>BTHU01000001.1:23944639-24259639 GCA_036184795.1 Tokudaia tokunoshimensis | reverse complement strand
GAACCAGGGGTGCTGGAAGCTCCAGACAGAGGGGAGATGAGATTTTCCCCAGAGCTGCCTGCTAGCTGGTCTGGGTTTTCAATTTGACTTCAGATGTCCAGAGCTGGTAAACTGCACTGGGTATGGGGGAGAGGGACATTTGTCCAGGCAGGACTGATGTATGGGACCATAACTAGGGAGGGGTGACCTACCCTCCACATGCACATCGGCAATATCCATCCCATGGGCTGCTGCCCTGAAGGTAGGAAGATAGAGGAAGGGGTAGGAAGGGGCACCATTCTCACACAAGCTGGCTGCTCTTCCCCAGTGACTGTGCCACTGGGGCCATCAGTGTCCTCTGACATTAGACGTCTTCTCCCACATTTCAACATACACCCAACACCACTGACCCTAAGCAAAGAGTTCTCAGCATTGCTGAGCTTCTCAGTATCCCTAGAAAGTAGGTGGCCATTGTGTAAGGTGGGCTGGTAAATCTGCTGCTTTAAGATGTGTGTGTGTGTGTGTGTGTGTGTGTGTGTGTGTGTGTGCATGTATATGTATGTGTGTGTGTGTGTGTGCATGTATATGTACGTGTGTGTGTGCATGTATATGTATGTGTGTGTGTGTGCATGTATATGTATGTGTGTGTGTGTGTGTGTGTGTGTGCGTGAGAGAGAGAGAGAGAGAGAGAGAGAGAGAGACAGACAGACAGACACACAGACAGACACAAAGAGACAGGGATTCAAATAGAAAGACAGAGACACAGACATAGAGGCAGACAGACAGACAATCAGAGACTGAGACAGTTTTCTCTTAGTTATGTCTCTCTACCCAACACGAGCCCTTTAGAAGGAATATAGCCTGCTAGCACCTTGACCTTGGACTCTGACCTCCAGAAGAGAATTCATTTGCATGGTTTCAGCCACAGAGGTGGTGGTAATCTGTTACCATAGCAATAGGAAAATGGACACAGCAGACTTGGGGGAAGGGGAGGAGACCTTGTTTTTTACAGAAGATATTTTTATGAAGTGGATAACATTGGGCTTCCTGGGAGGGAATATGCCTGTGAGTTCATATGTGTTTATGAATCTCTCTCTCTCTCTCTCTCTCTCTCTCTCTCTCTCTCTCTCTCTCTCTCTCTCTCTCTCGGGGGGGGGGGGATGATACTTGCTCATATACAACATCTTTAACGCTTTATAAGATTTGTTATTTTATGTTTGGGTATCTGGCCTGCATGTATATCTATCTGTGCACCACTCCCATGCATGCTACATGTGGAGGTCAGAAGAGGGCATCGGATCCCTGAAACTGTAGCTATAGATTGTCGTAAGGCACTATATAGGTGCTGGGAACTGAATCTGGGTCCTCTGCAGAAGCTGCAAATGCTCTTCACTGCAGAGTCACCGCACCAGACCCAATGTGCATCTTTTGTCGAGTAGCGCTAATTCGGGATGCATTTACTTCTCTTGAATCCCTGCAGGGTGAACTTGGCCTGCAAGCCCCTCCTTTGGAGCACTGTGGCCATGCCCTTCTGAGCACTGCACAGCAGTGGGCGCTGCCTATCTGTTTGCAGTGCCGCCTGCTGCTCTTTTCAGGCATCCAGCACCCTGTGCAGGAGTGGGCATGCTGGTGATAGGAGAGACAAGCCGAAGCAGTGGTCCTAAGGCATCACGTCATTCACAAATACTCATATGGGGAACAGATGAAACACGAGTCTTGCTCAAACGACCCTGGCTTTGATGTAACAGACTGCTCAGAGGTATCCCAACAGCCTGTTGTGGTGTGGGGGTGGGGGTGGGAACACATGTCCAGGGAGGATTGAGATGCAGCATGGAACCTAGAGAAGAAAGACCCACCCTGACTGTGGATGATAGCATTCAACCAATGGGCAGTGTCTATGGATGTACAAGGGCTGGGCTTGGACTCTGCCTCCTATTGGCTGAGCAACTGCACTTGGAACTGCTTTCCTCTTCATCTGTCCAATGGAGAGTGCATAGGCCTGGGTATAGTGAGTATAGGAGGTACATGTTTGTGGTGTGTGTGTGTGTGTGTGTGTGTGTGTGTGTGTGTGTTTCTGGGACCACAAGAAGCCAATATCATATCTGGCTCCTGGGTTGGCTGAAAAGAAGACAATATGGGCTAGCATGCTTGGTCAGTTGTCATGTTGGAAGGTTTACAGTGGGGGTCGGGGGGAACATCTCCTTGGCTGTCATTGTACACAAAGCCTCTCTTCCAACAGTGATTAGACACTTGGGATAGAGTTCGCATCTCTAATCCCACTTCGCCGTGCTGTTTTTCTTCTCCCCCAACGGCAGCTCTGAGCCCGGCTCTACCCATTTCACAGCCATTTAGACTGAGGAAGAGCTGAGCACAGGATGGAGTCATCCAGCAAGAGGTAACTCTGCTATGCTTCCTCTGGGGGCGGGAACACGGCAAGCAGTTGGGCAGGGAGCCCCAATGACCTGTTCACCTTCCTGCTGCCACCTCAGATGACACTGGGACCCTCCTTGCAATGGGCGCAGTGTGGGACTGTCCCCCAGAGCTCAGGAGGGTCAAAGAGCAGAATTGTTCCCAGGCCCAGCTGGGCAGGCTAGGGACCGGCCGTGCTGTCTTTCTTCTGAGTGGGGAGGGCTCCTAGGTCCCAGGTTAGGCAACGAAGCCATCTAGGAGGTTAGGACTTGGTGTTGCACCCATACCCCCGAGTCCTGTGTGAGTAGTTGCTGAGAGACCAGCTAGGAAGAATGGAGAAATCTGTCTGTACCCCGGTTAAAACCCCTGGGGAAACCAGTGTGGCCGGAGACGACTGACCACACAGAGAGGGGTGTACTTCTCTGGTACCTGGCCTCAGCACGTGGGTGCAAAGGGCTTGTGTACCTGAAGCTGTGCTTTCCTTACATCACTACCCTTAGTACTCTTGTTAAGATGGACACAGAGTCAACAGACCTAAGGTGGGGCCTGACATTCTGCACATGTGCCAAGACTTCAGGTAAGAAGGCCACACCGCCAGCCTGCCTTTGGGACTGCATTTAGCCTGATAAAGCAGGAAAAGAACGAAGTAGAACTAAGACTTGGCTCTTGCCGGAGACCTTTCTACCCCCATGCAGTTCTGGGAGCCGTATCTCTTAGCAGAGGTAATTTGTTCTCCTTCAGTTAGTTTGGGGGATTGAACCCAGGACCTTGATCCTAGGCAAGCCGTCTACAACTGAACTACCCCTGCAGCCTTGCTGAGTTAAGTTAGAATGTTTTTACTTGCTTGTGACCTTTGGGGTTCTCCTCTCTGGACTTCTCTGGAGGAAGCTGCAGCTGGGACAGAGGCTGAAGATTTGGATGACTGTTAATAGCGAGAGCCTCTAAGAGTGACCCTGGGATGGGGGTGTGTGGAGCACGGGCTAGAACGTAGGATGATCATTGTGTAGTAGAAACAGTAGAGAAAAGTGGGAAAGCAGGATGCAGCAAGGCATCATGGGGTCGGATAGGAGCACAGACACCATGGTGGGGCCAGTTGACCTTTCTGGGCCTGTTTCTTTACTCACAAGCAAGTTGGCCCTGATTGACAGCCTGGAATAGAAGATTCTACAACCTGAGACATGAGCATTACAGTGTTGTTCAAAAAACATTTCAGACTTTGGATCATTTATGACTTTTGATGTTTCTATTAAGGAATGCCTAGCCTGTATCACTCATAGAAGCATCCCAAATTCCCAAAGTCCAAAACTGAAAACATGTTGAGATTCAAGTGTTTTCAGATAATGGCCACTCACCCTGTCTGACTCCTGGGCCTCCGGATCAGAGTGAGGGTTAAATGCAGGGACACGCGCTGAGATATTGTGGCAAGCTGTTGGCACACAGTAATATGTACTACCCGATATGTTTTCAAATATAGAAAAAAATAACAAGTAAGATCCATCTACACAGAACCTTGACAGCCAGACAATGGAGCCTGGCTTGGGCTGCCAAGAAGCCCAAGCACAAATTGTTTCTAACTCTGCAATCAAGCAAGCTCCTCCCAGGGATCTCCGCTTTACTGCCTCTGGGCAATTCTGAGTTCCTCAACGGAACTCAGATAAAATTATAGCATTCAAAACCAGCTCCGGATACAGACCTCTCGCTAATTCACATGAATCTTTTGCCTCCGTCCGTGCTGGTCTGACTCCACAGGCCTCCGCATTTCCAGAACACTCTGCCAGATCTCACTATTGCTGTACTCCAAGAGGAGGGAGGGGCCCTGGGTTTCACATTAACAGAGCATTTGGGATCCCCTTGAATCAACACTAAGATCTTGCCTGTGCTGCTAATAACCTAAATCTGATGACACCAAGAAAGGACTCCTGTCTGCAGGGACCTCCATAAAAGCCTTAGAAAAGGCAGCCTCTGAGGTGACTCCTCTCCAGGAGAGTGAATGAAGGAGCAGAGGAAGCTGGGTATCTGGGATAACACCTGTCTCCTAGTCACACCCTCACATTGTTCCTCCCTCAGCTCGTCAGACTTAGCTTAGGGTCTGCTCAGGACCCCTGGCCCCTTCTGTCCCCCAGCTACATACTGGGAACAATATCTATGTTTCTGCTCCACTAGTGTAAGGTAACAGCATGCTGCTTACTGAACTCCCAGCAGGTGCCAGCCACTGCCAGGTGCTGACCTGTCAGACACCCAGAACCACCCCATGCTATTGTGACCCATTTTGCAGGAATGGAAACTGAAGCTCTGAGGAGCTAGGGAGTGTGGCCAGGTCACAGAGCCACTTGGGAATCCAGTGCTTTTGTCTGGATAGCAGTGGTCACCCACAGCTATAGTATAGATGATACCAGAAGCCTCCCTCAAAGACTTCAGAGAACACGGAAATTGGTCCCCACGGAGCTTTGGAGAGGAATGAGTTAATATGGCTGACGATTATTTGGTCCATTGCTAGCAACGTTAGAGAAGTTGGTTGCTCAAGCAGATGATGTGACACGTTATGTCTCCTACTGCCCTTGCCTAGATATCACACACTGGCAGCAACAGTGTCCTTTTGCCTGGGGAACATAGTCACCAACATCCTGTTAGAGAGGGGATGCTTGTACACCAAACAGATCACCCCACTCCTGGCTTTCTCCTGGCCACCCTCACTCTCCACTCCTCAGTGCTTCCTGTAGGCACTTTCCAACAAGCCCCTCATGCCTGCATCCCTGTGCTACTTGCGACCGTTAATCTTCACTGTGGGCTTGGCAATTTAGGATCACCTAGGAAACACACATCTGGTGCACATCTCTGTGAGGGCGTTTCTAGGGAGGTTTCACTGAGCGGGGAAGATCCACCCTACATGTGAACACTGCTTCCCCATGGGCTAGAGGAGAAAGGGGGCCAGCAGAGCCCCAGAACTCACCTCTCTCTGCTTTCTGACTATTCTGACACAATAGAAGCAGGCCATCACCGTGCCTCCCGCCCAGACAGACTGTGTCTCTTTAAACCTTGAGTCAAGATAAACCTTCCTCAATTTGCTTTTATTTGGTATTTTATCGCAGCAGCCAGGAAGGAAATTACACTCAGGGTTTTGGAGTCAGGAAGCTCCAAACAGAGGCTACAGCCATTCATTCTGGAGAACGTGAAAAGGAAGAGCAGCCCAGAGGTTTGGCACGGTCCTGGGCAGACTCTGCTAGGGAAGAGTTGGAGCAAGGCAGAGTGCGCATCTGCCGCAGACGAAGGGAAATGACTGCGCAACTGGAGAGCCAGCCGGGTCAGATCTCCACACGCTGTTCTCAGACGGCCCACGGTTCACCTGACATTTCACAACGGTTGGCAAACAAGGGAGGTGGGCCAGCACTCATCCTCTACGGCGAATCACACAAGTGCACTGCTACTCTGAGCCTGGGCTGTGAGCACTGAATAAGCACAAAACTGATCCCTTTGTCCGAACAAACCCAGCACCGGCATTACTGGGCAGGTTTCTGTTTCGGTCCCTTTATCTCCTATCCTCAAAGCCATGTTTGTTTGCTTGCTTTCTTAAATTCCAAACCCTTTACACCTTCAAAGGACCTCTTGTGTGGGGGATAGAGTCCAGCTGTTTTTGCCTCGTGGATGCAGTTTTTCAAATGAACTTCCAAACACAGAAGAATTCAGCTTCTGAACAATAAGACAACATTGTGGTTTGGCCCACTGGAGGAAATGAACAGGAGGTAAGAAGGAAAACATGAGAAAGTGTGGATTTTTTTTTCCAGCAGGGTCTTCCAGCCAAATGGTTTAAATTTCACTGGAGAGGATTCTCAGGGGGACAAAAATAAAATTATTGGCTTAGCAGGAAGAGTTTCTTCCTTTAACAAGTTGGTCATGAAAGAAAGGGAACAGGGCACTGTGGGAGGACTAGGAGCTGGCTGGGATGATGTCAAAGACGATATTTCACCTCCAAACTAGGGTAGCCAGAGTTACAACCTCTCAACTGGACTCAAATGTTTTCAGCCATACCATTCAATGCAGAACAACTAAGAACTGAGGCCACCAGCTAGAGTCGCCCAGCTGGAAGCTTTCTGAGCAAAATGAAAGCTGGCCACAAATCAAATCAAAAGCATGTCACTGGGTGGTGGCGGCACACACCTTTAATCCCAGCACTTGGGAGGCAGAGATAAGTGGATCTCTGTGAGGCCAACCTGGTCTACACAATGAGTTCCCAGACAGTCAAGGCTACTCAAAGAAATCCTGTCTTGAAAAACCAAACCAAACCAAACCAAACCAAACCAAACCAAACCAAACCAAACCAGTTAATCAGTCAATCAATCAATCAATCAATCAATCAATCAATCAATCAAAGAAAAATGTGACTCAGGAGCCACAAATGAACAGTCAGGAGTACATAGACTAGGGATGTGGTCAAGTCTATTTCACAAACAACAGGGTACCTCAGAGGACATGCCCAAATGTGGAGGGATACTGGGGAGAAATGTGCTGAGCTCTGACACCCACGGGCTGATTGACCTTGGTAAATTACTCAATCCCTCTGCATACCTTAGTTTCCTTATATGCAAACAAACATTTAGGAAGTTGTCTGTGAGGATATCAAATTAATAAACGTAAGCCACCCTAAAGGGTACCTGACCTATAGTTGACAACCAACACAAGTCAGCGCTAATGACTAACTATATCAGTGGAAAACTGGTCAAATCTATACTAGTCCCCATCAAGAACAGAATAAAGGAAGTTAAAAAGTGGGTCAGACCAAATAGGTCCTCCCTGGAGCTAGGATGCCATTGGTATCTCCAACAAAACCATGCGTCTGTCCTACCTGTGGGCAGCCTCCAAGGAACACTGATGTGCTACAGGCTCAGCATGATCTCCACATGGCATTCCAAAGCTTCTTCTTACTTAGAGAAAGTCCTGATGGGACTGCCAGTCAGAAGTGAAGCCGAGGCTGGGGCAGAGCACCAGAAACAACACACTCTTTCCCCTCCCTCCAAAGTGGTCCTTGCATCCGGCTGTGCCTGGCATTGTCAGGGGGTGGGGACTCTGTCTTTTCAGAGGTCAGTGGTTGGGGCCTGGCCCAGTTTGTAGCTAGAGGCCAGCATCCCTGTAGCATGCCTTGACCCGGCACTCCCAGCTCAGGATATAGACCAGGGCTCTTTCCAGACGAAATGTCTTCAGCATAAGAATGGCTACTGCTGCCCCCAACTAATCTCTGGCTGACACACATGCCCCAGCTGAATCCACAGTTTCTGCAAACATTCCTCATGTGCCCTGGAACCCCAATTCCTTCCTTCCATTAAAGATGCATGCTTGGGTAGAGTTCTGGGGCTTGGGAATGAAGCCGGAAATAACACAAAGACAAAGGGCCACTATCAGTAATTATTTCTGAAGTAACAAGCGACTAATTGGGACTTACTGTTATTAAAAACCTCGACTGCAGGCAGTAATTAAACTGCAGTTAATGAGAAGTTCCACACAGGCTCTGCAGTGGGCACAGGACGTCGCCTCATCTCCTTCAGAGGGTTCAGTGGCTAGAGGAGGCAGAGGGCATCTTTGTGGCCTCATAATTGTCATGTTGGAGACTTCTGTGTGGCTGTCAGTGTGACTAGTGGTAGTTGGGCAATATAGTGTGAGAATCCCAGGGTATATGGGGCTTCTAGACAAGAATCCCAGGGGCACATAGGGCCTCTAGATGAAAATCTCAGGGGTACATGGACCTCTGGACTGGCTGCCATTCCTCTCAGGATCATGACATCACATCTGAGGGACACTGTCAAGTCCATAGGAAAAGAGCTCTGAATGACTCTTACTAATGGACTCACTGCATTCCTTATTTCATCTTCTTTTCCTAGCTGTCCAGATATGAGGGGTATGACGTCACTCTTGGAGACTCACCTGACTGCTGAACTTAGTGAAAGAAGGCTCAGGGTGGAGTTCCTGCAAGCAGTAATGACACCTGAGGTGAGCACTGGGTCCAGGAGCCACACTGGGGTGGCACTTCCAAAAACATTCTGAGTTGCCATGTCTATCCATGGTGAGTGCTGTTGAAGAGTGAGGTGTGTATAGCAGGCTGCCTGGGAAGCTTTCCTCATGGTGTGTGGTGCATAGTAAATGCCTGGTAAAGGTGTACCTCTGGGTCTAGGTGCCGTTCAGCTCTGCTCAGAGGTTGTCTGACGCTTGGACCTCACTGTACGATCATGGCTGAGTTTTTGCAATAGTAAAAACTTACAGAGGTCTCTGTAAACAGTGTCTGTCAGCTTGTGTCCCTGGGGAAGGGGCAGACAAACCCAGCAGGCTGGCTCCACGCAGAGGCCGCTGCCCTGGTGTCCGGGGCAGTGGGAGGCTGGCCAAGCTCCCAGACAGCCTGTCTCGGCTTGGAGCACAGAGCCGTTGCCTCACCAGCTTGTAATGAGCCGAGTCTCCATCCTGATTAGGGGAACAATCCCCACACAGAAAGACTCTGGGGAAGGAAGTGACAGCATCGTGGGGACAGGGCATAACCTCACCTCCCAAAGAGGCACTGGCTTCTGAGGAGCTGGTGATGTGAAGGACACTGTCCAAGATGGTGCCTGTACCCAGGGACTAGGCAGAGTAGATCTTACTGGGGCAGATCTGGGTCACAGTGGGAGATACAAGAGCCAGGCCAAGGTTCTGTGAGAGCCTAGGAGGCAGTACTGGGGGTCCCCAGCTTACCAAGGAGACCAAGAGAAGGAGATCAGCTTCTCTGGGTACCTGCCAGATCTCAGTCCTAATGCCAGCCCAGGACAGCATCCCCACCAGCAACATGGTCCTGTAAACAGTGCAAAGGCTCTGCCTCTGCCTGTACCATGGCTTGTGTCCATTACTGGGTTAGGAAAACAGCGGAGGGGGTGAGTAATGCCACTTTAAAAATAGCATGACTTCAAGATGAGGAACTGTCAGAGAGCACAGCATGTGGGGAGGGTGAATATTGTTTTCTGGAAGTGTTAATTATTTAATGTGTGTGCTACAGTATTTAGGAGATGGATTTCAGTATCTTTCAGTATCAAATATATATATACATATATAACAAAGGATGATGGTTTATTGTTTTTTTTTAAGTCTTGGAAGCTTTGAATTGGGAGCACAGACTCTGAAATCAGACTGACTGTAAAACCTTTATTCTGAGCCTCAGTTTCCCTGTCTGTAAGTTGGGGATAATAATAGGGCCTGTCTATGTATAGGATAAACAATATTGTGGAGTATAGATAGCATCACTCACACCCATGACCCCTGAATCTTGTGTATAGCTCCATTTTCCTGTGTCACCAAGGTCTACTCAAGTGTCTCTTGAGTATGCTCTCTGGCCATATAAATACTCTTAGCTGTCCAGGGGACAATGCTACTTAACCATTTCCTTCCTCAACATCTTCATCTGTCAAATTGAGGCAATCCTATTTCAAACCTTCTTCATGGGTTGTAACATAAATGTTTGAACTTGGAAAGGACTCCTATCTAGCATATAGAGGACTTCCAAAGTATAACAAATAACTCAGTTATTAGATAGGCAAAGACACAGAGATACATTTTACCACAGAGGAAGTACAGGTGGCCAATAAGCAGAAAAAATGTGCTCAACAGCACAACTACCAGGGAAATAAAAAGACCACAGTGAATGCAACTATACACCCATCAGAACAGCCAAGAAAGCTAATGACCCCACCGAAAACAGGCAAAGATGTGGAAACACTGAATTAACTAAATGTTTCCAGGTTGTTGACAGGTGCCACCATGCTGGGAGACAAATTGCCTTATTCTTCAAAAACTAAACATACAGTTAGCACGTATCCCAGCAATGGCCCTCCTAGGTGTTTATTCTAGTGAAAGGAAGACTTACATGCACATAAAGAACCTACACAAATGTTGATAGCAGCTTCACATGTTATAGCTAAGTGCAGATACAAGCCAAATGACCATTGACGAAACCATGACCTGTGGATGGTCCAGAGACCTTCCGTATCTGCATGTCCCACCATGAGCTGTGTGCTGAAAATATTCAGGGGAGAAAGGTTTATGTTGCGTGGATTTTTTCTTGTTATTCCTTAAACACTACATATAGCACTTCCTTATATAGCATTCACATTAGACTAATAAGTATTATAAGTCATGAAAGATTATTTAAAGTATAAAGGAAATACAACAGGCTATAGGCAGTTACTCCAGAGTTTTATACGAGGGATTTGTTCTAATCTCATTTCTGTGTCTGAGATAAAATAAGTCTGACAAAAAGCAACTTAAGGGAGAAAGTGTTTATTCATCTTACAATACCAAAACCTTCATTCCTGGGTGTAAAGGTAGCAACTCAAGCTGTTAGTTGCAAGACATCTTTGCTCAAAAGCAAAGAGAAATAAATGCATGCAGGCCTACTTAGTTGATTGCTTGACTGCTTTCAGCTAGTGTTCTCTTCTCTTATGCAATTCAGCACTCCTTGCCTAGGGAATGGTGCCACCCACAATGGGCTGAGTCTTTCTACATCAATGAACAATAAAGACAGGCTTTCATAGACATACCCATAGATCAAACTGATCTATACAAATATCCTTATTAAAAATCTTTTTGTGTGGTTCTAATTTGTGTCAAGTTAACAGTAAAAACTGATCTGCATAGAACTTGAGCATCTGCAGTGATTGATTTCTGAGGATGAACCTGCACCAATCCTTTGGGCTTTCATATTGGGGGATGATTGTATGTCTATGGACCAGTATTGATCAGTAACAGAAGAATAGATTATTGATCTTCAGCTTGAATAAATCTGGGACATTCTGTTGAGCGGAAAGGGTCAGTATTAAAAGGTTACACTTTGACATTCTACTTAGCCATGTGGAAGTGAGAAAAGTTTTCAAATGGTACAAGAGGCCACAGCTGGCTGCCAGAACTCCGGATCAGTACCTATCCCAGTCAACATCAGAGAGGCTTCCTCAGGCAGCTGATGGGAGCAGGTGCAGAGACCCATCCACAAACATTAGGCAGAGCTTGGGGAACTCTCCACAAGTTAGGGTTGAAGGATCGTAGGAACCAGGGGTTTGATCCCCCCACTAGAACAGTGTGAAGGAATGAACTACACAGGACTCATAGGGGCTCACAGAGGCTGAATCGGTAATCTTGGAGCCCACAAGGGTCTGTACTAGGTTCCCTGCATACAAGCTGTGATTGTTTATCTTGCAGTGTTTGTGGGACTCCCAACAATGGGAGAAGGAGTGTCTCTGATTCTTTTGCCTGCTCTTGGGACCCTTGTCCTCCTATTGGGTTGCCTTTTCCAGCCCTGATATGAAGGTTTGTACCTAGTCTTATTGCATCTGGGTATGCTGAGTTCAGTTGGTGTCACTGAGAGGTCTGCTCTTTTCTGAAGAAAAACATAGGAGCAGTGGATATAGGGTTGGAGGGAGGAAATGAGGAAAACAGAAGGAAGAGAGGCTGGCAGTGGGTGCCGGGGGGGGGGGGAGGAGGGGAAGGAATACAGGGTGTGTGTGTGTGTGTGTGTGTGTGTGTGTGTGTGTGTGTGTGTGTGTGTGATACTAGAGGGCTGGCACAGGATGGCCCTATGAGGATAGAGGTATTCTGTATCCTAGGCATATTCTGGCAGGTGACAACATGACACTGAAGAATACCCACATGCGGGACCAATGTCAGTGACCCAGCCTTAATATGGACTCTGTGTGAGATGTAATCAGCAGAGAAACCTGGGAGAAAGGCACATGGTATTTCTCTGAATTATTTTTGCAACTTCTTGCACAATTATTTCCAACACATTCAAAAGCATTCCAAGTGAGCTGCTTTGAACTGCTTGGAAAGAGCTCAGAGCTATGTGTATCTCTGATATGTGAGCCCGGAGTCAATATCCACTCTCTTCCCTACATCGGTTCTGTTACTACTTCATATAGGTCACAGTAAGACTGAGAGAAAGGAGACTTGGGTTCCCACTTTACAGGAAAGACTATTGAGACATAGGCCTATTAGAGAAACTGTCAAGGTTCCCATGCCCATGAAGGCTTAGGAATCGAACACTGTATATTGTGCTGTAAAGAGAAGTGAATTAAAACCTTTGCCCTCTCTGAGCTCTGTGACAGAGGTGGTGGGGTAATGTGAGCTCTAACTCACAGCCACGGGGACTGTCACATTTGCTCTATGAGCTCTGAGGGAGGACAGGTCGAGACTTCTAACCCAGGAGACCTAGGAAACCTTCCTGGGAGAGAGATCATAGGAGGTTTGTCTGGAGACCTGGTAAGAGTTTGGCAGACCTGGAAGGTAGCAGTGCTGCAGGCAGCAGGAACCTGACAGAGAAGGGGTGAGAGGAAAGATGTCCCAAGGTCAGGGTGACTGGGGCAGCAGTGTGTGAGGAGGGGGAGACATAGAGGAGGAAAGGCAGAGGCAGTTTATGACAGGAAGGGTGAGGGCATAGGCATGGCGCTATACCAACACTTCAATATGTCCCCAAAGCTCATGTCCCAGAAACTTAGCCTTCGTGTGACAGTGTTGGGAGATGGGGCTGGATAGGAGGTGATTAGATCGGGAGGACAGAACCTGAGTTGAGAGTGTCTTAGAATGGGTTAGCTGTGGTGAGAAGTTGGCCCTGTTTGCCTTCCTGCTCCTGTCTTCTCTTGACCTCCAACCTCCTATCCCACACAGCAGAGCATTACCAGATCCCAGGGCCAGCCTCTTGCACTCCCCAGGCTCTAGGAGTTTTCCAAGGTTCTCCTAAGGCACTGCCCAAGCAGATTCTGAAGGCAAACATGGAGTTTTATGGGTTTGAGGACATCGGCATCATCTTTTAACTGTAGGTCTCCATCTGTTAGACCTTATTTATTTATTATATGGTCAGGTCCAGGGTCTGTCTGGGTCATGGTTGAATACAACTCGGAGTTGGCTACCAAGAGGAGCCAGATTCAACTCTGTTCCAGGGCTGGGAACAGAATAATAAGTACAGGTGACCTGGGTGGACAGCGCACAGCACAGTGATGGAGCCTGACCATCTAGAGACAAAAGCAGAAGGAAGTCTGTATTGCAGCCGATCAACACTGCACAGCCTCTTAAGAACATCAGAGATGGAGCCTCATTCTGAAGGAGTCTGGCCTCCAAGGACTGGGGCATCCAGAAATCAATCATGGGTTGAATTGGAACCCAGGCAACGCTTTCATAGCAAATGCATTGCAGTGGAGACTTTGAGACCCATAGGTTTGTTTGGTCTATGAGTGAAAACTCAACAATGATACAATTTTATGACTTAAAAGATATCTACCAATGGGTGGAGGAGCATATTCTTGGAGGCAGAGGGTGGGAGGACGGGTTGGGGGTTTTCGGGGAGGGGAGAAACCAGGAAGGGGTATAACATTTGAAATGTAAGTGAAGAATATATTCAATTAAAAAAAGGAACATCAACCAAAATAACCACCTTTTCTATGATTCACCTTCTGAGGCCTTAAAGCGAATTATTTGAAGAAATCAGAACCCAAGGATTCTGGGTGTGGATTTCTGAAGTATGACACCAGCATCTTCATGCTCAGGTGGAAATGTCAGAGGACAGCTAAGCCAAAGGTAAAATCTGGGAAGTGGCTGTTGATACAGAATGACTTCTTTGGGAAAGGACAGTAGTCCGGGTCAATCCTGATTCAAACTCTGGAGAAGCCACGTGACTAAAATTGACCACTAAGCGAATCACAACATGGAAAATGCCTTAAAGATTTACTGAGGATGCAGAGGCAGCCTGCAGAGGGCGGAGGCTCTCTGCAGTCAGGACTGGTACGTGAGCAGTTTTCTTGCTGTGGCCACTTTGGATTGCTTCAGCCTGACTGTCCCCCAGAGCCTGGCTCAGCTGATGCTAGGAAAATGGATTTGGCCTTGGAATGGAGCTTTGCTAGCTAGGCACTCAAGCTTTAAGAGGAAGAATTGGATTAGAGAGAGCAACTGTCAGGGTTATTGAAGACGATCTGAGACAGTTGTCTGAAAACCGACTTTTCTGGATTCTGAAGGTGTTCCCCTGTACCCCCCCCCGGAGAAGGGGTGGCCACCAAGCTTGTTCAGCCCCATTCTGGTTTGGGTGTGAGCTGTCCCCCGCAGTCACACATGTCAACATTTGTTCCTGGCTGGTGGAGTTGTTTTGGGAGGCTGTAGAACCTTTGTGTGGCGGAGCTTCGCTTGAGGAAGCAGCTTGGTGTGGGAAAGCCTTGACGTGTAGTGCTGGCTTCTGGTCCTTTCTCTGCTTCCTGTTTCACTGATGAGTGAGAAGCGGGAAGTCCTACCTTGGAAGCTGCCACTGTCAGTCTCCAGTGCTGTGATTTTCTCAACATGACAGACTGGACACCTTCACAGTGGGCCAAGATAAACCCTTCCTTCCTCAGGTCACTTTGTCAGCAAGAAGAAGAGCGGCTAATCCCTCACCCAGCAGTACTAATGATGATAATAGAACACACACATTTCGTGAGAAGCTTGTTGTGAGCCTTTGTTACGGACTAGGTGGGCTAAAAGTGTTTGCCATGGTTTATCTCATCTAATCCTCAAGCAACTCTGAAAGGGAGGCACTGTAATCATCTCCATTCAACAGAGGAGGAGGCAGGCACGGAGGTGAAATGAGCGGATCCTATGAAGGCTAGTAGTGGAGCCCAGCCTTGAGCTCTGCCAGCCCCTAGACTGTGTGATTTACTGTACAGTACTAAGGACACTTAGAGAAAGACAGACTTGTCCGGCTCTCCTCTCAGGGGTCCGAGCAGGGTCCAGGCTGCCACTCAGCCTCCCCATTCCCTCCCGGCTGCCTCTTCCTCCTGATCCTCCCCTCCCCTCGCTTCCTCCATCCTTCAGTTTGCCTTCTGGAACCTAATCGCAAGTGTCTTTAAATAGAAAATCCATCGTTACTGAGCATCTGCGCTCCCAAGCTGAGCTGCAGGAGACTGCTATGATGGCTGGTGTGCTCAGGACTCTTGGTCTTTGTAGAACTAGGACCATCTTGGCCTAGAGCCTTACTTCCAAGCCCCAGCTGTGGAAGTTGGAGCTCTCCAGTCTGTCCTTTCTGGTTATCCAGCTTCACCTGTATGTGTTGCGGGAAATATTAATAATCGACCTGCAACCCTCCGCCCTTACTGTTGCAGATAACTAATGCTCATTCCTTTGTCTGTGCTGTTCCCTGGACTAGGAATTTCTGCTTTATGGACCTGGCACACTCATCACCGCCCCATTTCCAGGGCCCCAATGTCCTTAAAATCCTTCCTAAGGCAGAGGCGATGCCACCCTCCAAGCACCCTCCACAGCACAGCACAGATGGCTAACCACTGACTGACTCCATCTCTTTGATTGGCACGCAGGTGGTGACATTTTTACTTTACAAAAATCAAGGAAACCCTCTAAGTCAGGCTTCCTACTAATTTGGAAGCATTTCTTGCTTCTGGAAATGCTGCTGTTAAACTGAGTATCATCTCAGGGCCTAGGATGTACGGGATCTTTCTTTCCTTCCCAGTGGTGAGCCCAGTTGAGTAGGGAGCCATGACCTTTGTATCTCTGGACTCCAAACAACCAGCACAGAGGATGCTCAGAATTAGTAGTTGAGAGGTTTACTGGCTGGTTTTGTGTCAACTTGACCCAAAGCTAGAGTCATCAGAGAGGAAGGAGCCTCAGTTGAGGAAATGCCTCCATGGGACCCAGATGTAGGGCATTTTCTCAATTAGTGATCAAGGTGGAGGGCCCAGCCCATTGTGATGGTGCTATCTCTGGGGTGGTGGTCCTGGGTCCTATAAGAAGGTATGTTGAGCAAGCCATGAGGAGCAAGTCAGTCAGCAGCACCCTTCCATGGTCTCTGCATTAGCTCCTGCCTCCAGGTTCCTGTCCCATTTGAGTTCCTGTCCTGATTTCCTTCTGCTATGAACAGCATTCTAGAAGTATAAGCTGAATAAACCCTTTACGCCCAACTTGCTTTTTTGGTCATGGTGATCTGTCAAAGCAATAAAAACCCTAAGATAAGAGGTAAGTTATGGTACCTAGGGGCTGAAGGGTACTCTGTACCCAGGTCTCCATAAGAGGCACCTTAGAGGAAAGGAGAGCCAGTAGCCACCTGCCATTTGTTCACTGGGTTCATGCCTACCCCACAACTGCAGGCATCTTCATCCTGTCTTACCTGGCACAACTGAGCAGGAAGCAGACCCACCTGGGAGGATTCCAATTCACATTACCCTACGCTCTTTCTCTACTGCCGGTCTTCCCTCTCAGAAGTTCCGACAGCCGCTACAGTCTTTCTAGGCCCTTGTTCTCCAACAGGTTTTCACTCCCTGGTCTTTCTCATTCTGGCCCTGGCCAGTGCCCAGGATCCTCCAATTTTAGTCTCTCCTGGCTGTCACTTATTACGTTTCTTCCTTGGGCATTATCCAAGGAAGTAGTCTATGGAGATAATAATCTAACATGTTCTGGGTGACTTTACTCATCATTTCCTACTCATCTATGGCAAGCATTGCTAATCAACCACAGCCTGCTTCACGTTGGAGCCCAGCTCTGGGCTGCAGTGCTCAAGTGTGTTGGCTCTTGGATCTGCTTGGTTTTGCTATTGTGGATTAAATGCTCTCTGAGTGGCTTCTCATGAGGAAGTTTATATACAAACCCATGTGTCACAATGGCTTAGCTAGTCTCACATTTTGTTTGTTCATTCATTCATTTATTCATTTTGTGTTTTGAGCCAGGATCTCAGTAGCTATATAGACTGTCCTTGAACTTGAACTTGCCAAGTAGCTGATTCTGGTCTTCAATTCTTCGACCTTGTGCTTCTACCCTTTAATGCCACTATAAACATTAATCCCACTTAAAGCTTTTAAATTGCTCTTTGGTAAAAGCAACTTATATGATGGATGTGTAACTAAAAGTGTCTAGCTCTCTGGAGGAACCCTGGGCTCTGAATTCAACAGGCATGCCTTGGAATTGGCCTGGAGTCTCAGACAAGGGAATAGAACTGAGGAGCAAGATAGCCAGTCAGTCTTTACACACATATTTACTGAGTATCTACTATGTGCTTAATGCTTCTCTGTGGGTGGGTGGGGGTTTACAGACAGAGGTATTGACAGCCTTTGTAACCACCTAGGTGGTATCCCACCATGTTTAATCTCTATGGCATCAGTTTGGTTCCATTTGTTGTTCTAGAGATAACATCCTTCAAAACCCATGTTACTCTTCTTCCTTAGTACGTTGGAGCCCAAGACTACAGTAGTCTGATTCTTGAATAGTGGATAGAGAAGGCACTCCACCAAGAAAGGTCAGTCATCGGAATCTGGATGTGCCCCCAGGCTTTCTGTGCTATAGAACTGCCTGTTAACCTGATTAACACACTTGCTATTCAACATTAGGCTCCTTGACACACATGCCTAGCACATCTTCATGGCTCCATACCTACCTTTGAAAAGAGTTCTTGTGGCTGGGAAGGTAAAGTACTTGCTATATGAACATGGGGACCTGTGTCCTGCTCCCTAGCATGCAGGTAAAAAGTTGGATGTGGAGGCATGTTCCTGGAGTCCCAGGGCTGGGGAAACAGGTGGATTCCAGGAACTCACAGATTGGCCATTCTAGCCAAGCCAATGAGCTCCAGGTTCAGTGAGACTGTCTCAAAAATATAGGTGGAAAGTGAGAGCAGTTAAGAAAGAAATTCGATATCAACTCTGGCCTCCATACATGCACATACATGAACATGCACACATATACACATGTGTACACACACCCATACAAATCATGGACACACTCAGTACTTGAATTCAGGTCCCCAAGGGAACCTTTCACCAGCTGGGGGCTAGTCCTACCTCCAAGCCAAATGCTTCCAATTTCCTTTTCTAAATTTTGAGGCAGGATCTCACATAACTTGGATTTATCTTAAACTCACTATATAGCTAAGAATGGCCTTAACTCCTGACCCTCTGCACCTACCTCTCACATGCATGGGTTCATAGGAATGTATCACTATGCCCAGCTTCATGGAAGAGTCTGCTGAGAGGAACTAAAATGCTGCGATAAAACTGATTTTCCAAGTGTGGTGGTTTGAATATGCTTGGCCCATAGGAAGTGGCACTATAAGGAGGTGTGGCCCTGTTAGAGGAACTGTGTTACTATGGAAGTGGGGCTTTGAGGTCTCATATATATACGTTCAAGTCTGGCCAGTGTGACATAGTCTTTTCCTGACTGCCTTTGGATCAAGATGTTGAACTCTTGGCTTCTCCAGCGCCATGTCTGCCTGGATGCTGCCATGCTTCCACCATGATGATAATGAACTGAACCTTTGAAACTGTAGGCCATCCCCAATTAAATGTTATCTTTTATAAGAGTTGCCTTGCATGGTGTCTCTTCACAACAATGAAACCCTAACTAAGAAACCAAATCTGATAGAAAGCCAACACCTCCTCCAGAAAACCCCAAGCACTGTCTACTTCCCTGTAGATCAGTATAGGCACAGGATAGTCCTTCTCCAAGCATCCAGAACCCCTCCATGGAGGTTCCAGCATGAATTAACCCCTAGATTTCTGTGTACAAGTAGAGTAACACCCACTGGACACTGAGAAATTAGCAAATGACAGAAACATAACTCCCAGCTGGGTCAACAGCTCAAATCAGGATGGCAAGGCCCATTCAGAAATTTCCTAGATTTCAAAGTCAGGCCATCTGTACAAGAACAAAACACCCAAAATGGCCTGGTTAGAGCCAAAGCCAGGAAAGCGCAGGTTTCTGAAGACACAGGTGAGTCTCAAGCCCCAGCACAGCTGGGCTGCCTTCCTGGCCTTCAGTAGTTCAACAACAGAGCAGAAGCCACTCTGCTCTCAAGATAGAACCTACCAAGGGTATAGAGTCAGCCAAAATGAACTATTCCCATGCAAACACAGAAAACTGTACCAAAAACAGACCCTCTGCAGGCAACAACTTACACCGACTGCCACACATGGTTATCAGGTGAGGTCTGGTCCTAAATACACACTATACACTGTTGTGTTTAATCTTTGTTACCTACTAGGAAGGCTCTGTTTCCCTCCCATCTTCTCTAAAAGGAAAGTGAGGTATGGAGAAGGGAGCCTATATACTCAAGGGTACATGGTCCAGTGAAGACCAGGGTCAAGGGTAAAGATAAACACAGGTCTGCTATTCTAAAACATACCAACCTGGGTCCACCACGTTTCAAGGACTCTCACTCTGTGCAGCCATGTGAGCTGTTCTGAGAAGGACAAACGGCTGGAGGTCCCACGGGATATGTCATTGTCAATAGGGACCAATGAGAGGAGCCAAGTCTGGGAAAGAATCATGATGTTTCAAAGAATCAAAACTCTGAATCCCTACTGCTGGATTTACAACCTTAGGTTCCCATGACACATGGAATGTAACATTTGTGGAGATTTTTGGCCTTTTAGACACAACAGGACTGGCACTTATGTGAACTCAGGAAGACTGAGGCAGCACGCACTGGCCCTGCATAGGTTTGCACCAGATGGGATCCTAGAGCTGAAAGGAAAAGTGGACACATGAACCCTCCTTTAACCTGAAGCTGTCTCTGATTGAGTCACTTGCAAATGAAAGCTTAGTTTTCCCCAAGGAAATATCACCGGGGAAACTACTCTTAAGGGTAGGCTGCACAAAATGAACTTAATGGTATCTTTGGAGATTCTTTGTCTCATAATGTTAGGTTAGAGCATTTTTTATAGGCCCTATGCATATATATTATGACTTCCAGTTTTGTGTCTTTATGGGATTCCTATGTGTGTGGATGTGTGTCTCTGGGTCTATGTTTGTTTCTTGTGCTTCTTCTTTCTTTTTCTTGTTTGGTTGTTTTTGTCTTACTCCAAATTGCTTGGTTTATTTTATTTTATTTTATTATCATTCCTTACATGCCTGTTTTCAAAGGAGAGACAGAAATTGTGTAGATCTGGATGTGGGGGGGGGAAGTGGGGAGGAACTGGGATAAGTAGGGGGAGGGGAAACCATAATCAGAATATGATGAATGAAAGAAATCTATTTTCAGTAAAAGAAAAAAAAACCCAGGGTTTTACTTAAATTATTCCAAATCCTTGTAATGGCCCCACTAAGTTATTATACCCATTTGACAGATGTGATGACTGTGACTCACAGATAGGAGGTTGTGACTCTGCCTCCATAATCCTTGCATAGATACACACACTGCGCAGCTTGCACATATACATGTACATTGTTGTGAGGCTTTACCTCTTGGGATGAATTTCTATTTTATCAAAATCCTGCATTCTGAGTACACATACTATTGTCTCAGATGTTTGCACATTCTTGAACATTCCCCCCCCCGCCCCGCCCCGAGCCTTTCAGGGGGCACTCTGTTTCTGTTCTCACAGGATTTACTAGCCGGGATGGGGCTTAGCAATCTTGTTCCAGAAAGAGCCAGCCAGGAGAGATTTAGAGTTGGCAGCCATCTAGTCTCTACTGAGTAACTACTCACCTCCCAAGGAACCGATACAGTCACAGGCAGTGAGAAAAGCAACTCATCTGGCCAGATATGACCCTCTAGCCTAAGAGCCCTGGCCCCAGATCTACAAGGCCAAACATTTCCACAAATGTTACATTCCATGTGTAAGTGTGGAGAGTGGTGTCATGGGAACCTAAGGCTGTAAATCAGTGGTAGGGATTCTGACCTGAGTTCAGTCCTGATATCTCTGGACTCAATCCCCCATCCCAACTCTACTCCTTGGGAAATTCATGTACTTTGAAACCCTCAGTGACAAGCAGCCATACTCTGATTGCAGACTTGGTTGTCTGCAGTGGCCTGGTGCAACCTCTGGGGCTGGGAGGCTTCTACTGGTGTCTTGCTGGCTCCTTTCTCCGGCGACATTGGCATCAGCAGCACCTTCTGAAAGTGAGCTGTTAGGACAGCAGCCTGCACGCAGGATTAGCCGGTGAAAATCCCAGCCCGTGAGACCTAATTGCGCTGCAGTTCTGGGAGGATACTGTACACTAAGCTTGAGATGAGGAAGGTGCTGTGATCATCTCTCCCGGCCACAAAAGGAAATGCTGGCTGAGGACTTGGGAGCAGGGCTGGCTGGCAGGGAAGGGCATGCGGCTGGATTTAACAGCAGGGATCTGAAGCATGTGTCTTATTGTAAAATTGTGTATTTGGGAGCAGAAACGCTCTCCCTCTGCGGGCGTGAAAAGCCCCGAGCTAAACGACATGCTGCCGATTTTTGAGTCTATTTTGGGCGCCTGCCGCTAATTGTGTGTTTCCGAGGCCCATGCTCACGCTGCCTGCTCAAATGGTCCCAACAATGGAAATGGAATGAATGAGCATCTCCCTGCCGCCATCAGTGCACAAGTAGTCCCCAAGGCCAGCCAGCCCCAAGGCTGCCCCTCTCTTCCCTCCCTAGATAGGTGCCCACACCCTCCCTGTCCCCACGGCGCTTGCTGGAACCCAGTGAGGCTGCCTCCTCTGTGCCAGGAAGCTATTTACAAAGGAAATAACTCTGATAAAAGGGATAAAAATAGCTGGCAACGATGGAAAAACATCTTGTTGAGCGATCCGTTGACACGAGGGGAAATGGAGCTGTGAACAAGATAGGTGGTGACAGACACAGAGGGAGAAGTAGCCAGGCCGTCGTAACGCAGGAGTAGCTGGGACAGGCAGGTAGTGGGAACGGACTCGCGTGGATGCTGAGCCCCAATCTTTGCCTCCAGCTTCTGCTTGTTATCTAGCCTTAGAAATGTGAATGAGGGCCAGCCGCAAGCCCCTTCCCGGGGATCTATGTCTGCGGATGGAAGCATGGGTCATGCAGGAGGACACAAGGCTGGGCTTCTGGAGTTCAAGGCTACCGGTGTACCAGAGTCATCTGTTGTAACCCCATGACCTTGGGCTCGCTGCTTGACCTTTTCTGAGCCTCTGAGCCAACAGGTGCATTAGACCTGCCTCGTGGGACTGTGGGAATAATACGTGCACGTTGTCAGCGTGACATCATTCAGGTTATCCGGTCCTTTACAAATAGAGGGTTTCCTGGGTGGCAGGGCCCCACCGTGATGAAGGACATAATCGCTTCCAAGATGCTGCCATTTCTTAGGGAGAAGCATAGAAGGGAGAAACATCCATCCTTACATGACAGCCAGCTAGAAGTACCCCAGGACACCTTTTCTGAGCCATGGAGACAATGGATCTATCTAGTTCTCTGGACCTACGATGGGCTGTGATAGAGAGGAGATTCTGAGAAAGTCACAGTCTGCCCTTCTGCCTCGCACAGGTAGTGAAGAAGATGCACAGCTCAGCCAATAGGTCCAGGGTTTCCAGACCTTACGTTGGGAAAACCTTTATAGCAAGTTAAATACGTGCACACTAATCACACTTAGATACTTGCATAAATTAATATGCAGTAAGTATATAGCATAGCAATTTAAACACAGTATCCCCAAGTGGCTATGCCAATACATGGAAATGTGAACAGCAGCTATTTCTGGGGAGCAGAATTGTGGCAGGTTTGCATTTTCCCCCCAAATTTTCTACAATTAGTATACATTATGTATTTAGTTTTCTTTTAATTGGAAAAGAAACAGATGAGGTGAATAAGCAGAGAGTTGCCTCAAAATATCACAGAGAAGAGGAACATGTATGCTGACCTCAAATTCTGCTGAGATCCTTCCTGGGACTAAGGACCTGAGAGTCACCAAGTTCTGTGCCTACTTCAGTAAATGCTCAGGAAAAGAAAGAGAGATAGAAGACAGGGAGGGAGGAAAAGAGGAAGGGAGGGAGAGAAGGTTGGGGGGAGATGGAGGGAGATAGGTAGATAGGGAGGGAGAGAAAGGCAGGTGCGTGCGTGTGTGAGTGTGTGTGTGTGTGTGTGTGTGTGCGTTTACTCACTGGGTCCAAAGTGGTCACTTCCAGCCCCAGCCTCGATGCTTGGGAAGAGGAATCATCATGGAACCCACAGAAAGCTTCCAAGGCTGGCCCAGGGCTTTTGGACCTCCAAGGCAAACATGGATTTACAGCTTGATGCATGATGGATGGACGGGGAGGGGGCAGGGATGCAGCCTTTCCTGAGCGTCTGGCCTGTCTGCACCGCAGAGCCTCTCAAGCAGAGAACAGTGAATAGTAAACTATCTCAGTACAAACCAGGGTTGATTTCGCACCCAGGGCTGTGGTTTGCCCGGTTCACCTACTTCTGCAGGAGGTGGGCGGAGTTTCCATCGACATCCCGTAGGGTTCAGGAACATTCTCAATTTCATGTAATTAGTGGCCAGGCCAAGACAAGAATAAAAGACCTTCCAATTCCCGTCCCTCATCCTCCTGTGATGGAAACAACCTCACACACGATCCCAAGGATTACATGGTCTCCCCTCGTACCCCAGGGCATTGGTGAACTGAGCCCTGCTGCCTACTGTGGGCCTACCCAAATCTTTCAGACAGTCAGGGCACATCCACCAGCTGCTCGGTCATTAATTAGTCTGCCACCCCCGGGTGCTGAAAGCAAAGCAAACGCCTGACTCAGGTCCTTGCCAAGAGCCACCCCCACAACAGGCAGGTGAGGAGCGATGGGCCCTGCATGATGCCAGGTCAGAAACCACCCAGGGTGGCTCCCTGACAGGCTGGAGGAGGGGAGGACAAAGATATCACTTTCTGTCCTTGGGCTCTGCCACCTGTAATCTGGTGAGCAGGTGAGCCTTTTCGGCCCGCTGTGCCCTGGGTGCTAACGCATGGGCCAATGAAAATGAAGTAACAAGCATTAGCTAAGGCTGGCTGGAGGGACAGCGCTGCACAGGTCAGTTGCTCCTACTGATGTCACCTGCAGCATGTAGCTTCTAAAATCCAGAGCCATCCGTGAATACCCCCTCTCACACGTAGTATACAATCAATGAGACCTACTGTGCGCCTGGGGTGTTCTGTGCCTGGAGAAAAGGTAAAAAATCAAGTGTCCACAATCCTTGAGAGATTCTAGCAAGGGATAGATAAGCAACCAAATAAATGAATGAATGAATAATAAGAGTATCAAATGAGGTGCTAAGAAGATGCGGATGGAGGGCGGGGAAGCTGGGGGTCTTGAAGGTCTTGAATCTGAAATGGCCCCTAAATGCTGGAGTCTCAAATGCTTGGTCTTCCTCCAGTGAATGTCAGAACTTCCTCCAAAAGTGAAGCAGGTGGCTCTGAGACATTTATTCTACCATGGCTCCTGGGACAGACCAGGGTAGTGCAGAGAGCCGAGGGTGGCCTTGCTGCTGCTGGGGGTGGTGGTGGTGGTGGTGGTGGTGGTGGCGGCGGCAGTCACACCCATGTCTGAGGTAGCAGAAGGAGGCCATCTCACAGGAAAGCCACTTGACTGGTTTAAAGGCTTACCTTCCGTTTGCCTCAGTTTTCCTATCTTAAACAGGGACACTTGTGTAAAAAAAAAAGTGCCTCTAGAATTGAATATAAAACAAGGCAGAGTCTTAATAAATGAGGTGTTAATTAGCCTAATTACCTGAGGAATTGTGTGACTGGGTCGACCCTCATCAAGGGTAGCTCCCAGAACTAGCAAACCGTGCGACCAACATGGAACAACTGCCCACGGGTGCATCTGGGTAGGATGTAATCTCCTCAGTGCCTTATGTGGAGCATGCTTTGTCTCTGAGATTTCGTGAGGATGCTGTCCTGCTCTGGGATCCGACGTGTGAATGTGCTCCTTTCTTTGCCTGGGAGGTAGCCCTCACCATCCTGAAGCACCTTCCTCACTCTGCTTCTCTCCGGCATCTCCTTGGTGAGCCCGTCCCTGGACACCCGGCGATGCTTGCGGTGGCATTGCTGGGACCGGATTGCCCATGGAAACAACTTAAAGCAGAAAGACTCCTTCGGCCTCACAGTTCCAGAATGTTCAGCCCATGGTCGCTTGGCTTCACATGTTTGGGCAACAAGAGAGTGTGGTAGAGGGTGCTCTTCAGGAAGTGGCCCTGAGTTTATGGACCCCTAAGGATCCATCAGTTAGGCCCCACCTCCTAAGGTTTCTAAGTCACACTGGGAACCTCTCGCACTGTGAGAGGAGCAGGCTCCCTCATGCAGGATACTCAGAGCATGAGGATGGCTCAAAACAGCCTCTGCCCCATCTGCATCTCCTAGTGTCTGTCATCCTTGTGTCTCCCCCAAGCATTGGCGAAGATCCTCCACCTGCGTGGCTATTGACCCACAGGGTGCTCCTATTGCACCCAGGGCTTGCAGAGTCAGGGAGACCAAACTGAAGCTGTGTCCCCTCTCCTCCCAGCCGGTCCATCCCCAGCCCTTACAAAAGGGGAGGGAGGGTACACAATGCCGCAGATGATGGGAAAGCCATCCTGTGGTGCTTTGAATGTGCAATGATTCCTGCAGGTTCCTGAGTTTGAACATTTGGCTTGTAGCTGTTTGTGGAGCCTTGGGAGGTGGAGCCTTACACACACTCACACACACACACACACACACACACAGGAGCCACGCAAGCCAGCCTCTTGCACCTGCCACCAGGTCTTCCTTGCCAGAAGAGACTGTAATTCTTTGGAACTTCAAACTCAAACAAACCTTTTCTCTCCAAAGTTGCCTTTGTCATACAAAAAAAGAAACTAAGGCCCACACCTTCCCAGCTGCCGCTTCTGTATTATGTGTTATTATGTGTATTATGGTGTGTATTGTGTGTTACTTTTATACATTGAGATAAAGTTCACACTGCACAAAAGTAGCTGTGGTCTGACGTTCAGAACATTCACAGTATTGTATAGCAACTACTCTGTCTAGTTCCGGGCCTGGTGCATGTTAGGGAGGTGCTCTGCTGCACAGCCACATCCCCAGCCTTTCAAACACCTTTATCATTCCAAAGGGAACCCTGCTATACCTTCTCAGAAATCAGTTCCCCTCTGCGCCTCTGTCATCTTGTGGTCCTCTGTCTTAACTTATTTGCCCATCCTGGACATTTCGTAGAAACAAGTCCCCACATTGTGCTGTCTTCTGCGTCTGGTCTCTTCCCTCAGCACAGTGTTTCTGAGATTCATGCATGTTGTAGCATTCATCAGTACTTCACTTTCTTTATGCCTGAATCCTATTCCACTGCATGGATATACCACAATTGCTCGTCTCCCCATTTGTTGATGGACATTTGGATAATCTCCAGCTCTTAGCTACTATGAGTTGTACTTCCATGAACATTCATGTTCAGTTTTTAAAACACAGGAATATTTTGAGTGGATTGCTAAGATTAAGTCGCTAGACACCATTGCAATTGTGCGTTGAGTTTTTTTGAGGTGCCCTCAGACTTTTCCATGGCTACTGCACCCCTTTACGTGCCCTCCAGCATTGTACATCTTGCTCTGAATCCTCACCAACACTTGTTATCGTCAACTTAGAAAACTGCAAGCATCTCAGTACATGTTCAGTAGCTTCTCATTATGGTTTGGATTTGCTTTCCTCAGCTGACTGATGACGGCCTCATTCCTCACTTTATATTTCTACTTTATATTTATATTAGCAATTTATATTTCTACTTCAGAAATACAATTTCTTCTATGAGCATCTCTCTCTCTCTCTCTCTCTCTCTCTCTCTCTCTCTCTCTCACTCTCTCTCTCCCCCCCGCCCCCGTGTCAGCACGTCAACATTGCTGTTCTCTTCCTTCATGACATCACCCACCATCGCTGGGGCTAGACCATTTCTCCTGTATTTTTGATTTGCATTTAACAAGTCATTTGAAACATTAGAAAAATGTTTAATAAAAATATGAGATTGGTTTATTTATTTTCATTTGGCCTTTTGGTCATTGGGCTTTTTATATACTGAAGCTCTTTATATATTGTAAACACTAGACCTTTATCATATGTGGGATTTGCAAACACCTCCTTTGGTGGGCATCTCAGATGAGTTAGTTGTGGATAAAACCCAATGTGTCTACTTTTCAAAACTGCTGTCACTCTTGCTTTTATGTCACATTTCATAATTCACTGCTGGATTCTGGGTTGTGACAGTGTCCATGTTTGATCGTAGATGTTCGTACACTGTGTTTTACTCTGAATCTTTCTGTGGTCTTCTGAAGAAGGGACCAAGTGATCACTACTGCCAGCTACAAACTGAGGGTCAGCACCTTTAAAATATTCATTTCTGTTTCTAATGAACACATGTTTTCATTAATCTTTAAAATAATTGTATTTTTATTATTTGTGTGTGTGTGTGTGTGTGTGTGTGTGTGTGTGTGTGTGTGTGTGTGTACATGCGTGCATGCCATGACATACATGTGGGGGTCAGGGGATAACATCTAGAGAGTTCTCTCTTTCCACTGTGTGGGCTCTGGACACTGAACTCGGGTCACCAGGCTTGGTCACCTGCATCTTTACCTCCTATGTCATCTTGCTGGCTCCAATTAACATATAGTTTTCAAAAAGCAAGGCACTGAGAAGCTGCCTGGTGCCAGCTTGCCTGATGTCCATAGAGCCCTGAGTTCAATCCTCTGCACTGCACCACCAGAATCAATAAAGAACTAAAGTAAACACATGGTAATCTGTGCATGTATGAGGCACAGTGGGAATGCACACACACACACACACACACACACACACACACACACACACACACGCTGTGCAGTGAGCCCCAAGGGTACCTGTTACTTCAGAGATATGCCATTTCTCTGCAACAGAACATTAAAATTCAGCTCCTCTCCAGATGCACCCTGTATACCCGGTCTTTCCCCTACCCTTCCTAGCAGCTTTTCTAGGCTCCAGTAACTACTATCCTATTCCCTATTTCTCTGAGGTCAATGACTATGACTCCACATAGGGCTTATGGCTTCCTGGACCTGTCTTGGCTTTCTTTACACATCCTTCAGATTCATCTATGTTACTGGAAATGATAGCATGTCAGTCATCTTTGTGCCTGAATACTATTTCTTGTTTATAGATACCTCTTTCTTACCCATCTAACAGAAACTGAGGTTGGGTCTACACAAGGTTACGTACGACATGCCGCAGTCAGCCCTCAAGTGTAACTGCCTTCTCAGCACACAGATTTCATTTCTTGGCTAGTCTCAGCAGCGAATGGCTTGGGCATATGGCTTCTTGGGGAATGCTACACTCTTCACTGTAGTGGCTGTTCTCATTTACACCCCCAGTCCTGTATGAGCGTGTCTCCCCTTCTCTCCATACCCATGCCTGCATGGCTGCATGGCTGCAGGGCTGCATGCCTGCTCTCTTCCTATTTGACAATGCCCATCCTTGCCGGAGCTAGAACAGTTCTCCTGTGGTTTTGGTTTGCATTCGATGAGTGATTTTGAGCATGATCTTTCTTTCTATCTGCTGGCCACTTGTATATCCTCTTTTGAGAAATATCTATTTAGGTCATTCTCTCATTTTTAATCAGATTATTTTTATTTATTTATTTATTTATTTTTGGCTGTTGAGTTCTTTAAGAGCCCTGTAAACTCTGGGTATTAACCCCTTACCAGACACTTAGTACACAGACGCCTCCTCTTATTCCTCTCTGGCCTGGTGATTGGTTCCTTTGCTGTGAAGAGGCCTTCTATTGACAGAATCCACCCATCTGCTTTTGGTTTTTGTTACCCACACTAAGGGCACCACATCCTCAAATTACTGTCCTAAAACACTTCTCCTCTGATCTGCAGATGAGCTTCATGACGTGGGAGCTTACATTTAAACCTTTGGCCATTTTGAGTTGATTTGTATATGGCTAGAGGCTGGGGTCTTGTTTCTTTCTCTGTACAGAGATGGTCCATTTTCTGAGCATCAGTGATTGAGATGGCTTCCCTCCAGAAGTAGACACCCTTGCTGCCTCTGTTGAGGTCAGGACCTCAGGAAAACACACAGCCTATGTCAAAACAGCAGCACTGCACCTCCGTGTGCTCCTGGGCCGCTAACCCTGGGCCTGGGATGCTTGTCCTTCGCTTCCCTGGTCCTACTGATGCCCGAGGTTCATTGTCTACAATGTGGTTTAAGGGCAAGCTCATTGCAGAGCGTAGATTCCAGATAATGTCTACAAGGGGTAATTCTGGGGGAAGGGGGGAGAGGGAGGGGGAAGGGGGAGGGGAAGGAGACCCCACATGCCCACACTCCCCACCCCACGTGCACATGAAGCCTGGCATTAAAATCAGTCTGTCCTCCAGGCTCACACCACAGGGAAGCACTGAGATGCAGCGCTGTGCACTCTGAGGTAAACTGAGTCTGAGCCTTTGCACTCAAGCCCACAACAAAATGCTTAGAGCCTGCAGTCTGTTTCTGGCTGGCTCCCTGTGTCTGCTGCAGAAATAAGCCTTATGAGAAGTTCCCAAGCCACCAGAGACCAAAGGGAGAGAGACAATTGCCACAGTGTGAGCTAGGAAGGACTGTGGGGCCAAGAGGGACACTAGGAAGTCCAAGAGGAAATGCCCATGGAGTTACTAAATGGTATCTAAAGCAGCCGGCATATGGCTCAGTCTGGTGATTTGGTGAGAAATGGCCCCCATAGGCTTATGTGTTTGAACTCTTGATCCCTCATTAGTGGTGCTGTTCGGGGAGATTATGAAACCTTTAGGAGGTGGAGCCCTCCTGAGGCAATACATCAGTAGATGTACAGGGTTACAGCTTCCGCCTACCTCCTGTTCTCTATCTCTGCTCCAAATGTCTCCATGGAAGCATCATCAGCCAGCTTCAGGCTTCATGACTTCACCACAAGGAGGACTCTACCCCCGGGACCCATCGCCAAAATAAACCCCTTCACTGAGTTGCCTTTTGGCCATGGTATTTTATCACAGCGACAGAAAAAGTAACCAATACAACCAGTCAGTAAAACACTTGCCTTGCAAGTCTGAGGACCTAACAGATCTTTAGAACCCACGTAAAAAAAGCCAGGCGTGGTTGGTGCACCTGCAATCCCAGGACTTGGGAGGCAGGGACAGGAGGGTCCCTGGGGCTCAGGACCCGGTTCAGCTGAACAGACAGCTCTGGGTTCCACAAGAGACCCAATCTCACAAAGCAAAGTGGAGAGGTACTGAGGAAAGACACCCAAATCAGCCTCTGGCCTCCACCCCAGCCATGCCCCACACCCCCTGGGGTAAGGCAAGGAGCAGACACTAAGACTCTTGCTCTCAATGGTCTCAGTTGGGACACAATGGACCTGGGATGTGCTTGGGATCAAAGACTTGGCACTAGAGCGGCGCTTGCAAAGTAGAGATGTCAGTGCATAAAGAAGGAAAGAACGCTCTGGAACGAGAGCCTGGAGAAGGGCTGATCATCTCTCATTACCTTGTAGGCTACTTCCTCCCTTTTTAAAAAAACAAAACAAAACATATACTTGAAGATTTTTAAAGTGCAAAACAAGAGAATCACCCCTAACGTCATCAGCAGGTGGAAGCTGAACCATTTGACTTTCCTGAGCCTCCCGTGATAGAGGGCAGAGTCTCGTTCTCCACCACTGCCTTTGACAGGGTGCTCAGGGGGTCCATGGCTGTCTGAAATGAGAACTGATAACTACAGCTTAGCGGGAAGGGCCTTTAGCTTTGAGTGTGACTGGGTTTCGGGAACCCGTGTCTCACTACAGATTTGGGATCCAAGCCCTAGGCTGGCCTGACACTACCTGTGATGCTGGGTAAGGCCCCACCCTCCTTGATCTTTCCTTCTTTCCCTGGGTGACTTAGGAATAGTCACTGGGCTCTACAAAGAGGTGTCTTCATCAGAAGTCAGCAAAGCAAGTCTGCAAAGTGCTCATCACACAGACAGTATTTGATGGAAAGGTCCTACTATGTGCTGAACTTTTGCTCAAACTCACCACTATTTGGCCCTTGCCTGGACTCAAACTTGGGGTAGAGCTCAGCCCAGTGCCTGCCCTGTCTCCTACCCAGCTCTGCTCAGACACTTCCCATAGAGCCTTCCTCAGGGCCACAGCTGTTCTGCCCGGCCCTAGAACTGCACCTTGTACTGATGTTCCCCTTTCTGGGAGTCCTTGGCTTACACTTAAAGCCTCCTGGCCTTCAGAGAGGAGCTGATCAAAACAAAACAAAAACCAAACCAAACCTCATGCTGTAACCTGAAGTACGGAGGAGGATGTGCCAGACCACGTGAACCACAGGGGCAAATTTACGTTTATTCAGCCCATAATTTCAACTACTATGTGTACACTGAGCACATCCTGTGGAGTAGGCACCGCCTAAGCCTCTGCAGTGACGCACCTGTCCGCACGCTGCAGACAGTGCGTGTAGAGGGCGGGGTGCAGACAATGACAGGAATACCGAGGTACAGTGCTCAGTGGGAGAGCGAGGGGTCTGGGGTCCTGAGGAGGTGTAAGGGGTGCTGAGGTCAGTGATGGGAGATCCTTCAGCACTGGGGAGTCCCTGGGAGTAGGACCTTAGAGGGCAGGAGGGAGAGAGGGAAGGGGGAAGGAGAAAGGGAGGGAGGGAAGGAGGGAGGGAGAGAGGAAAGGAAGAAGGAGAAAGGGAAGGAGGGAAGGAGGGAAGGAGGGAGGAGAAAGAGGGAAAGGGGAAAGAGGAAAGGAAGAAGGAAAGAGGGAGGGAGTGAGGGAGAGGAAGGAGAGAGAGAGAGAGAGAGAGAGAGAGAGAGAGAGAGAGAGAGAGAGAGAGAGAGAGAGAGAAGACAGCCTTTGCTGTCTGAAACGGGAAAGGATTGACTTACACTGAAAGGCCTGAGATAAGCCCCATGGGCCGTGAGTGACAGAGTGGGAGATGCCTCAGGGCCGCAGCAGCTAAGGACAGAGTCTGACCTGTTTCACAGAGGGCCCTGCAGCCACGGAGCAGCATCAGTAGTCCATCCATCGGTGGAGCAGGAGGCAGAGCCCTCAGAACTGGTGCGCTCTCCAGAGCCTGCTTGTCTCAAGCCAGCCTTGTTACCCACCCCTTTGAGCCCACCCCTCTGAGCCCACCCCTCTGAGCCCACCCCTCTGAGCGGAGCTGCCCCAGAATGGAAGGGGCAGTGGGAACGGAAGGGAATGGATCTGCAGGCTGAGTCCAGGGAACAGGTTACATCGCTCTAACACCATGTGTGGAAAGCCTTAGTTTAGCTCTCTAGGGTTGGGTCATTCCTCCCCCCCCAACCCCTACACACACACACACACACACACACACACACACACACACACACACACACACACTCTAGCACTTCCTCTCCTGCCCAGCTCTGGCTCCACCCTCCCCAGGCAAGTCAATCAACTGGGTCATTTGACCGCCTCTTCTCCAACAGCAAAAAACCCGGTCAAAATTAAAACAAAACAAAAAAAACCAGTTGCCTGGTCACCCTGTTCCCTGTCCCTGGAGTGACTGAATGTTCAGAAGGACCTGGGAAACTGTCAACAGAGACAGGCTGGACCTGGATAGATAGAAGGGGAAATATTTATTTTGCAGGGATAAATATTACAGAAAAAACTTTCCATTCTCCAGGCTCTGACGTAGATTTTTTTCTTACCAGGAAGGCACATCCTCACTGCCTTAAAGAGGGCAGCAGGAGAGCTCACAGGTGTGTTTCACAAACTGTGTGCCTCCACAGAATAAATCAGCACACCGGTCACAGCTTGATGTGAAGTGTCCCCCACAGGCCCATGTATGTGTCATGCTCCCCTCCCCTGGCATCCCCCCCACCCCCCCGTGTGGTCCTCCTCTTTTGGAAGTTTGCGGAACCTTTAGGAGGTGGAGCCTTGCTTGAGGAGGAAGTGCATGACTAGGGGACAGCCTAAGGATTTCAAAACCTGGCCCCACTTCCTGTCCCACTCTGTTCCCTGTCTGTGGATGCCACTCGACCAAACTCATGCTTCATGCATCCCCTGCTGTGACAGACTGTGTCACCTTATACTGTGAGCCATGGGAAGTCCCTCCTCCCTCAAGCTGCTTCTTGCCGGGTGTTTGGCCTTGCTGCAAGAAAAGTGACTGAGATAGCACCTGTGCAGCATGTGGGAAGTGTCATCTCAGGAGTGAGAACCACGGGGACTTGAGCCAGGGCAGCCAGGATTAACCCGAAGGTGACCATAGCAAGTTATCCTTTTCCAGGCTTTTCCTTGGCTCTGAGAAGGGCCTTAGGCGCAGTGCCCAGGATAATGTCTCCCTGGTTCATCAAGGCAGGTTTTCCTTCTCTTGCCATCCACACCGCCCCCCACCCCAGCTAAATTCCCTCATGCCCAGGAGTTCTCAAACATTTCAGTCTGCCTGCCACGCCCACGTGGTGGCTGATGAGGGAACGGGTAGATCTTAGCAATGAGTCCTTACAGAGCTCCAAAGCCTATGGATAAAGCCTGAAGGCGAAGATGGATTCCGGCCAAGCCAGATTTTTATCTCGGGAAGATGTGTGGGCGAGAGTCCCCTTTCCTGCCCAAGATAAGTGCCAGCTCAAATGACCACCCTGGTCAGTCCATGAGGGAGTGGTCAAGCCTCATCCACAGGCCACTTATAAGGTCCAGCCCAGCACTCAGGGGATGAAAAACAAGCCACAGGGTTCTTCCTCAGCTACCACTGGACTCCGGGCACCTGAAGTATTTCGTCAGGAGAGGGAGAGGCCCTCAGAAGGAAAGTGACGCGTCTGCATGGTGCCACATGGACTGCACGACAGGGCAGGGCAAGCGCCTGCATACAGCCAAGGCTTATTATGATGGTATCCCCGGGGCTGGGGTGGAGGGCGACATTCATTGTGCTGGTGCCACTTTCTGTGGGAAGGGGGGACAACAGCACCTCATCACTTTTGAACAATATGCTTTTTGAGTCCCAGATAGCCAGGTGAGACGGGGTAACCAGAGTGTCCCCTCCTCACTTTTGCACTGCTGGGACATCCCGAGCGAGGCACCCAGGGCTCCAGGACAGGCAGTTGCCAGCAGGAATGAATGTCCACCAGCCACTGTCCCAGCTCCCACGGGGGGCGCTGCTGAGTCCGGAGGGGATAAATGGGACTTTTAGCACTTTGGAAGGTGGGGGAAATGGAGATCAGCATTTTCCAGGATTGAGGCAGTGTGGAGCAGAAGGAAAGCTTTAGGACAGACAGAAGGGCTTATTGAACTTACAGATAGGATCAATCAAATATGGAATGAGTACCTCTGTGCCTCTGAGCCTCAGGCTTCCCCTCTATGGGAGGTCTATGAAGCGCTGGGTGTCTAGGGCTGAAGAGCACATAACAGCTACTCCAGCCCTGGGCTACCTCATCCCCTCATTTAGAAAATCGACCGGTGAGCAGAGAGTAGGTGTGTCCACCCTAACACCCCACCCATTCTCACCCCTACAGGTTTTCAGCTAAGAAAGTTCCCGAGAGCTTGGTGAAGCGCCTACCACAGCTCTCCTTCAAACAGAACAGGAGCCTCCCCGCTCTGGAGCTGCGCCAAGAGCCTCCTCAGAAAGGCACGACAGCCAGCGCTCTGCCCACGGCCTGCCAGGACCAGACTGGGTGGTGAAAAATAAAATCTAACAAGGTGATTTCTGATCCCTCAGGGAAGAGACGGGGCATGGAGCGGCTCTGGGCTTGGCTTCTGGGTAACCTGGAGGAACAAGCTTTCTGTCTGTGAACATCAACAGTGTGTGTGCATGTACGAGCATGCATGCGTGTGTGTGTGTGTGTGTGTGTGTGTGCGCGTGTGTGTGTTGTGTGTGTGTGTTGTTTCTGGAACAAATGCTGATCCCAGCCTCCACCTCCCCCAGAAAGCCTCCCTCCTTCAGCATTCACGAGCTCTCTAAAACTTGTGTTTATGCCGCCCTCTGCTGGTCATAATTGTCACTGCACCCATCCAACCCGCTTGCAGGAGAGGATGCTGGGCTGGAAGGTTAGCTCCTGGACTTTGTATTGCAGTAGCCTCCTTGATTTCCATATTAACAGTCAGGAACAGGGAATGCCTCCAAATAATATCATAGTACCAGCTAATATTTATTTGCTTAATATTTTAGGATTGTTGACTACGTATGCTTAATTTATTTGTTTGTCCGCGTCTCTTTATTTACTTAATATTCTCTCGGGCAAGGTTTGCTTCCCCCGTGCTAATGCATTGTCTTGATTTGCATTCCTCAACTCTCTTGTAACCCTGAGGAGGTTTTACTTTCCCCGTAGCACTACGGAATGCAGAGCTGAAGCATTCGGAAGGCAACACACTGGCAGTGAACGGGGCTCGGGTTTGAGGCCATGTAAGCCTCAGGCCAGGCAGGCTGCACATTTCAGTGGTAGCTCTGTGACTTCAGAGCACGGGTAGATTGCTGATGATGCTTGGTAAAATGCGGTTTCCAGGGCCCAGGGGGTCCAGGTCTTCAGTACGTCCTGGAATCTGCACTATAGCTCCCACAGGGATAATGTCACCCTTGTGCAGTGGTTCCACGGGTGCCTTTTCAGGGATTCAGGGCATCTGGCTGGATCCAGGGATCAAATGTACAGAGGGATGGGTGGGTAATTGACTCTGGCCTAGGAGGGTCCCTCTGTGCCTAAATTCTGCCAGACTCTGCTGGTCTTCTTGCGGCAGCTCAGAGGTTTATCAGGTGAGAGGAGGGGACCTCAGAAGTGATGGCAAGCAGGAGGGGACTCCGACCAGACCGTGGGATTGTATAGGTCACTTCTCTCTGGTCCTGCTTCATGCCCACACTGTGATCCTTTCCTTCTCTTCTTTCTTTTTCTCTCCCTGACAGTCCTCTCCCTCTTCTCTCCATCCCTGATTCCTAAGAATTCATGGCGTCTTGGATGTCTAGCATCTCCCTTTCTGCTCTCTGATGTCTCCAGACGCCAGTTAGTGTCTTGTCTATGTCGGTAGAGCACATTAGCAGGACTTGCTCCGAGTTGTCACTGGGACAGTATTTGGAGACTCAGGCTGATAAATTCTGGCAGGCTCGTGATATGGGACTAAGCTTTGCATGGTCCCTTCCTTCCTGAGACTCCTCAGATCAGCCAACCCTGGATTGGCTGTAACCAGAGCACAGCTCCTCCTCCTCCTCCTAGCATCCTATCCCTGTTGCTGATTTATCATCACCCCCAATCCAAGTTCCAGGGCCACAGAAACTTGAAGCTGAAAAAGAAGAAAAGTAGTAAGCAAGAATCAAAGAGGTAAGATGAAGTCCAGCATGGCTTTGTTGTGTCCTAAAGACAGCCCAGACCCCAGAGATGTCCCAAAGACAGCAAGGGCCCCAGAGATGTCCGAAAGCTTATAGGAAGGCCTCAAGAGCTACTCTGACTGCCAATGAGATTTCCCACCGTCCTAGAGGGCTGAGGGTTGTTGATTTGCCCTCATGGGCTTCCTATGTACAGATGCTGCGAGGCTGAATGGACAGTAGAGATGGGCTTGGCATAGGCTCCATACCCATCACTTGACAGAGGGTTATTATTTTTACTGATAACCTCTGTACAGAAATCAGTAAAATGGGCTCAAAATTGCTGCTATTGAGGGAAGGGTTGGAAGAGTAAATGAATGAGGGGAGGAGACAGAGGCTTTCTTGGAGGCTGGGTGGTTGTGTCTCTGGGTGGGGCGGTCCTCTTCTCTGTAGGGCAAAGAGCAGTGACAAGGAAAGCCCAGAGCAGGGAAACATTAGGGACCTCTGATCGCCTCTCCAGGAGCCCCCTTTGTCCTCCCCAGGGAGGACAACCTCGGCAAGGGGAAAGGGTCTCAGGGAACCTTGTGCCAACCTTAAGCCAGGCAGACTCACAGGTTGTAGAGTCTTCAAGTCTCCTAACCTTTCTGATCCTAATGGGGCCAAAACGGGGTATGGAGTAGAGTTGTCACCTCAGGACCTCTTGGGGGGGGTGGGGCAGAAGCTCAGGTGACTTTGGATAGCTCCAGTCGGGGGAACTTGGTCACAGCAGATCAGTCGATATCTCAGGACTTCTCTAGCATCTGTCTAAATTAAACAGGGTAGGGGTGAGTGAGTGGCTCTTTAATGTCTGCTAATGGTTGGTGCTCTTAAGCCATTGACTGATGTGGCAGAGGCAGAAAGTCACCAAGACTTTGGTGCTGATGAGAGCTGAGGTTTGCTGGATGCCCTGGATTCCTGAACCCCGCATGTGTTACACCAAGGTTGGACTCAGTGGGCAGGAACCAGGGCAATTTCCTGACTTTTTCTAAATAAAAGAGCGTCCCAGAGTTGCCCCTTTCCCCTGATGTTCTGCCTGGTTCTCCTCTGCTGACTCTAGGGACACTCCAGCCATGCATGGCTATGCACATGCAGATAGATATCTGACCAGGCCACGCTGTGAATCTCAGTAGAATTAGACATAATTGTGGCCAGAGTGAACCATGAAGGGGGAACTCTATGTTCCGTGTCATCTCTCTGAAATGCCTCCCTGCCTGATTTTATGCTGAAGGGTGTTCTGGGAAGGTGGGAAGGTGGATGAGGCGCCTACCCAGAGTTTGCCTGTTATGCTGAGTGGATAGAATCTGTGGTCAGAGAACTTTCCAGAAGCCCTTTCAGATGGCCTCTCCTGCCTGCTGATGCACCCATGCAGCTGCACATTTTAAAGGCACCGAGGACTCCAGACTGAAGGATTCCATTGTTTTGTTCGACCTAATGTTTCAGCAACTTTCTTGTTCCTGTGACCAAGACGCCTGGCAAAATGAACCTGGGGGAGGAAGAAGCTATTCTAACTCATGGTTTCAGTGCATAAGGGAAATTCCGTTTCCAGCAGTGACAGGAGACACCCAAGGCAGAGGCTGCTCACGTCAGAGTGGAACCAGAAGCAGAGAGCATGATGGGTAGCATGGCCCCAGTATAATCTTCACAGGTCCCTCTTAATGGTTCTCCAGCCCATGGGCTGGTGACAGCTCTGCAGGTAAGGGCGCATGCTGCTTTTCCAGAGGACCCAACATTAGTTCCCAGCACCCATATTTGATAGCTCACAATTGTAACAACTAGGTCCAGAGGATCTGATACCCTTTTCTGGTTTCTGTTGGCATGGGAACACCTGTGGTGCACATGAGCATTCATGAACACACGTGTAAATAACAGTACAAAATACTACCGCCAGCAATATCATAAAACATCATTCTGATAGGACATTTCTACATCACAGATAACCTGCAACACTCAGTGTCCCAAACTCACTTAATGTGGGAGCATCCTTTTCAGTGACGGCCCCTCCATAGCGAGGATCAGTGTGACATACCTACCTTCTGTCTGACCCACTTCTCTCATTTCCTGGTGTCTGAATATGCAAGGCAAGATAGGGTGACTGGTGTAAGGCCATATGGTCACTATTCTCAATGGAATGAAACTGGTATTTATGTTGTATCAGGGTCTCTCCACACACATGTGCTTTCCCAGTGTGTCATCTGCTGACTGCAGCCATTAGCGATGTGAAAAGTGCACTGTGAAAGGTACACTGTGGAGGATGGGCTGTGGAGGATCTACTGTGGAGAATATGCTGTGGAGGGTACACTGTAGAGGATGTGCTGGGGGGGGAGGGCGTATTGTGGAGGATGCGCTATGAAGGATATATTGTGGAAGATGCACGGTGGAGAATATACTGTGGAGAACACGCTGTAGATGGTGCGCTGTGGAGGGTGCGCTGTGCAGAATGCATGGGGTATCAACGGTGTTTTCTCTCAGCTGAGCTATGCAGTTCACCTTCCAGGTACATGTTTGGCTTGCTCATCAGAAAGATGAAGACACCAAGGCTCAGAAAACCTTTGATTCTAACCCAGGAAGTTGCCTTCAGAGCCCAATCTCAGCCACACTAGCTCGTTAGTCCACACTAGCTTGTTAGTCCACACTAGCTCGTTAGTTCGTCACATTTCCCTGAAGCTGGGAGCAAGAGTCTATGGCTGTAGAGCTGGCGAGGTGGGACCTCGGAGGTGGTTCCACAGCCCGTGACTTCTAAAGAAAGGGCAGATTTCTTTAGGAAGCACATTCTTGCCGCCCCCCTCCTTTTTTTTCTCCATCTGACTTGAGGGTTGGGGAAGCAAAGAAGGCCGGCACAGCCAGCACACAGAGGTGATATCCTACCTTAGGTGATTTTACCACTGCCAAATCTGAGCAAAGTCATAAAACCTGCCCCGACAGAGAGCTAATCAGGAAGTCATCGCCTGGGAAGCCACGAGATGCTGTTTTGATGGCAACCGATTTAATAAACACACAGATTCTGTTAGTGTGGGGACAGAGCAGGGGTGAGGAGCTGAGGAAGAGCCAGGTGGTGAATAGAGACTTCCAGAGGTGGGTTCCAGGCACCATGAGGCTTACTGGGAAGGGGCCCTGGGCATTCACCAGGAAGGTAGCCTGGGAAAGGGAGAGTGAGCCAGAAGCTCCCAGGGGAAGCATCTGATCTCCTCTGTGCTAGCAGGGCCCAGGGAGCATCCTTAAGGCACAGGAGGGAAGGGTCTGTCACACACTCACAGTAATGGCTGCCGCTGGAAGGCTTGCTGGTGGGCGGGGTATTATGCTCCCTCCTGCTGCTCCCCTCCATTATCCTAGCTCACTCCCTAAAGCCAAGAGAGACAAACACAAATGCAGATCTTCACAGCAAGAGACAGACTGGGAATAAAGGAGGCGTCTATATCTCCTGTGAGTTAAGACTTCCTTCCCTGCGTTTTCTCCAGAGATGCTGGAGTGCAGTTACTTACATCCCATTAAGAGAAGGGCCCTCCTGTCCTAGTCAGAAAAGCTGACCTCTTCCCAAGCACACAGCTTCAGGATGGTTGCACGTGCAACGATGGGGGGCGGGGGAAGGGACACCCACTGCCTAGCCAGATCAACTGACTCAGTCCTCGGTGGTCACTGGGTGACAGTGCAGACAGCTCTCCCTCACATCCACCATGGGTGTTTCCCCACTGGTGTCTGAAAATCACCCTCATATTGTCTTCATGACATCTGGTGCTATCACAGGAGGACTGTGAGGTTCAGAACAGGTGAGTGCCCTGTGAGAGCTCACAGCTGGTAATAAATATGGTATGATTTGGGCTAATGGCCTTTGGCTGTGAGAGATTTGGGCTTATATTACAGCCCCATTCCTTTCTATTTGTGTGACCTTGGGGATGTCCCTGCAGCAGAGGGTTCTAGGTCTCTTCTGCTGTGGGGCTGGATACACTGATGGGCCCCTGGGTGCCTGGCTCAGGTCTGATTTGCTGCTCTGTTTACAGAGCCTGCCATGGCTATTACAGTGGGACCCACCTTCCCTCAGCTTGAGACGATCTGACTGTGAAGCTTGTTTTGGCTTGGAGAACGTGGTAGCGTGGAAGCCACGCCAGACTCCAATGCAGGAGTTAAACCCTGACTTCTTTCTTCATTCTCTTAGCGTTCAGAGCTACAGGGAAGGCATCCTGCCATCCTTCTGGGGAGACCAACACTGTGGCCCCGAGCGGAGGACACACTGGCTGCCTTGGTCACCCACCTTATCTGAGTCCCCAGCTCTAAATCCACTTAAGACCAAATTGCCACGGCCCTGTCCAAATCATGGGCTGAAAGGACATTTGTGTGTGTGCTTGCTGTACAACAGTAAATGGCATGGAAGAAGCCATGTGTTAGTTAATTTGCTCTTTGTATCAATCCAAGGAGAAACTGAGGCCCGGAAAGCTTAAGTTACACAATAAATAAAGTGCAGTTTGTTTATTTACTTATTTATTTATTTCATGTGTATGAGTGCTCTATCTGCATGTACACCTGCATGCCAGAAGAAAGGATCAGATGCCATTATAGATGGTTGTGAGCCATCATGTGGTTCCTGGGAATTGAACTCAGGACCTTTGGAAGAGCAGACATTGCTCTTAACAGCTAAGCCATCTCTCCAGTCCCTGAAGTGTGGCTTTAAACAGTAGGCTAACTCCAGAGTGTATACTTACAAGACTGTTATAAGGCCCCTTTGCCAAGGACTAGACACCCTGAGTCCCTCCCGAGGCCCTTCAGGCCCAGCCCCTCAGTCACACTGACTCAGTGCTGCCCCCATGTGGACAGGGAGTGCCATCATTCTCTGGCATTGGCTCATTTGGGGCTGATGAAAACCTGTCATCCTCTCTTCAGAAATTCTCTCCACTCCAACAGGAGCTGCAGTCTTGGCTCTGATCTCTATGAACCAAAGCTTGGTTTGACAAGTTCTGGAGGAAAGCATCCCACCTCCTGATTCCCAGAGCTGACAGAGTACCCACAGAAGCAAACTGTCCCCATCAAGGCCGTCAGCAGATCCGTGGCGACCAGAAAGCCCAGCTCTCACTCCAAGTCCAGATCGCTGTCAATCTCCCGGGATGTGGGCAGGCCACGTCTTGTCCAGCAGGAGACACCCATGCTGAGAATACATCAAGGAGACTAACAGCATCAAGCATGCAGACAAGGCACACAGCTTCCTCTTTTTACTTAAGGGAAGAAGAAGAAGAAGAAGAAGAAGAAGAAGAAGAAGAAGAAGAAGAAGAAGAAGAAGAAGAAGAAGAAGAAGAAGAAGAAGAAGAAAAAGAAGAAGAAGAAGAAGAAGAAGAAGAAGAAGAAGAAGAAGAAGAAGAAGAAGAAGAAGAAGAAGCACACATACAACCATTGGTTTTATTATCTTGATACTTGCTTTTCATTATCATTGTTTTCTTTGAAAAAATTCTCCTGTTATTCATGCCTTAAAAATGAATTACATAAGGGGAGACTTGCGTCCCTTGCACATGATTCCAGAAGGAGGTGGAGGTTTGAGGGTCAGTAGATTAAGTCCATCCTCAGCTACATAGCAAGTCTGAGAGCAACCTGGGCTACCTAAGATACTGTGTATCTAACAGGTAAGGCTGGGGTGATGGCTTAGTGGTTAACAGTACTTCCTGCTCTTGTAGAAGAATCTGAGTTTGGTTCCCATCACCCATGTGCAGTGGCTTACACCACTTATAGCCCCAGTTCCAGCTGGGGATCTGATGCCCTCTTCTGGCCTCTGTGGGTACTTTTATGAGCACAGAAATACACACACACACACACACACACACACACCACACACACACACACACACACACACACACATGTACAGACACATACACATACATGTATATACATGCATGCATGCACACATAAATAAAAATAAATTAAATCTTTGAAAAATGAAACCAAATCAAACACAATAAAAAAACTAACAGAGGTTGGTGGCATAGAACATTGTTAAGGACCCCTGTTGTGGCTCCAGATGAGCCCACACACTGTCGATTTTGCTGCTGACTGCTATAAGTTCACTTCTTCTTCTCTATGCTGCTGCAAATAGGTTGTGTGATATAATTTTGTAGAGTGTATTTTCTGTCCACTGTAAACATGTCTGCATGCTATTTCTTCCACGCCTCACTGTTAGTGGCTGCACACCGTCCATTTGGTCCATGCACCGCAACTCTCCACGCCCCCTCTGGTTTCCCACTGAGAATGGTCTGAATCTGTTGCTTTTATATGTGATGCTGGCATTAGCATCCTCACTGGGGGGGGTGTCTTCCTTGTTTCAGATGGTTTTCTACAGCTCCGTAGCAATGTTCCTAGGATACACGCTGCTTAGACTCTGCCTGGTGCCTCTTTTGGTTCACAGGAAGCTACACACATGGACAAGCAGATGAGAGAGGACCATTTGAAAGAGGGAAAGAGAAGGGATGCAGAGGAGGAAGACGATGGGAGAGCAGAGTCCCACGGTGCTAAGTTTGAGATGAACTCATTTTGTCTCTGCTTCTCAGGTTTGAGCTGGAAGGGTGAGCCAGAGGAAGACCATCCAGGACAAGAGGGGAACAGCAGAGGAATCCACATGTGTTCCTTGATGGTGGCATCTCTTTTGAATGCTTAGGCTAGACCACACCACATCCTGAGAACATGTTAGAAAGAAGAATCAACACTTCTACTGTGTGTGTTGCTAGACCTCAACTCCGGAATATAGAAATATCAGTTTGAAAGCCGTCTTGACCTCTACAATACCCAACGAAGATACATCATTGCCTTGAAGAGGACTCGTTTGTAAAACTCCTACAGGTTGTAGAGCATGGCTATCAGACTGTCCATAAGCATACAAATCACAACAGCACATGCTGTGATATGCTACCCAGACCCCTAAAGGACAAGGGCTCCCTCTCCATCACTGGTGTTCTCCAGAGGCTAGTCTCTCCTTTAGCCTGGCTGAAGGGAGTTTCTCAGCTCAGGTAATGGCCTGGCTGATTGATGTGTGATATGCTCGCCTGGTCTCCCTGTTAAGCAGAGGACACTGGGTATCTTTATCCAGCTCTGCGCTGCCCAGGGGCCAATTACATATATATCACAGTCCTTTTTTGTGTCACTGGCTATCCCTTCATAGGTGGTACCAATTTCCTGTGCTATTTTCTACAACAAAAGCCATTTCTCAGGGAAATTTGACCCCTCCCCCCAAACAGTCATGTATCTTTCTTCCTTCAAATCCCAGAGAAGGACCCGATAGGGAAAATACCTCAAGATGCATGGACTGGTAGGGATTTCCAAACAGGACTCCAGTTGCTTGGGACATAATGCCAACAATGGACTAATGGGACCTCCTGAAGCTAGAAGGCAGGCACAGGAAACAGCTAGCCTAATGGGCTAAAGAGATGGTTCTCAGAACCTTTGCAAGCTACACATCCATCAGAGGAGAATTAGCTGGTATATGAAGAAAAAAAAAAACCTCAAACCAAAAACCAATAAACCTCAAGAAACTAAACAAGGATCAAACAAGCCGACACTGAAGGAACTAGTGAAGAGAGCAGAGTTCTCAGAAGATGAAGCACGAATGTCCCCCAGACATACAGAAGGATGTCCAACCTCACTCACCCTCAGAGGAATGGAAATTAAAGTTACAGTGAGAACACATCAGAGTGACGGTCATTAAAAATGCAAATGCTAGTGACAACAGATGCTGCTGCAGAAGGGGTGAAGGGGCTTGGTGGGAATGGAAGCCAAGCCGACCTCTGTGGAGATCAGTGTGCAAATTCCTCCCAAGCCCAAACTAGGGGATGGGAGATGGCTCAGGGTTAAAGATGCATATTCATGTGTAGAGGACTCATGTTCTGTTCCAGGCATCCATATTGGGCAGCTCACAACTGCCTCTAACTGCAGCTCCAGGGGATTTGACACCCTCTTCTAGACTCTCCAGGTTCCTGCCTGCATACGTGCACACAGACACATAACCCCAAAAAGTAATACAAATTTTCAAAAAATTAAAAACAGATCTACCACATAAGACATCCATACAAATCCTGGGTATGCATCCAAAGGATCAAGACAGAGACACTTGCACATCAATGTTTACTGGACCTTCATACACAGTCTCGAAGTTATAGAACCAACATAGGTGTCCAACCACAGGGGAACAGATAAGGAAAGTTGGTTTATATACACACCAGAAGTGACATTGGCCATAGAGAGGGACGAAATTTTATCATTTATAGGACAGTGAATGCAACCAGAGACCATTATAATAAGTTAATTAAGCCATTCTCAGAAAGATAAAGCCATGCATGCATGTAATAAAGGTGGAAGTGAAACTGTCTAGGGAGCAGGGGACCTAACTGAAAGGGGAAGAAGGGTACAGGTGGGGTGGGGAGGAATATACTCAATGTATATTATGTATGTATGTCAAAATGTCCATATGTAATGGGCGCCAGATGCAAGGTATAGACAAAATGAAAAAATTAAGTAACAATAAAATAAACTCAACAGGAAAACAGAATTCAGTTGTAATGCTCTGTAAAAACTGTTTCAAATTAGAATTTAAGATAAATAAATACATATTTTCTATAGGTACAGAAAGGACCCTGCATGCAGACTACAGATCAGTTTGTAGAAGGCACTAATCTCTTACCAGTCCTCCCCTCTTCTCCCCGCCCTGACCGGCCACTTATCGTCACTTATTCTGACCTTGGAGGGCAATGTTTTAGAACGAGAAAGAACCATCAGAGGTTTTTGACATGAAATGTTCCATTCTCCTTTCTTACTGCTGGAAAATAGTGGAAAACCCTTTAGATTCTGGCAGAAATTTTATCAGTTGGGCCTTGGAGTCTGCCCTGCACACCCACTGGCTCAGCCTGTATCTGCCAGCAGGAGGCAGCACCACTCTGCAGAATCCCCTTCCGGCTTTGCTGTTCTGGTAAGTCCCCAGTTCCCACTGGCGGGCACCACACAGTCAGGTTGGCACCGCTTTCCTACCTCCTGCCTTGGAATGCTGGCGGTATGTGTACCTTCAGGAGGGCGTGGCCAAACCAGCTAGCTAGACTCAGTTTCCAGGGCCCGAGTGTACCTGAAATGCACTCTGGCATTTCAAGTAAAACTGTCAGGCTGTAGACTGAGGCCACTTCAGCTTTGCTGGACACTTTACAGTCTGATGAATGACATCTTCCTCCATCTTTCATCCTTGGGAGCTGTGGGAAGCCAGTGTGTACACACACACACACACACACACACACACACACACACACACACACGTCAGTATGGACAAGCTAGAAGCTGCTGAAGGAAGGCGCTGACCCAGGGCGGAGAGCTGCAGGTGTAGATCTCCTTCTCCAGCTTCCTCCTGATGAAGCCCCTGCACCCTTCTACACTGGGGGCAGGTGTGTGTGTGTGTGTGTGTGTGTGTGTGTGTGTGTGTGTGTGCCAGCCTAGGGGCCAGGCACATTGGATACCCCCTTCCCACGGACCACAGCACTAATATCATTGCCTTCTCTCCCTGTACCTCCTAGGGGCTGTCCCCTTTCCCCATTCAACTGACACTGAGTGTCAAAAGGGAGGGATTTTTCTTCAAACAAACAAACAAACAAACAAAACACAGATGAAAATAAATACACTTTACTCCCTCCCACCTCCCAAATGGAGAGCTTGCATTGGGCAGGAGCCTCACGGGACAGGTGGCTTTCCTGGGTCCCTTCCAGTGATTCATGCAGTAGCAGGGACAGCCTTTTTTTTCTTTTTTTTCTGACCAAGGGGCCTGTCACCACATAAATGTGTCCAGGGTGCAGGAAGAGCATGTGACCGCTGTGCTGAATACACAGGCAGCACAACCCCAAAGCCTGTGCCCCTTCTCTTCTTTCCTCTCCCCTCCTCTCCTATTCTCTTCTCTCCTTCACATTCCCCCTCCCCCCATTCTCGCCCCTCCGTTCTTTGCTTGCCTTGGACATGATAGACAGCAGAAAGAATCTCTCCCTCCACGTTCATTTTGCTGCCACGGGCAGGATGGTCTCAGCTCCAACACTCCCTTTACCCTCTTAGCCTGCCCCATACACTCATGCCGCAGCGTTAACACTAAAGAACTCGGAAATTCCTCTGTGGGCAGAACTGTGGCCCGGGAAACAGTCCTTCACAGACAGTGGTTTTTTCAGGGGAGACTCCTCACAGCCTGCTGCCACTGGCCAATGAACGCGCTCCGGTGCTCTCAAACACAGCGCTGAAATCGGCTTTTTATTTTATTTTTTTCCCCATTTTCTCTCCCAAATGCCAATGACATCTGTGAGCCCGAAAAAATAAGCTGCTCTGCATACCCTTCGTGGCACAAAGCGGTTCCCTCTCGGCCTGTGAGGAACACATCTCTGGTCCAAATGGGATCCAGACCAGGCAGCTCTGCTCTGCCGGGGTGGCCCTGGGAGAGGCTGAGGGGGGAGGAGGAAACCCAGGGTCCATTGAGAGAGGGGCTGCAGCCCTCAGCAGCCCCAGACAGAATGGCACGCTGCCCCAGTGTTCTGAGGATTGTGTCTAAAGAGGGGCCAAGGGAGGGCCTGAGGCCACAGTAACGAGAAACTGGATTCCCGGTGGACACCTTGCACCCTCTGATGGTTCCATATGTCCCTGGATTTCTTTCACTCTGGCTTTTGCCCTTGGGAACCCCTGGGTGGGCGGCCCTTTGCCCCCCACTTTTTCTCTAACCCTCCTTGTCAACTGCTCCCTACAGGGTTCTGCCCATGCCCTGTGCTGTCTTCATCAAGATCTGGGCAGCTCTAACTCAGCCACAGGAGCGGGGCCCCTCATCAGTAGTTCATAGGCCCTCTGCCTCCACGGTCATAGGGTAGGGGACCCGAAAAACTCAGACGCTCGTGGACTATGGGGCAGCAGAGGCCTGGATCACCATCCTCAGCAGAGGAGAGGAGAGGAGAGGGGAGGGGAGGGGAGGAGAGGGGAGTGGAGGGGGAAGGCAGAGGGGAGGAGAGAGGAAAAGATAAGGAAGGCAATGACCACAATCCAGAGCAATCGCAGAAGTTCAGTACACTTCAGGGGAGAAAGGCATGGCTCTAAAGGACAGGTCTTTTCCCACCACTGCCTTACTGCAGAAACAAAGGAAGCAGGACGTGGCTGGCTTCACAGACTCCTTCACAGCTTCTCATTCTGTTTCGACAAGACATCTGCTAAAGCTGCTATTCTTAAACCCTGTGTGCAACCTCTGAGATCCTGTAGCCAACACACACGCAGGAAGCTGAGAACATGCACACCTGGTGGGCGGTGAGGCCGGGAGGGAGGGTGGGTGTGGAGATGGGGAGACTGTGGGAATGCATTCAGGTGGGTCCTGGACTGGGACGGCCACCTGAGGCCACAACACAGCCAGGGGGACTTGAATGGCTAGGGAATGTCCCTTCATAGCAAGGCCAGCCTGGCCTTCAGATGTCTACCTCTGGGGCATGTAAGGGGAGTTCTAAGAAAGTCCCTATGGTCCTTACCCCTGTGGTACCCAGAGTTTGGTTTACATGAGTAGAGAACTTGATTGCAATTCCAAATAAGGCCATTGTCCCTTTCCCCATGTTCTGATAGCAACTGTAGCAAGAACAGTGATAGAAGTGGGTAATCCTAATCTCAGAGAAGCCATGGGGCTATGTGGGGAGAAAGGTGCAATGGGCTTTGGTGAATGGGCAGGCAGTCTCCGCCCCTGAGCAGTAAGAGCTGCGTATTCAAATCTCCGTTCCAGAATTTACTGCGCACCCACCACGTTGGCCCATTCAGTTGACTTCTGTGGGTCTTACTGCTCTCATCACTGGGGAAGAAACGGCCAAGTTCACATGAGATGACCAGGAAGAATGAGCGAGGTGTGACTATCAGGAGTCTAGCCTCGTCTGCACACAGCACGTGCTTGATAAGTGTGTACTCCTCTGCCTCTTCATTGCGAGTCTTCCAGGGAGCTCGGGGAGAACTGGGGAGTTCTTAGCCACCAACTTCCTTCACAAGGCCAGTTTTATTATATGCATACTGGAAACAGCAGTCTTCTTCCTTTAGGGACCATGTGACAATCCCCTTCCTCGTTCCTAGGTGGGATCTCTAGCCAGGCCTGGGTTCTTCTTGTTTGAATGCAGGTCTGAGAACAATTTCATTTTGGGGTCAGGGTAAAAGTCCTCAATCTAGTCCTAAAGTTGGAGCACCTGTTCAACCCTGTGAGCATCTCTGTCACTGGCAGAGTTGCTCTCTGGGTGGCTGCAAACTGCCACCTGCAGCAGACCAGAAGGCTGCTTCGATATCATGCTGTGTCCCCTCCTTTTGTTGTCCTGCTATGGCTTCTCCAGATCAAAAGAAAGGGGTCAGAGGGCACCAGAGAAGGGCACATTTCATGGGCATAATATTATCACTCTCTGGTTTCCAATGCCCCCAGCAGGACAGATGGCTTCAGGCTTGAGGAGTAGTTTGGGTGCTTGGGTATCTACAATGTATCTCTTGTGACTCAGGAAGGATCATGGGACAGCCTCAAGCTTCTCGAAGCTGCTGCCAGCTCAGCTTGCATGCATTTCTTTGCCTAGAGAGCCCTCGACTAGTCAGGAAGCCTCCAAAGTGGGTTATCGCCAATTGGCTTAGCCTGGTCACCAGCCACGGTCTACTTTCCATCCTTTGACAGAAGAATGATCTTATGGTGCCTACTTTGCTACTTGGCTTCAGAGTTAGGAGTATCCCCTCTTGGCAAGGTTCTTCATTAGGTGACAACCATACTCTATCAATGCCAAGAGATGGCTCTATCTGGGGGAGGGGTATTACATGTCACCAAGGGCCCAGCAAGTACTCACCCAGGAGTAAGATGAGACAGAGTCCAGGGTCTTACTCTGTAGTCCATACGGACTCAAACCTAAGATCATTGTGTGGAAGTCTTCGAAACATCTGGGATTTCAGATGCATGACATCACTCCTTGTTAAACAATCTATTTTAAACTCATGTACTCCTCAAACACTACATAATGCCCCTCTCCAAAGTCTCCCATGTCTCTCTCAGCTGTTCTAGAAGCTTCTGCATACCTCCATTCTCACAACGCAACCCCCTGCAGATGGGAGCCATGACTAGCCTTGGCTACCTCTTAGCCAGTCTGATGAGGATGGCTTTAGAAGGCAGAGAGATGTCTTTAGAAGGTATACATTTATCCTCAGCTTTGGAAACTCAGCCCAAACTTCCAGAGGATAAGAAATGTCCCTCTTGGTGTCGCTCAGAAACAAAAGGGTGACTCTGGGTGGTAAAAGTTGAGACAATTTAAAGTGATGTAGGTTATCTTTCTTATCCATGACCCCAGCTCAAATACAGAAGAGAAGGAGGGAATATCCATCTTAATCTAAAACATTGCCTTTGAGGAGTGCACACAAAAGAGAAGGTTTAGCTTGGCGCAGTCACACTCAAAATCCAGCACTCAAGAGGCTGAGGTCACACATTTGAGGTCACTTTGGGCTAAAAATGGAAAACTCTGGCACCTGTCTTAAAACAACCAACACAGGCTTTTGAACCAGATTGACACCTGTCTTTAGCCCAGATATTGAGGCACACCTTTAATCTAAGCCATACCTTGTAATGGAGAACTATATAAGGAAAATACAGGGGGAAGGTTTCTTTCATTTTTCACCTGCTTGTACTTATGTGGTCAGCATATCCATTGGAACCTACTTCTTTGGGATTCCAGTTTATACAGAAGACCAGATGAAACACCTAGTCTTGTGGGACTGAGCAACTACTAGATTCTTGCTCTTACCATTCACAGCTGGCCATTGTTGAGTTAGTTGGACTACAGTCTGTAAGTCATCCCAATAAATTCCCTATCTATCTATCTATCTATCTATCTATCTATCTATCTATCTATCTATCTATCTATCTATCACCTATCTACCTATGGATTCATTCCATAAGTTCTGTGACTCTAGAGAATATGGATTAATACAGATTTTGGTACCATAAGTGGTTCTAGAGGAACAGTAGTATAAGGAGGAATCTTTAAAGTATATGGAATAAGCTTTATAATTCACCAGCACTTCCAGCTACTGAAACCTTTCTAGTCACTCTCTTTCTCCTGGGAGCTTGGAGAGTATTAAAAGCCCGTGGTGGAAACTATATTTCAGACTTAAAGAGGTAAATGTCTTTGATTATCTTGATCCATTGTGAGTAGCAATTGACTTGGTGACCCGGCATATGAAACTTTTGACAGTTTGGGGGGGGAGGATAAGACAATGACTTTGCTGGGTCTTTCCTCTTAGCATCTCGGGATAAATTGATTAAGGATAGAAGTGAGACCCCTGGTCCTGGAAAGACTGGATGTAGGGGAATGCCAGGACAGAGAAGCGAGAGGGGGTTGAATGGGGAAAAGAGGGAGGGAAGGGGGCTTATGGGACTTTTGGGGAGGGAGGAAATGGGAAAGGGGAAATGATTTTGAATGTAAATTAAAAAAAAAAGGATAGAAGTGAGCTACATGAGAAAATTGAACAGCTCCAGATGTGAACAAACAATCTAAAGTTTTCTAAGTATGCCCTTGAAGAGAATCTTCTCTTTGGCAATTGTACAACTCAGGTTGTAGAAAATCAAACCAAAGCCATCATTATAAGGTTGGCTGAATTACAATGAAATTCAAGCATCAGAGGGTATTAGTAAAGTAAGCCCCTAGAGGGGAGGTAGAGAGTGTAGTCTATGAGGAGTTCTGCTACATTACTGAAGAGCTTCATGACTTTGCTAATTCATTCAAGCGTAAGCCTGGGGAATATGTGTGAGAATGGATTTTTAGGGTGTGGAATATCGGTGGAAGGAACATAAAACTAGATCAGGCTGATATTTATTTGTATGGGCTTGGTGAGCAGAGATTCTAGGTTTAGCATGTAAGCTCATACAGTTAAAAAGGGTTTAAAAGTTTGTTTGACTGCTTGGCTGAAGATGGCCTACTGTAAAGGAGTTAAAGATAGCTCATATTCCTTGGCTTAGTGTTGATGAAAGGATTTGAAGGCTCAGGGAAATTGCAATGCTAGAGTGGGTACGTTGTGTAAAACCTGATACCCCACAATAGGAATGCCCAGAAGACATGCCCTTCAGGAATCCTATAAGATGCAAACTGATGAGAGGGGCACCAGCACATTTGAAGAGTTTTGTTGTTGCCCTTTCTCTTGTGCCAGACATTAGGGTTGGAGATGGCTGCTGCTCGACTGGATGAATTGAATGCAATGGTTTAATTGTTCCCCGAGGTAGAGGTAGCAAGGGCCAGGTGGCACCACTGAATTGTAGTTATCACAATAGGCAGCATCGACCAAACAATGTTCCTAATGATCTAACCCAGGAAGGTCAGCATAGGCAAGGTGAATTTTATAATGGCATGACTCTTACGGACCTTTGATACTGGTTAATCAATCATGGTCTTTCCAGGAATGAAATAAGAAGCCTACTGCATTTCTGTTTATAAGCAGAAAAATTCTCACACAAATGAAAGGAAGTCTACATTGGGTTGTGGCAAAAGGCAGTCTCCATCAGTGAGCCAAATTCCAGACTTGAGCCAGTTTTCAGACCTAGAACCCCTTGAATGAAGGGGTAGACAGGTTCCTCTGACAAAGGACCTTGATAAGACCCCTAAAAGGTTTTGCTGTTAGCCTTTCTCCAGTTCTTTCCTGGTGGAACCTACTCCTTTTTATAAGGATAACTGTATACTGGGGGAAAAGAAGCAATCAGACTTTCTGGGCTCTATTGGATACTGGGTTTGAAATGATGTTGGTTTCAGGAGATCCCAAGAAATATCGTGGCCCTCCAGTTAAAGTAGGGGCTTATGGAGACCAGGTGATTAATGGAATTTTAGTTGATATCTGACTCACAGTAGGTCTAGTAGGTCTCCTATCTCATCCTGTGGTTATTTCCCCAGTTTCAGAATGTATAATTGGGATAGATATACTTAGAAGTTGGGAGAATTCTCACATTGGTTCCCTGACCCATGGAGTGAGAGTTATTATAGTTGGAAAGGCTAAATGGAAGCCTTTAGAGTTGCCTCTGCCAAAGAAAGTATTGAATCAAATCCAGTATCATATCCTTGGAGGAACTGCAGAAATTAGTGCCACCATCAAGGACTTGAAAGATGCAGGGGTGGTGGTTCCCACCACTTCTCCCTTTAAGTCTCCTATCTGGTCAGTTCAGAAGACAGATGGATCATGGAGAATGACAGTTGACTACTGAAAACTAAATCAGGTAGTAACTCCAATTGCATCTGCTGTAACAGAAGTAGTTTCCTTACTTAAGCAAATTAACACATCTCCTGGCACCTGGTATGCAGCTATTGATCTAGCAAATACCCTTTTCTCAGTACCTGTCCATAAGGACCACCAGAAGGAATTTTCTTTCAGTTGGCAAGGCCAACAGTATACCTTTACAGTTTTGCCTCAAGGATATATTAACTCCCCTGCCGTATGTTATAACTTAGAAGGGATCTTGATCATCTGTCTCTTTCACAAAATGTCACACTGGTGCACAATACTGATGACATTATGCGGATTGGACCAGGTGAGCAGAAGGTAGCTACCACTTTGGACTCATGGGTAACATATATTCATATCAGGATGGGAAATAAATCCAATAAAAATTCAAGGACTGTCTGTCTACCTCAGTGAAATTCTTAGGAGTTCAGTGGTGTGGGACATGCAGAGATATTTCTTCTAAGGGGAAAGATAAGTTATTGCATGTGGCCCCTCCCACCACCAAGAAAGAAGTATAATGTTAATGGGACTATTTGAATTCTGGAGACAGTACATTCCTCACTTGGGTGTGTTACTCAGGCCCATTTACCAAGTGACTCAGAAAGCTGCAAGATTTGTGTGGGGCCTGGAACTGGAGAAATCTCTTCAATGGGTTCAACTGCTGAACAGGCTGCTTTACCCCTTGTACCATATGATCTAGGAGACCTGATAGTACTTGATGTGTCAATGGCAGATAGGGATACCGTTTGGAGCCTTTGGCAGGGCCCTACAAGTAGATCGCAGAAATGATATTTGGGATTTTGGAGCAAGGCTCTATTGTCATCTGAAGACAACTAGTCTACCTTTCAAAGACAAATCTTGGTCTGCTACTGGGCCATAGTAGAGATTGAACATTTGACAATGGGCCGTCAAGTTACCACACAATCCGAACTGTGCATCATGAGCTAGGTGTTATCAGACCTACCAAGCCATAAAGTGGGATGTGCACAGCAGCAAGCTATTATCAAATGGAAGTGGTATATATGTGATCGGACCAGAACAGGTCCTGAAGGCACAGGTAAGTTACATGAGGAAGTTGCCCAAATGCCTATGGTTTCTACTCCTGTTATAATGCCATCTACTGACAAGCATTCACCTATAGAATCATAGGGTGTTCCCTATCATCAGTTGACTGAGTAAGAGAAACATAGGGCCTGGATTACTGATGGCTCTGCATGTTATGTAGGCACCACCCAGAAGTGGACAGCTGTAGCATTACATCCTCTTTTGGGACAACCCTGAAAGATACTGGTGAAAGGAAATATTCACAGTGGGCAGAACTTTGGGCAGTACACATGACATTGCAGTTTGTTTGGAAGAAGAAATGGCCAGATGTATGATTGTTCACTGACTCATGGGCTGTAGACAATGGATTGGCTGGATGGTCTGGGTCTTGGAAAGAACATGATTGGAAAATTGACCAGAAAGACATCTGGGGGAGAAGTATGTGGCTAGATAGGCAAAGGATGTGAAAATATTTGTTTCCCACGTAAATGCTCATCAAAAGTGACCTCAACCAAAAAGGAGTTCTGAATCAAGTAGATGAGATCACCGGTTCTGTGGACAGTTAACCTCTTTCCCCAGCCATCCTTGTCACTGCCCAATGAGCACATGAACAAAGTGGCCGTGGTAACAGAGATGGGGGTTATGCTTGGGCTCAACAACATGGACTTCCACTCACCAAGGCTTACCAGGCTACAGCTTCTGCTGAGTGCCAGATATACCAATAGCAGAGACCAACACTGAGCTCCGGATATAGCATCATTTCCACAGGTGACCAGTCAGCAACATGGTGACAGGTTGACTATACTGGACCACTTCCTCCATGAAAAGGACAATGTTTTGTTCTTACTGGAGATACTTTATTCTGGTTAGGGATTTGCCTTTCCTGCATGTAATGCTTCTATCAAAACTACCTTCTACAGACTTTCAGAAAGACTTATTTACCATTATGGTATTCTGGAAACACACTATTGTTTCTGACCAAGGAACTCATTTCACAGCCAGAGAAGTGTGATGGTGGGCCAATGGTCATGGAATCCACTGGTCTTATCATGTTCCCCACATCCTGAAGCAGCTGACCTGATAGAAAGATGAAATAGCCTTTTAAAAACACAATTACAGTGCCAATTAGGTGGCAGTAGCATGGAGGGCTGGGGCAGGGTTCTTCAGAAGGCAGTATATGCTTTGAATCAGCATCTGATACATGACATGGTTTGTCTCATAACCTGAGTCCATGGTGAGTCCAGTAATCAAGGGGTGGAAAATGGAATAGTTCCTCTTACTATCATTCCTAGTGACCCATTAGGAAAGTTTTTGCTTCCTGTTACTGCAACCCTAAGTTCTGCTGGCCTAGAAGTTTTGGTTCCGGACGGGAGAGTGCTCTTGCCAGGAGCCACAACAAACATCCCATTCAACTGGAAGCTTAGACTTCCCCCTAGTCATTGTGGGCTTCTAATGCCCTTAAACCAACAGTCTAAGAAATGACTAACAGTATTAGGAGGGGTGATAGATCCAGATTACCATGGGGAAATTGGATTGCCTCTCTACAATGGAGGTAAGAAGGATTCTGTCTGGAGTGTAGGAGATCTTTTAGAGAGCCTGTTAGTAGTACAATGTCCTGTGATTAAAGTCAATGGGAAACCAGAACAGCCTACCCTAAGTAGATGACATAGGGCACAGACCCATCGGGAATGAAGGTATGGGTCTCTCCCCCAGGAAAAGAGCCAAGACCTGCTGAGGTGCTTGTGGAGGGTGGAGGAAATACAGAACGCGTAATAGAGGAAGGTAGTGATAAAAGCCTTCTAAGGCCCGTTGCAGAAACGAGGATTATAATTGCCATGAGTGCTTCTGTTTTATTTTGTTAAGAATGCATTTGTACAGATATTTGTGTTTTCTTTCGATTTCTTTAGCATCAATTAAGAGAATATTAACGGCTGTCACATTTAAGTTTGAGATATTAAAAGGATGTTGCCCAAGAGACACTGACCTATTCTAAACTTACAATGTGTTTGCAGTTGTAGGAGGGATAGTTACATCATGTTAGGCATTATTAGGACCTGGTCATCATTTTCATTTGGACATGAGATATGATTTGTATCAAGTTGACAAGGTGTGGATTGCAATGGCTATTCCGAGTTATTAACTTGACTATATCTGGAATGGACTATATAATCCAGAAATGGAGGGCACACCTGTGATCCAGATCTGGAGGCAGGATGACACAAGCTTTTGATCCAGATTGATTGACACATACCTTTAATCTACATCATATCTTTAATCTGGGTCATAACCTTCTGCTGGAGACCTACATGAGGACAATGGAGGAAGGAAGGGTTCACTCTTCACCTGTTAGCATTTACTTGTTAGCACATCTATTAGAGCCTACTCCTTCAGGATTCCAGCTTATACAGAAAACAAGCTGACATACCCAGCTGACCATGTTGGGTTAGTTGGACTGAAGTCGGTAAGTCATTCCAATAGATTCCATATATATTGATTGAATATAGATAGATAAATAGATAGATTGAGATAGATAGATAGATAGATAGATAGATAGATAGATAGATAGATAGATAGATAGATAGAAGATAGATTTCTGTAAGTTCTGAAACTCTAAGGAACCCTGACTCATTCAGATGCTTTTCCCATGGACTTACATCACTTGCATCTGATGATATACCTCCCACTCTGAACACCTGAGCTTTCAAAATCCAACCCTCCGTTATGACCTGTCTCAGCTAGTTTCCCAGATCCTGAACTGAAGGAGAGGCAGAAGTTCTCCTGATGGAAGGACATAGAGAGTCTTCATTATGTCTGAGGAAGGAATTGCACCAGGGGCTCAGAAAGTAAGCTATGGTTTTGTTTTTGTTTTTGTTTTTGTTTTTAGTTGCAGTTTCTTACACTAACTAGGCAGAGAGAGAGAGAGAGAGAGAGAGAGAGAGAGAGAGAGAGAGAGAGAGAGAGAGAGAGAGAGAACTGAAGAGAAGATGGAAACTACAGCAGCGGACAGGGTTAAAGTAACTTTTAGTAGAGAAAGAAAGGGGTAGGAGAAAGAGAGACAGAGAGTGTTCACCCTCAGCTGGGAAATAAAATCTTACTCACACTCTCTCAAGGCAATTTAAATAACAGAACCCCCTCCCAAATGCCTAGGGTGATTAGTGCTGAAGTTTAGACACCAAGTTGGTTTCCAGGGCAACCTGTCCCTCCCTCCATTTCTGTGGTTACTACCCCCCAGGTGGCTGTGGAGAGTGGCCGCATTGCCCAACAGTCCTGCCTGGCGGCTCAGTCTCTGCCATTGTGTTCCACACTGGGCATCCCAGGATGGCCTTCCGGGGGAACTCCATTATACAAGCAGCTGGACCCTAGTAGCCAGTTTTGTCCTCTGTAGGGTTCCAGTGACCATGACTCTGACTGAGAGTTGGAAGGACTTATACAGAAGTCAGATAACGGGGCTCACCTCCAACTATACCTGCTTCTAAAGCCAGGGTTCCCTCTTCTAATTGCCTCTGCCTTCTTCCCATCACTGTCTCCAGGTAGACAAGGTGACAGGGAACAGCTCGGTGTGAGGAATGACATGAGGATTCACAGGAGATTCAGTTCCTCCGAGAGCAGGTTTCCCAAATACACCAGAGTTCAACAAGGTCTGCTCAAGCCTGACCTAGCTTTTATTTTCCCCATGGAGGGAGACAAAATGCAGTTCAGGTCTTTGGTGCCTGCCTGCTACACTAGCACAGGAATCATAAGTCTTGGGGACTTGGGATTTGAGCCTGGCCTGTATGAGTCAGGTATGAGCCCCTGTGTCTACGCTGTTACCCATAGCCCTATCCTTTGCCCTGCTGCAAACATGCTTGCACACACACACACACACACACACACACACACACACACACACACACACAAGATAAATGATGAATAAAAATGTAATGATATTACTTTAAGGTGGAGAGTATCTGAGGAAGACACCAGATGTTAACCTCTGGCCTCCACGCTCATATGCATAGCCACATGTACGCACACAACAGCAAGCAGCGTATTATCAGAGACAGTGGCGATCACATGTTGGTTGGTGCCAGCAGTTCCAGACATGGTTCCTGGTTTCCGAGACTCCAGGAGCATGGGGAGAGAACATGCAGAATGGAGCAGAGACTTCCGGGAGGGGACCATGTGGCCCTCTGGCCAGGTGGTCCTCACCAATGGCTAGACACACACTTAGGCAGTGACAGGAAGCACTTACTAAAGAGGGGTGGCTTTCGTCCATGTCAGAGAGGCCACCTCAGCTGTTGGGGAACCACAGAGTGAACAGGAGAGTAAAGAAGAGCTCAGGCTCTGGGTCAGGTGGGCCTCCAGACAGAGCCACTTTCTAGCTCACAGTGAACAAAGCTCTGAATTCCCAAGCCTCAATCTCTTCAACCACGGGATCCCCACCCCTGAAGGTTTTAACCTCCATGAGTTCACTCCCATCTGGGTGGTTGGTCTGGTCCTTCTCTCTAACGTGGCTCTCACAAGAACTATTTCAGAAAACAGACAGAATATGTAAAATCCTCAGCACAATTTGCCTTCTAAGGAATAGCCCTAGGTGACTGTCTCTCTTATACAAAGCTCTGGGCAAAATGCATAAGAGCTTGGGCCCCAGAGTAACCCCTATTGCAAAAATGTATTGCCTATGGAGTGGTTGATGCATTCCTTTACTCTCTGTGACTCATTTTTACTCCATTTACAAAATGGGTATAATCACAAGTCCTTCCTTGGAGGATACACGTGTGGTAAAATGCTAAGCATGATGTGTGGCCGGTGGACTGTGTCCCTTAAAGTGCATCTATTCATCATTCTATGTAGGGATGGACTTGCTAAGAGCTGGAGAGCAGCACCTTAGCTACAGAGTGTGACAGCCTGAGACGGCATGTCAAGGCTAGGCAGTAAAGATTCCCACACTAAGCCCTCCTTGGGCCTCGCTGGCCTCTGAGACCCTGCCTGCTTTTTCCATGCTGTGTCTGTCTGAATTAATGGGGAAGACACTGACTCCTCACTACAGCAGATCCAAAGTGGAGAAATTACTTCCTAGCTTCATTTTAAAAATCAAAGCCCTCTTCCAGTCAGAGGCAATTACAGAGTGGCCCACAGGACGGCAGAGTATATTTCAATTGGAACATGGCATTTTCCTAGCCCTGGCCATATGGAGCCTGGACACCAGCTGGTCCAGGGATGAGACCAATCACAGAGTCCAATTGGAACTAAATAAAATGACCCCCTGGAGGAAATCGCTCCAGGGAGGCCCACAAATCCCCATGACGTGTCATCTTAGCATGTCCCATGTCAGAATGGGCCTTGCATTCAGCCTGAAGCCTCAGTCCTCTCTCCAGCGAGACAAGGAGATCTGGGGTCTCAGCTGTGAGACTATCTCTCAGCAGGGAAGGAGGCCAAGGGCACAGCTGAGGAGTCCTGTCCTCAGCCTGCTGCTGATGTCCCCAAGGGCACCCAATTGCCAAGAGAAGCCTGACATCAGCTTCCCTGTATTCCCCAAAGATTGGCTGACACCCAAGTCTGTATTCACACTCCTACCCCTGCATTTCAGCCCCACCCCTGGACAATAACACACACACACACACACACACACACACACACACACACACACACACACCACACACAGTCATTCCATCTCCCACTTCCCCATCTTCTGGAACAGCTTGGCTTTGCTGGTGCTATAGAAACTCTAGTCACATTTTGGGTCTAGAACATGGTACAGTAGATGAAAGAACATGGCATTCTATGTTGCTGTCAGGCCTTGAGGAGGACTTAGCTCTGATACCCTATGTGTCTGCCTCCTGGTGTCCAGATTCTGCAGCTCTGTGTTATCCACCATTCGATTAGTCTTGTCTTATTTCAGGGGGTGACTATAGTGGCCGCACAGAACTGCTTGGAGACTTTGGGGCTGAATGCACAGTGTATTAAAAAAAATTAGTGTGCAGAAAGCCCAGTGCACAGTAATGATCATAATTTTTATTGCTAGCACCACTGTGAGCTCTTTGCGAAGAATGAAGGATTTGACTGCTCCCCTGCCATGGAAACTCAGGTCACGGTTTTGGCACATAGGTCCTTGGACTTATCTCTAGAAATAGCAAGGGGTTGAGAGGCCAATCTTGGTGAGACTTCTGGAGCATTCTGTTCAGGGAAGGTGGGTAGCAGTCATGCAGTAGAGGAAGGCAGACTGAGTCTTTGTCAGTCTGCAACCTGACAAAGAAACGGCTTGAAGGGCTCAGCAGGCCCTTTATAGATGGTGACTGGGAATAGCCAATCCTGTTTACCCGCTCAGTTCCTGGGAACAAGTGTCCCTTTCTGTTGGCCTATTGTCTCTAGTGAGGCAGGCACACACCTTTCATTGATGCTGATGGGATTATGTGCTCCTATCAGGAGCGGACCAGTGGGGTCCCCCTTGGAGGTGGCTGCCTCAATATGGCCAGTGGGTTGATTATCAGCAGAACACAGGGAGACCTCTTTCAAGAGAACTATTGGGGCCTGAGTGTTTGTAGCCTGTCTGCTTGTTGATAACTTGTCAGGGAGGACCCTGATTGCATCATGTTCAGAAGCAGTGAAAAGGCTTCAAATGCCCATGACATTTGATCTTGAATCAAAATGGCAGGGGATAATGGTTTTCCACATGGCTGCATGTCTCCATGGGTTTCAATCCCTTTGCTCCCTTCTCCCAAAGAAGAATGATAAAAAAAAATTGTTTGAACTCTAAGCGTCTTTTAAGCTCAGTAGCTAAACGTTGTTACCAGATTTGTGTAGAAAGTTTATGTCAAGAGACTGTAGAAAAGAGCACACAGTTTATAAAATGAAAGAAATTAAGATTAAATATAATTAGATTTTTATGATGTGACTGGAGAGAAGGACGTTTGAACCAACTTAATTGAGTAAAGCACACTAAACTGGAAAAAGAATAGATTTTGTCCAATGTGGCTTGAAAACAGAACAAAACAAGAGAATAGTACTGAAAATGTTCCAAAAACCTTGAGGGGAATCAGCATTCCCTACCTGTACTATTTTCTCTAGGCCAGTCTGTTTTTTTTTTAAAGATTTATTTTATTTATACAAGTACACTGTAGCTGTCTTCCTACATACTAGAGGAGGACACTGGATCCCATTACAGATGGTTGTGAGCCACCATGTGGTTACTAAGAATTGAACTCAGGACCTCTGGAAGAGTAGTCAATGCTCTTAATCACTGATCCATTTCTCCAGCCCCTTTAGGCCAGTCTTTGAACCCCCAACACAAGCCAGAGGACTCAATCATCTTGCCTGTGACTGGAAATGACATCAGGTGAAACTTGGAACCTCGGTGTATGTGTGAGGTTCCCTAGCTTAGCCACAATGCTCACTCTAAACCAGTGGTGATGGGGGGGGAGTTGGTCCTTTGGCACCATGGCAATTTGAAACTGCTGAGCAAGTTATCCAGTAAGATTCAGGATGGAGGAGGGGTCTACTTTCTGTCAAGTGGGAGAAGGCTCTGCTGAGAGCCTGTCTTGAATAGATCTTGGTCAGATCAGTTTTGGAAGAGTAGAAAATCAACCTGAGTATCTGGAAGCCGATTTCTTTTTTTTTTTTAACACACACACCTCATGCACATAACTGTGCACTCCTAGATTATAGACCACTGCTCTACCAGACCCTTGAGGAGACTCAGGTCAAAGGAATAAGCACTCTGTGACAATGGAGAGTAAAGGCTACCTGGACATCACAGATTCTACAAGACATGGGGGAAGGGATGAAAGTAACACAGGGCTCTTGATTTCTATACTTATCCATGTTTATGAGTTCATTAATTTGCTTATTTATGAATTTTTGCTTTTCTTCAGACAGGCCCTCACTCTATATCCCAAGTGATCCAGCAAGCATTTATTATTAAACACCACAGTATGTCAAACTTAGTTCTAAATGTTGGGATAAAGTCATTGATTCTAAAGAGTTTAAGCACTAATGGAATTTAACTTAAAAAAAACCATGATGCTTTCCATATATGTATATGTACAAAGCTGGCTTGGTGGTACACACTTGTAATCCCAGAGTAGGAGAAGTCAGACACAGATCCAGAATTTACTGGTCATGATCAAGGGATCCCAAGCAGCCTGAGGAATGAAGTTAATTCACATAAACAGCAAGCAACACACACATACACACACACACACACACACACACACACACACACACACACACACACACACACACGGTGGCTATTCCTGTGATCTGTGCTCAGCACCAAGGACAGCCAGCCTGGATACGGACAGTTAAGGCTGTTCCATCTCTATTTCACCAAACAGCAAGAAGAAACACTTGGCGACTGCTGAGAGTTAGCTCGTCCCAAAGCCCCGCACTGAAATGGCTCAGCCAAATGGGTGAGTAGCTTCGGCAGGACAATGAACAGGCTCTGGGTAGCAGGTGGGCATGGGAATGTGTAAAGGAAGGGGCCTGAGAGCCTTGGCTGGGAACCCAGTCTCTGCTGCTCTTCAAGCAGGAAGCTTAGGACAAGCCTTTTCATTTCTCCTCCGTTCAGAGGGAGTGATAGTGACAGGCCATCCTTGGGAGGTGGCATAGGCCAGCTTAGACCACACAGAGTGGGCAGTTTATCCTGCTAGCTACGGCCACCAGTATTGTTCTTGTCAGTTGATGCTGCTGTAACCACAGGGCTGCAGGAAACACCATATGGGGCATTGGCTGCTTCTCATGGTTTCTGGACCTCTTTCTCTTCTTCCCTCCCTCCCTCCTTCCCTTCCTTCTTCCTTCTCTCTTTGTTCCTTACTTTCCCTCTCCTCTTCTCTCTCTCTCTTTCTCTCTCTCTCACAACAGGGATAAGGAGCCATTCCAGACCATCAGAGACCCTTTAATTTCATCTTATTTTTATTTATGTGTATGTGCCTCTCTTTGTGTGTGCACGTATGTATTCAGGTACAACACAGACAATGGTGTCAGAATCCTTTCAGAATCTTAGGGCTGCAGTTACGGATATTTGTGTGCCCCTTGTCATGGCCTGTTTTATAATCTCCTTTATCCCGTGAGGCTCACAATCTGAAAGGCATTGATTGTCCTAAACAAGTTCAGCATCTGAAAGGTAATAAGTGCATAGCTCTGTTTTGTTTTGTTTTTATTGGTCAAAGGTGTGTGTGATTGCCAATCCAACCCTCCACTGTACTAAATAACTGGCTACTCTTTGGGCCTATTATAACTCTTGACAAAGGCAAAGATCTGTGTGCCCAAGGCTATGCCCTACTGTGTGCTTATGACAAAGCTGAAGACATTTACTAGTCACTTGGGGATTCTAAGAGTGGCTCCTGGCTCCCTTATCATCTCACCAAAGCCCAGTAGCACCAACCTGGGAATATAGGATAATCTTAACTTTCAGCTTCCAGAATCTAGCTCATGGCCAAGGTCACAGGCCTCATCTGCACCCTGCACTCTGCTAAGACACAGGCAGGTACTTACCCAAACTCAGATGTCCAGTTTGTTTTGCAAGCTTTAGTGAGTAGCACATTCTGGGACCTTGTCCAAGTGTAGGGTCTGATTCATGAGTCTGTAGTGGGGTCTGGGTTCTGCATTTTAATATATACCCATGGGGTGATGCTGCTGGGCCTCGGTACACATACTCTGGGCAGAAAGGACCTGATGTTGCCTCTAAATATGTTTTAGAGTTAGGGTAGTAGGGTTCAAACTGGGACAGTGTAGTTTGAATACATTCAGCAAATGGAACCGAGGGCCTTGAAGCTCACAGTCTCAGCTTTAACTGTCAGATCAGCCTCTTTAACAGCTAGAGAGCTGTAAGAAGGCTGATGAATTTCACCACAGCTGCTTCTGTCTTCTGGGGGGCTGGAGGAAAGTTATTTTAACCTTATTAGCTGGCTTAGAACATTGATTAGGACTGTGCACATAAGCCCCTAATGTAAGACCCAGAACACAATAGGCCAGGTTTCTATGGTTCTCAAGCACTTGCTGCCTGACTTTGTGATCCTGACAGAGGTACTGAGCTTTCTTAACTTTGGGTCAAAGATCAGCAGGTGCTCAGCTTTTTGGCATCTAGCTCCTGGAGCTGGGTCCAGACTGATCAGTCTGTGACCACTGTCTTGGGTCTATCTGCCCAGTTTAGCATCTCCATCAAAAAGGTGTGTTTTCTAAAGGTGCCACCTTCAACCTCAGAAGTGCACATGATAGTTTCTGGACCCAGATAGCCAGAAAAATGTCTCTGTGTTGCTGGAACTTTCTGAGAACCCTAATTCTCAAACCCCACGTCAGATCTGCTTGGGTCCACTGGTCCCTGACTGTCAGCGAGGGACAGAGTTTGTCTCATGAATGATGAGACCCTGAGATCAAAAGAGGCAGAAGGAACTGCTTGGATATCATTTATTAATAAGGGATAAATAGAATGCTAATTAAGGCAGAGCCTGCAAGAAGGCAAATTCCCCAAGTAAAACTTTACGGAATGCTCCAGTGATTTCCATTTTAATTAAAAATGCATCGCTCAGTACAAATGACGGGACACTCCTTCCCAGCATGGGAGCTGCCTGAGACAGAGCTGGCTCCATCTTCCAAAGATGCAGAAGTAATTGAGCTGGCAGGGGAGCCCATGCTAGGCTGGGCTGTGACTCCCCTTAGTCCCCCGCACCTGAGTTACTATTCCCGAACAGATCTGGGGCTCCTCTGACCTCTGTCCCCTTAGTCTTTATGGGTAAAGTACCCCTGTACCTCTTTTAATCAGGTTTCTTCCATAGAGGCTCCAGGTCTGAGCTTGCCTAACTATTCCAACGGTTTTCTAACTCTTTGCCTTGTCCTTTTCTCACCTGCTGGTCCCATGGCCACTGTCAAGTCACGGTCCACAGCATGACTGAGGGATCTAGGTACATCAAGCCTCTCCTACATCCTCTGCTGGTTCTGTGCAAACCACGCCAGTGACAGGAGCCACAATTACTCAACATTCATTAGCAAAGGTTTACCTACTTCCAAACTGAAGGAATGGGCTCATGGACATAGAATTCCTGGGCCAATTTTGTGATGGAAAAGTGCAGAGTGAAGGGGCTGGAGAGATAGCTCGGTGGACAAAAGCACTGGCTGTTCTTTCAGAGGACCCAGGCTCAGTTCCCAGCATCCACATCGCAGCTTGTGACTATCATTAACTCCAGCTCTAGAGGATCCAACCCATTTCTGCCCTCCCATGGGCACTGCAATGCTGAGCTATCTCCGAACCCTTCCTTCCTTGCTCCCATCTCTCAATTCCTTTTCTTTTTTTGTCCTATGTCCTGCCTTGCCTCCATCCCGTGAGGCATCAAGCTCTTAGGGCGCATGGGCTGTACTCTTCAACTTTACACTGTTCTCTCTCACATAGAGCCTGATCTGAAGTGGGGGCTTAAAGCATGCCCACCCAAGTCCCTTGATCAACAGTTAGCCATACACGGCACTCTTGGGTACAGCAAGGCATGGCTGGTCTGAGTTTCTGCTCCAGGGAGCATGTACTTGAGTCAGGGAGTTGAGCAAGAATCAAACAGGCAAACAAATGAAGATGATACCAGAAGGTACCAGGACTCCTGGGTACCCAAATAAAAGGACAATGGGGAGTCACTGGACACTCAAACAAAGGAACCCATAGCTGACATCCTGTAAATAAGAGTCCCAGATAGAATGAGGACAGCCACACAGGGGAGGGCCTGGCAGGTAAAATGTCTAAAGACAGAGATATATCTTCTCCAAGGAGAAAAAGCATCTGCCCAGAGGGGGCAACGTGGTGACAGAGTAAAAGTCTCTCAGAGCGTTTAGTGGGGGGTGGGGAGTTACAGGAAGATCCTGTCTCCAATGTGGCCCAGCTCTCCCCTAGCTGTTTCAGCAGCAGTACAGAGGGAGCGTCATCTCATTACCTAGATGAGAAGGTGTGATCAGGTGACTCTGACCTGGGTCTTACCCCCCCCTTCCAGATCTGGAGACTAGGATGCATAGTGCTGTGGATGCAGGCTCTGAAGACATACAAGATCATACCCCGGTTTCTCACTAACTTGCTAAGGGACAGGTGGCAAGGGACTCAACTCATCTGAAAAGGAGCACCGTAATGTTTTGTGGATCAGTGAGAGGAAGGTGTTATCACATTTGTAGGTCTGAGGACATTACCTTGTTTGCAGAAATAATTCTCACTACTAAGAGTGACAGCAGTAGTGCCACAGTGTGAAGGTCAGAGGAGTCAGTCCTCTCCTTCCATTATGTGGGCCCCCTGGATCAAACTCAGGCCAGCAGGCTTGGCGGCAAGCACCTTCACTTGCTAAACCATCCCTCTAATCTAGAATGCTTGGTTTTGATTGCCAACACTGAATTAGGGAATGTCTAGGGCATTGGTGAACCTTGCCTTTGGACATATTGATGATGTCATTTTCTGAGATAGTTAACTGAGAGGGGAAGACCCCACTCCCTGAGTGAAGGTGCTACTATCTCATGGGCTGGGGCCTCAGTCTGAATGAAGACAGAAAAGGGAGAAAGGCATCTGAGTGCCAGCATTCATCTGCCTCAGCCTCCTGGACAACCTCGATGTGAGAGCAAGCAGCCTCACACACCCGCTGGCGCCTTACACTCCCACCAGCGTGTTTTCTTCCCATATATCTATCCTCTCAAACAGCCAAAACTTGCCCTAAGTTGCTGCTTGTTAGGTAATTGGTCACAGTCATAATGGTGACTGGCGTGCCTGACGGTGGTAGAATTAGGAATATGGGATGAGCTTTCTCAACCCAAAACCGACATCTGAATTGCTCCCAGGTCTGAGATGTTCTGAGCATCTACGTGACACAGTAGAAAAGTCCACACCATGAAACTTTGTTTCATACACAAATTAACAAAAAACACTATGTAAGATTACCCCCAGACTATGTATATAACATCTTTTTGAAATATAAATTAATTTTAGGTTCTACTCATCAGCTATCTCAATGTACACATACAAATATTCCAAAATTTGATAAAAAAAAAACTTTAAATGGGTCTTGACCATCTTGATGAGGCTACTAAGTCTCTAATATAGATTCTAGAAATGGAAACATCTCTGAACTCATTGGAGACAGAACACACTTTTCTTGTGTGAAAAATATTTACTCTATGCCTGAATAGATCATATTAGTAGAATATTCTTAAGTTTTACAAATAAAAATGAGGACTTTTATATTTCTAGTAAGGTTTGTAAGTCTGTGAGATGTATGCTTGCAAGTACTGGGAGGATGAGTCACAGTCAGGTGATGGGCTCCCAAGGGGACATCTCCCACCGAAGCCCCTGTCATCCGTACGTTTCAGTGATAGCTGCTTAGGAGAGGGACAAGCAGTCATGCCTGAGTCTTCATGAAGTTTGATCATGTTTTTTATCTCCCAAGAGGAGAATGGATGTCTGAATTCTCCTTCAACTATTATGTTGTTGAAGGAGGCCACAGTGTAATTAAAGACAGAGAGGGCATATATTCCATGGGGACAGTTTGGGAACAGGGTCATGCATGGACACTGTCATCAGGATGCTGGGAGAGAATTAATGCTCCTCTCAGGTCATGCTTTGCAATGTCCACTACTCCCTCTTTGTACCTGTTGGCAAGGCAGGGTTGTAAACAACAGAAAACTGGTGTTAGCTCTCAGGTATTCACCTAGCATGTTCTTAGGTCCTCTAGTGTCCAGCTGCCCACAAGGTCCAAGAATATACTTTCTGGACTACTGTCCTCCCAACAGCAGCCTCAGAAGGTCTTCAGATATAAGCTAGGGCTATGTTTCAGCAAGGGAGAAGAAGGAGACATCTTCAGGCAAGGACAGGGAAGGGCAGGGCATGGCAGGGTAGGTGTGGTCCCAGGGAGCCCTTCCCTGTTCATTGCTGGATGTAAAGAGCAGGTGATGGCAGGCTTTTTCCTGATGGCACAGAGATCTCCAAAGCCACTAATTGCAAGGAAGCAAGACCCTCTTCTTAGTCTGTCTGCAGTCCCAGGAGTGCCACTGATGTGGTGGTCCTCACTGAGGTTGCCTCACACTTGAGGGACTTCCCAGCCTGGTTCCCTGTGTACATAGACTTGTCAGCACCTCCTTAAACAAGATGTATAATTTCCACATCACTAAGAACAGACAGCAGGATTCACCTCCCTGGTCTGCACCTCTCTCTTCTGTTTCACTTGGATGGAGATGCAGAGAGCTGAGAAGGAATCAGTCCCAACTCTGCTGAGAGAATATATGCTAGAATGACTGTGGTGGGAACATGGCAGAGCCTGAACATTTCTGCTGATCTGAAACATTCAGAGGAAAAGAGGTCACTAGAGGCCATCATGAGGCTTCATCTTGGCTGTCCCACTGCCCCTCTGGGGTTCCCAATGTGGTGAAGTTAAGATCTAGCACTGATGGACTCAATGCTATGGTGTCCATGCTGGCACTGGGCACTGTACTTTGTCTTAAATTTATGGCCTGGGAAGTGATGTGAATGCTAAACACTTGGTATTTCTTTTATGGAGAAGCCAGTATCATTCACAGAGTAATAACCAGTCAGCCAGCTCATACCAGGGGCTAACAGGAAGTAGGAGGAGCTAACAGGAAGTGGGGAGGGGCTAACAGGAAGTGGGGAGGGGCTAACAGGAAGTGGGGAGGGGCTAACAGGAATGGGGAGGGGCTAACAGGAATGGGGAGGGGCTAACAGGAAGTGGGGAGGGGCTAACAGGAAGTGGGGAGGGGCTAACAGGAAGTGGGGAGGGGCTAACAGGAAGTGGATAAGGTATCAGTATTCTTGCATAATGCCAGACACTAATCCTAATTGTCTGTTAAATGAGCCTAGACATGACAATTTGAATAATAACTGAAAACCCAGAACTGTCTTTGGAATTGTCAGGATGCCTTTGTCTGAGGCTTGGGGGGTATCCTTAATGTTGAAGAAACTTTGAAGGTAGGAGTCTGGAACCTTCTACCATAAATTCCAGATAAAAATAAAATTAAATAGTATAACACAACATAAAACAAAAAGTCTCCCATATTAGAATAGAGATGGTCTACTCTGCCCAGTCATCCTAGGAGACTGTGACATGGCCTGGCCCTTTTAGGCCCAGCCTCCACTGCTGGCACTGATGTCATCTGGCTGGCTTCACAGCAGCACCCTAGGAGATGGACTCTAGATCAATGAAAGCAGCTACCATGCCAGACATGTCTGCCCTACTCCAGGCCTGCTGCGGAGCCAAGGTTCAGGCTCAGTGACGGGCCATCTGTCATTCGGTGCTGCTGTTAATTGCTGTGCTGATAAGCAAGGTTTGAACCTGAAGCAGAAAATGTACATATAAATGTAGACACAGCCTTGAAGTGCTGTCCCCTGTACCCTTACAAACTAATACACTGTCTAGACCACAAAGGTAGCAGTGGCCAAGTCACACCCAGTCCACAAAAGATGCTTGTCCTAATGGGCAGATGCCTTCTTAATGTCAAAAAATCAAGAAGGTCTCCATCCAGAGGTGGCCCAGTCCTTGAGGTCACAGCCAAATAGGGAAGGCAGAGAGGTAGACAAGGACAGCAAGTACTATGTGGTGGGGTCTGGGCAAGAAGGCAGTCTTGAGACTGTGAAAACATGGAGGTGGGGATCTGGTCAGCCTGGGGTATCTACAAACTTTCTGGGGGAGCACAGAAAGCCTGAGTTAAATGTTAAACTATATGAAGTGCAGAAGCTCTCCAGAGAAAGATCAGGACAGGGTGGTGTGGCAGAGGAATACAGACAGAGAGAACACAGACTGCTGTAGGGTCCAGGGAGGTGAATGTGGTAGACTAAGAATGAAGCAGGGAGGCATGGATACAGAGAGTAAGGATGCTACAGAAAGAGGCAGGTGAGGCTAGGACCCCTGAAGAGAAATTACTCCACAGACCATGGCCAAGTTTTGCTAAACATAGGATATAGCATCAGGTCAGTGTGGGGTCCTCTCCCTTTGGGTCTTGAGAGGAAGCAACAAGGGAGGTGGCCCCAAATGTGGCAGATATGTTAACCACCGTGTTAGAGAAGACTGGTTTCAGATGGGGACAAGGCAGGGCCTCCAGCCTCAGGCAGGTCAAGACTGGTGTTCTGACTCATCAAGCAACAAGGTCCTGGCATCTCTCCATTTTCTGGGGGAAGGAAACTTCAGCTGTTCGAGAGGTAAGAGAGGGCAGAGCTCAGATGCAGATCCCTGGGAGCCTGACTCAGACCCCTGTGGTACACATGTCACAGGAGACTGCTTCCTTCCTGGCAGAGGGAGCAGCCTGAGCACGCGTGAGGAAGGAGGATGTCTGAAAGCACGGAAAGGGCAGGCATGAGTGGTTTCCACTGGTCAGGAGTGCGTGTGGGCTCACGGAGGACTGTGGTCTGGGTGTGACTTGGCCACTGTTACTTTTGTGTTCTAGAGGGTGTGTTAGTTCATAAAGGGATGGGACAGTACTTCAAGGCTGTGTCTACCTCAAGCTTGGGGTGACAGTCTACAGGATGACACAGGTCCAACAAACTTCAACGCCCAAAAGCCTGTGGACGAGTGTTACCTTCCCAGGTTTCAGTTTTTCTCATGAAAACTGCATTCTAGCATCTTTCTCTGAATGGTGTTACATTCATAAAGACAATATGAATAAATGCACACCTGGATGGTGAACAGTGAGACTCCAGAGGTAGGTTGGTTGATATCAATTTATGTGGTTAAGTAGCCAGAAGACAGCCAATCTCTATTTTTGCTCTGGTTGGCCTGGTACTCATTATGTGTCACCCATGACAGCCCTCTTGCTTCAGCCTCCCGGATGCTGACATTGAAAGCATATACCACCATGGTCAGCTGTGACCCTGATCTTGTCACCATCAGGGGGTCACCATGAAGTAACATGCAGATAATGACTCTCCCTACTTCAAAAACCAAACCAAAACAACAACAAGACACCACTCCCTTGCCAGATGTTTCATGATTTTTCTCCGATTAAGGGAAACTGCTTTAAAGAAACAGAAGGTATTCTTAGTGCCTAAAATCAATGGCTGTGGTTGCAAATGGGTGACAGTGTCTGTCAGAGGCTGGGCATACACTGGGAGAAGCTGGGAGCCTCAGGGGCTCCTGCCAGGGCCAGGGCAGCTAGGGATGCCCCAGCTGCGAGGAAGGTAAGAAGCTGGCGTCACGACCGTGGATGTCCCCTTCCTGATGAACCCTGTCAACTTCATGAGGAGGAAGCCATATCCTTTCCATCATTCATCAGCCAATTAGAAGCCTCTGGAGGCCACACTCCTTTAATCAAAGAAACAGGAGCACTCTGGACCAGTTCTCTCTTTATTGCATGTATAAGGTGTGGGTATGGAGACTGCAGGGGGAGAGGCAGGCCTTTGTTGAGGGTCTGCTATGGTTTTACCCGTGGCCTTTGTAGGCCACTGTATGACTGAGCCTGAATTGTACTGTCCACTTGAAGTGAGGAATCCTGCATGTCCCCAAGTGTCAGGACACTCTGAGACCGCTCTGTGAAGGAGACCTCACTCGCCAGACCAGGGAACTTGGGGCCCAAGAGAGCACATGGTTATCCAAACCATTCAGCGAGGAGGGTACTGTACAAACACCGAAACCCCAGCTTTTTCCCTGCTCCACTCTGCCTCACACAACAGGGGTGAGAGAGGTGACTGATGGCTGGGGCTCCTTTTACCGAAATGACCAGATGGTAGTGGACAAAGAGAAAGGAAGACTTGAAGTGACCCCCCAAGCACAAGGCTGGACAGGACAGTCCAGGTTTGCATCTTTGCTAGGGCTCCTTCAGATAGGGGGTTTCTATCCCTAGTCCCTGCCCTTGCTCCCCCCACCCCCGGGAGGGCCTTCCTGCAGGGTGTAGTAGAGAGCAAGGTGTGGATGGAGCCCAGCCATCCCAGGTACTCATTGCTCTCAGTACTGGTCATTACTGCAGAGATGTGCTCACCATCACATACAAGGCAAGGGAGGAGGAGAGCTCGACAGGTGAGGAAACCCTTAGGAATGGAGGCCGAGAAGCATCCTCCTCTACCAGACGCACTGGGATGCAGTTTAACTTCATCATTCTGCCCCGCCCCCCAGAGGTGAATATTATTCTCACACATTACAGGTGAAGAAGTAGAGATCCAGAGACCAAGCGGCCACAGCTAGTAAGTCAGTTCTTCCTTTCTGTAGATTCAGGACTTCGGTCGATGCAGCTTGGGCCCTGGGCAGCAAACCTTCAGAGAGTCAGTTGAGTCACCCGGTCATCCTTTTGGCCACAGACTCCCTGACAGGTAGTGTGACTGACTTACATTGAGAATACATAGAGTGCATACTGCACAAGCCAGGGGGTCTTGACAGGATTCTGTGGCTGGCCTGCAATTCCCCACCTCTGAGGTGTAGCCGTCGCTCATGGGGAGGGCCTGGGGAACTGTAAAATCCCATTTGCCACAATTAGCAGATGATTAATGAAACTCGGCAGCAGCAGTCTCTGCTCCCTGGAGGCCCACACCTCTGTCTCCTGCCAGCACCAGCTTGGGACGGGGAAGCAGCCAAGCACCTGGTACCCAGAACACCTGGGGACATGTCGCTGGCCCTGCTGGGGAGGAAGCATTTTCCTGCTCTGTTTTCTTGAGATGCCTTTGTATTTGATATTACTGGCCCGCTCATGCCCTCTCCAAGGAACGGCACATGGTCTGTAGAGAAAAGTAAAATAGGGGAGGGGGCCCTGAAGGATGGGGAAGGAGAGAAGGGGGAGACACTGGAGGTCTGGAGGCAGCATGGAGTGGGCAGCACAGGGAGAAGGTGGTGTGGCTAGCACGGAGGCACAGGATCAGATCAGAGTGGACAGTTGAGGCAGACAGTCAGGTCAGCCTTGTAGAATGGCCGTGGCGTGGATTTTACCATGGGCTTGGTGTGACTTCTTCCCTTCTGCACTAGAGGCCTCTTAACCCTTGGTTAGATTTCAGCAGCACTGTAAAAATTCATCCGTAGTTAGCAAGATGCCCCTGAACAGGTGCTAGGGTTACTTTCAACTACAGTCTGCCAAAATGCCAAGGGCTACTGGTGTAAGGACACATCACAAAGAACAAGCCCAGTCCTTGCCATGCTCCATAAAGCCTGGAGGATCATGGAGGAGAGCCAAGCTCCTGGTGCCCTTTGGTGCAGCAAAAATAAAATGACCTCCGGGTCCGCAGGCCCATAGAGAAGAGTAGAGAAGGTCTCAACCCAGTACCCTCTGGCTCAGTTAGTCAAATGTGCTTTATATAACTCAAAATAAATACAACCCCCATTAGCAGGCTTGTGGTGCAGCTGATGATCCAATGTATATTCCAGACTCCAGCATCAGCATTCCCCCAAGGGCCCAGTGTCTCCCTGAGAGGTCCCTGGGTGTCTGTGGACTCATCAGTCCTCTGGTGCCTGTGCAGCTAACTTGATCCTCCATGGGACCATGTGCTTCAGAACATTCTTTTCCAGACCTGGTCATTCCTGACGCAACAGACTGCATCCCCAGGACCAGGTCTGTTAATATAAGATAGGAAGGGGCACATGGAACATCTGTGTGCTGGGATGATGGTCTGCTGTATAGGACCAGCCAGGGGGACCTCTCCTGGATGCTGGAATTATTCCCACAATTCTAGAAACTGAAGTTCCAGTGTGGGGTGTTGGCACTGGCAGGTTCTGGGGCTGCCTTGCAGATAGATCTCTCTACCGGATTCTCATGAGACAATTAGGGAATGGGAGAGCTCTATAGAGTCCCTCCTCCTTTTTTTCTTTTTCATTTGTTTTTAATTGGTTATTTTGTTTATTTACATTTCAAATGTTGCCCCCCTTCCTGGTCTTCTCTCCACAAATCTCCCCATCCTATCCTCCCTCCCCTTTACCCTATGAGGGTGCTCCTCCACCTACCCACCCACTTCCACTCACTGCTGTAGCATCCCTCTATGCTGGAGCATCAAGCCTCCATAGGACCAAGGGCCTCCCCTCCCACTGATGCCTGATAAGGCCATTCTTTGCTACATATATAGCTGGAGCCATGGGTTCCTCCGTGTGTACTCTTTGGTTGGTGGTTTAGTTCCTGGGAGCTCTGGGATGTCCAGTTAGTTGATATTGTTGCTTTTCCCATGGGGTTGCTATCCCCGTCAGCTCCTTCAGTCCTTCCCCCAACTCTTCTATTGGGGTCCCCAGGCTCAGTCCATTGGTTGGCTGTTAGAGTCCCTTTTCATTGCCTCATCACCCAGAAAAAGGTTGGGACTTAGGATCTGGATGTGTTAATGTGGTGTAGAATGTAAACATCCAGCCCATTGTCATTGTGATGGCTAAAACAGTACCTATTCTCCTGTTGTGAAAAGTACACAGGTGGGTAAGTCAGGCATGACTTCTGATTTCATCAGATGCACCATTTGTCAGGAGAGGAATGCTAAATCGCTAAATGTTTGTTGAAAGATCAAACAAATGAGCTACTTACAAGATTAATAACTGCTGCGGAGGAAATGCCCAACCAAGAGGGGGAGGGGCATCTGTTACAACCACAGACATTCACACACACACACACACCACACACACACACACACACACACACACACACACACACACACACACACACACACACATATCACTCTAAGACACACCAGGAGTTGAAGGGCTGGTGTACTCCAAGGCAGACCAGAGCTCTGGGGTTTGATCAGAGAGAGAGTGGTCAAGGGAGTTTCTCAAGCCCTTCAGCAGAGGTGAAGTCATCCTTCTGGGGTGACAGGCTGGAGAGTGGTGGGTGCGTAAAGAGCAGTTGGGCAGGGGGGTTGTGAGAGGTAGAAATAAGTCACTGGTTGCTGTGAGTCCCTAGCACAGGAGTGGTAGGATCAGAAGGTAGGGAAGCATTAGTGTAGGGGATCTGGGTAGATCCCCATTGCACAGCTCCACACACAGCCTTGCAGGGTCTGGGGAGAGGCTGTTCTTCCTCCTGGCCTTAGCCATGCGGGAGTGAACTGTGTCCCCTCTCAGAGCACTTAATGTCCTTTGCGTTATTCTTTGCCTGGCTTCCCTGGCAGCCTGAGCGAGTTCTCGAAGCTTCTGGAAAGCAGGAATGCTTTGCTTTGCGCTCCCGGTGCACCCTCAACACCCAGCATAGGGTGCAACATCACAGAGCATTAACTATATGGAAGGAATGGAACTGGAATGACCCAATGAATGACATGCTCGTGAGAGGCTAATCTGCTATCAGAGCTGATGCCTAACGGGAGGCGGAGTGATGGTGGTGGTGGTGGTGGGGGGGTATAGCTGCTGGAGACCAGAGGTTCTCCTAAAACCCTGGGAGATAAAAATTTGTCTGGTAACCCAGCCTGCTACCCAGAACCTTTAGGCTCTTTGACTCCTTGTGAGGTGGGTGGAACATGTAGAACTGAGGAGCATGTCCCTTGCAAACACAAGGTCCCAAAGACAAAGGGGAGTGAGTGATACACCTCAGCCACAGGGAAGGTGAACTCTGACCGTGCTGTCTTCTTCTTGGTGGGATGACAGAGCTCAGGGCCTCTTGAGGCCTATACATGGGAGATCTGATAAAAGCAGTGATGGGTGGCTATCTTGTGATAAATTTGAGAAACCCGCAGTCTAAGCTAAGGTGGCCTCTCGGAGGTACTGGGAGGATCCTTCTTTGTCTTGTTCTAACTTCTGCTGTCCTGTCCTTGATACTGCTTGGTTTACAGCAGTATCAGGACAGTCTGCACCTTCTTGTCACAAGGACACTGATCATAGTTGGTAAGGGCTGGCCTGGTTTTAAATGATTACAGTTGTGATAGCCCTGTTTCCAAGTGAGATCAAGTCTGAAGCAACAGGAACTAGGACCTCAATTTACCTTGGGACACACAATTAAATCCACAGTTGGTGAGAAAAAAACAACAACGTCACCAGCTCTCCCAATTATGTTACAAGTCAGAGAAGGATCTAGGTAACTAACTAGCCAATGGGTGACTGTTTTCATTCACGAGGCTCCTGTGCTACTCCTCAGAGCAGGAGCACCTCTTGTCTCACCTGTAGAGACTCTGTGGTGGAGGACACAATGAGAGCACATGGCTACCACTCAGGATGTCACCACTCTGGGATTTGACTTAGCATCAGGAGGCTTTCTCTAGGGACATAAGCTCTCCACATAAATAAACTTCCTGACGTGACTCCAGGTGTCACACACTTCACCGGCTCTAAGACCCTCTCTGGTTCACCCTGATGTGACTCCGGCTGTCACACACTTCACTGCTTCTAAGACCCTCTCTGGTCTCAGCCTCTTCTGTTAGGATAACACTCCTTTCAATATAACACCATGGATGACAGGACAGAACGGAAAGAGGCATGAAAGTCATGAAGCAAGTCAGTGGTAATGACAATCGTGTCGTTGCTGCAGCAGAATCAAGTCTCACCTTTCTGATAAAAGTGCCTGATTAGCAGACTTGTCATGCTCTATCTATAAAAAGCACCCTCAGAAACCACGAGGCCTGGTACCCACCTCTTTGCCCCCCACCCAGTTGGCAGTGTGAGTGGAACTATTTATGACCCTTTCTGTACTCTGGATTTTAAAGCAAAGCTGTCACCTATTACAAGGTGACCGGAGAGACTTTTCACTTTTCATGGACTCCAGGCTGTCCCCACTTACAGGTGGCACTGTTATGGGGTCCTGACACCTGTATCTAGTTATTGAGCTTCTTAGTATGACAAAAGCTTGGTGGCAGCCAATCAAGGACTGTGGGGGCCATTGGTCCCAAGGCACACAAGTGACTAATTGTCTTCAGCATGGACAAACAGGAGGCCCAGGCATGTCCAGCAGGCTTTGTGTTTTGTTTCCTGGCAAAAGGTGAAATATAAGAAAAAGTTGTTTGCACCTATCTTGGAGCTGTTTATCAATTCAAATGAGCTGGATTACCCCGTCTAAACTAGTCAGGCTTCCTAAAGTAAAATATAGTCTAGGTACTCAACTGATGATTTTAGCTTCCTGTAGGCCTGGATGCTATCCCTTTCCCTTCCTTCTCCTCTTTCTGCTCTCTATACCCAGCCACTGGGCTATTCAGGGAAGGCATCTCTGTAGCTACAACGGTCCCCACTTCCCAGTGTCTTCCCCTTGGACAGCACATTCCAGCCTCAAATTCTTGTTGTTTCTCCTCTTTGGGAGAAAGCTGTCAGCTGTGGTTTCACTAACAATGAACAGCAGAATAGGCTATTCTCCCTGGAGCCCATGGAGCCCTCTCAGCAGACCAGACACCCTTCCCACTCCATCCCTTGGGAAGGGTACCATCTCTGTCTCCCAAGAGAACTTTGTGGGGACAGGGATCTCCAGGGAGCACAGTGACTTGGTGATGGAGAGGAAAACAGTTTGTCTGTTTCTCTTGGAATCTGCCCAGGTGATACAATGTCATTGACTGGGCTGGGGTTCAAAAGGCATTCGGCAGAGACCCCAGAGGGCGGTGTGCACAGTCCTGGCCACAGACTCCAGAATATGTTGTTACTGGCTACATCCATTCTTACTTGGCAAGGGGTCTTTGGACCAAATTTTGTTTTTCAGTCTGGGCTTAATGTGCAAAGCACCCTGGGTCAGAATCAAAGGCTGGTATCTGGCCAGATGGCAGGGCTTGAAGTTAGGAAGGGACTTCAGAGCTCTAGGGGATCTATAGTGGTGAGGACAACCAGGGGAGGTAGCATCAAGGAACCCAGAGTTGAGTGGCAGAGGGCAGTGGTACCCTAGTGATAGAATTTCCCTCTGGTGCCACATGCCAGGCCTGCACAGAAGTGGGGATGGAACCTGGCAAGGAACAGCAACATTCCCTGTTGAGAAAGAAACAGCACCTACTTTCTGAGGCTCTATCGACTAGACAGCTGCAGGGCTGGGTTCTCACTGCTCAGCCAACGGTTCTCCTAGGACCACCTTGCATTAACAACAATACTATCAGCTTTATGTTGGGTAAGTCTCAGGACATTCTATGTAAGGTGTATGATTCAATGTTATTTCTAATTTCAGTCTGTAGGCATTGTCACAATCAATTTTAAAATGTATTTATTGCCTTCTCTCCCCCAAACCTGTACCCTGAGTGCTCACGAGCCTTTATTCCTCTCTGCTCCCTAAATCTAGGCACCGTGGCAGATTTCCTTCCTGTCTCAGCAGGCTGGCCTGCTAGGCCTTCGCAGCACTCCTGGAGTATGGTTTCAGCATCCTCGAACCTGTCCATGAGGGCCATGGTGCAGCTGGATGTCTGGGAAGTAGGATAAGGACCCAGGTCCATAGCATTGCTGACTCCTGATGAGTACGAGTCTCATCCTCCCCCTCCCCCACCCCAGTGTCCTGCTTGTTCTCTGATGACACCTCTAGACCAACAGAATCCATAGACATAGAGGCCAGGGTCCCAAGACAGACGTGTCAACCAACTGTCAACAGAGCCACGTGCAGCTCACCTACTTAGAACCCGGCTCTTTTAAGTCCATCAAACAGCGAAAAGCTCATTTTCTTATCATACTAACTCTAAGTCCTCGCTCTGCTCAGCTCTAGCCTCGATGTCTTTCTATGGGTGCCTAGCTCCAGAGTTGAAGAGACACCATCATAAATCTCCAGAGAGGAGTGACCCTCCCCACAGTTCCCAACAAAGGAGCACACCAACCAATCGACCCTGGGCTGGGCACAACGTCATCCAAAGAGTACTTCTGTCACGTGATGTACGCTCAGTTGCCTGGACTCCCGTGAGATAAGTAGCGGGTGGGGATTCTCCTCAGTGAAGGGCTGGCTCTACTACCCCACCTTCGCTGCCACAGTTCACCCTCCTGTTCACCAGTTTCTCCCCTTGCACAATTTATAACAAGAAGTCAGCACGGGAGCTGCCTGAGACAAGGCCTAGGATAAGCAGCCATGCTTCAGCTACCACGAGTAATCTCACTGATATCGTCATTACTACTTCGAGACAGTGTCACACGGATTCTCAGCTGGCTTCAAATTCATTGTGTGATCCAGTACGACCTTGAAATTCTGATTTTCCTGCTACCATCTTCCCAGTGCTGGAGTTAAAGGTGTGTGCCGCTGTGCCCTTAAAAAATATTATTGGCTATTGTCAGAGAGGGGCACAAAGCTTTGGTAAAGGGCACTGGTGTCTGCCGGGCTCCACTGCCTCTCTGTTCCTCAGTTTCCTCATGCTAAAAATAAACATAAAATTATGTCAAGTTCACAGCATAGCCAGAGAGTAATGCTCTGGGCAGTGCCTGGGGGCTGGGGGGAGGATTGAAACCATAGACCCAGTCCTGGCATACCTGAGTTGCCCTCTAGGAACCTTCACAGTCACCAACCACAGCTGCTTATCTTCCTTCTGCTTTCTCCCTTGTCGGTTTCCCATTCTGTTATTTCCCAGAGTTACAAAGTAGCCTCCTGCTTTCTTCGAGGCAACAGATTGCAACTGAAGAAGTTAAAGACTTGCAAGCCGGACTGGATCTCAGAGGTAGGATGCTTGCCGAATGCACACAAAGCCCTGGGCTCCATTCCCAGCACAGCATACCCACTTCTTTTTTTTTTTCTTTTTGAAAAAGTGAAATCACTCCTCCTTCTGTAGAATGCAAATGTTCAGGAGAAGGATGAAACCCGGAGATGAGAAAAGAGCAGGGACCCATTCCCCAGGGTAATTCTCTGTCTGCAAGACCCAGCTTACCACACTTCTTTCTTGTTGGATGTTTCAGGCAAAGATTAAAGCAACCCCAGTGAATGTCGGCGACCCCATTGCCTGGTGCCTGGAATAGAATTCCATTTCTGCCTTTGAGTTTTAGGAGCAGTAATTCCAAGGCTTCGGGGGGGAATCACAGATGAAATACAAAGAGCCAGGGAAGGGAGGTGGGGCGGCTGATCATCTCCCATCTCGCCCGTGGTTGCTGAACATGTTATCATTTATCACAGTCTCTGCCTTTGCCTTGGAAAAGCATCTGGTGACAGTGAGTTGAATAAATATCCCAGCCAGCCCTGGGAACAGCCTGGCTCAGCCATCTAGAAACTACATTTGCATACAGTTCCTTCTTATTCTTTACACTGTGACCCAGCACAGAGGCTGAGCAAGGCGATCCAGCGCCCCCCCCCCAGGTACACGGGACAGGGCATCTGAGCCCAAACTCCTTGATATTTACATTCCCCAAGGGCTGCTACTTCATCCGGGAGCTTGAAGCTGCAGCCTCAGCTAATGGCACAGCTCTTGTCACAAGGATTCTGAGCGCTAGCAGTCAGGCATGCAGATGCACACACAAACAGCAGGAATCCAGACCTCAGGAAGAGGATGACCAAGTTGGAAGTGACTTTAAGGGTTGTCTGATCCACTTGCCCCTACCCTCATTTGACAGAAGAAACCAGGACACCCACGGTAAGGAACAGGTGTGCATTAACGTCCACCCTGACTCTTTTTTTTCTCCATTGTCAAATGCACATGGAGGCCCTTCATGGAGAACTTCATGTGAGATCCTGGCCTGGAGACACAGTAGCTGTTTCGCCATCCTTTCCCTGCTTCCCTCCCACACTGCCATGTGATCCTTTCGTTTGTTGGTGCTCTCCTGAACACTTAGTGGGACCACAGTCCCCTACCAAACACTGAAGAGGTTGGAATGGCCAGGGGCCCAGATTCCCTAGAGCACAGGGTGGGACTGTAGGTCCTTACTCACTTATTCATGTATTCAACAAATTTGGCTAACCATTGTTGGAGGCATTTGTTGATTTAAGAGTGAATAAAACATTCATGAGAAAAGACTGATTTGAGCCAATCATTATATTCACACAATTAGTTAATGCAAATCCCAGCAAGTGGCTGGACCAGCAGATAGGTAGTTGATAACAGGCAGGCTTAACACCTAGGTTGGGGTGGTCAGGATGACTTCCTTGAATAAGGACTATTCACACTCACACAGAAGGATGGGGAATTTTATCAGTGATGCGTGGAGCTAAGAGTGAGGGATGGGGAGTGTGGCTCAGGTAACATTTGCAAAGGCCCAAGCTGCTTGTTGTATTTGAGGAAGTCCAAAGGATTAGAGAGAAATCGAAACGGGCTGGCTTCATGCCTGTGCTTTTTTCTTGCAGTTGTTTAGTTTTCAGTAGGACAAGGTGGGTAGCCTCAGAGCCCTGGGAGGACGTACCACTGCAGTGAGTAGCAAACCAGTCAGGCTGTGCATACAGTCCCTCATCCCAAGTTTTCCTGTATGTAGATCTAGCCTATGGATCAGACAAAGGTCGGAGTTGTTGCAGCTCCAGAGGAGTCAGAAGGATGGGCTTTAAAGTGACCTCTGGCCCTTGACAGCCACACCAGTATTGCCCATTAAAACACCTGTCCCTCCAGCCTGCCCCCAGTGGGAGTCAGGCGAGTCTGTTGGTTGTTTCATCATGGACGGAGCTTCCAGAATCAATGGGAAGACCTGAAGACTGTGTATCTCTTAACCTCCTGTCACTGTTAATCTTCCTCCCAGGGGCTCTGGGCATGACGGTTCCGAGCTCCAGAGACAGACTACCTTATTCAGAATCCAGACATTGTCATCTCCTAGTTGGGTGACCTCAGGCAAGTCTCTCAAACTCTCTGTGTCCTGTTTATAAAACAAGGAGAGCAGTGTCCTCACTGCTAGGTTGGTCTAAGGACTAGATGAGCCAATGCATACATATATAGGGCCCTAGGTGAAGCCTATGAGCTTAATCAAGCTCATTTCTTTAATATTAGCAGCATCATGACATTGTTATACCCACATGCCTGCTCTAGAAACTGAGCCAAGCCTTCCTTACACTTCATGCCTAAGCTCCCATGAATCTGACGTACCAATTCCCATTTCTAAATGAGGAAACAGGCTCTCAGGAATTCAACAAAATAGCTATTCAGTGACTGACTGAGGATTCAACCTTGCTCTCTCGAAGCAGCCTCCCTCTAGATTCCTATCCCCAATTAGCTACTTCTCAGCAGAATCCCCTAAAACCATGCTATTAACAGCAAACAGGAGCTTGGCATCTACTACCTGCTGTTGGTTTGCAGATTTTTCAATAGCTTGTCTTGCCCCTGGAGAACTCTCCAGGGGAGCTTCATTAGCATACAATTCTTTGGGGGGAAATGAGACAACAGCTGGCCCTGCCAATCTCCATGGCAACACTCCAGTAACTACAGACTCCAGTCAACAGGAAACATTTATATACACACACAAGCTCGATAGGTACACTTAACTGCAATATTATACATCCAGAGACATCTTGTTGATGAGTTTCTGGGGTTCAAAAATCTCAGCCCCTCATTGGATGTGTCAAAGATATCAGTAAACTGGTGCCAGGAAGGAAGTGCATGCCTGAGAGACTATCTCACACTGGCCTCAAGTACTTCTCTCTGTCAGTGAGCCAGTGAGGAGCCAGGCCAGCCTTGCAGATGTGTGACCTGTGTCTTTGTGAAAGGTCACCTGGGCTTTGTGAAAGGAAAGGCTGGACTTAGTTCTCACTGGTGCCATCTTGAAATTCTGAATTCTGTTTGAACAAGAGGCTTTGCATGTCCACTTATAGTGTGCCCCACAATTCATGGCCAGTCCTGGGTGAGAAGGGATAATGGAGGGATATGTATGCCTCTGCTCCTGGTCTATAAAACCTTTTCTTCTCTTCTCCCTCTGAGCTCCGCCAAGTCACCCAATGATCCAGCTCAAGAGGTCCACATTGTCAAAACTCAATGTTCTTTCCCTGTTGTGGTCTTCCACAGGTTGATGTTTTTCAACACTTGGTACACAGCTGGGGGCATTGTTTTGGGAGATTGTGGAACCTCGAGGAGGCAGAACCTTGCTGGAGGAAGTTAGTCATTGGGGGAGGGACTTGAGGATCTACAGCCCTGTCCAACTTCCTGGCTGCTGATTACTGATACAATGTGACCAGCCCTCATGTATTGGCACTGTGCCTCACCTGTCATGATGGACTATATTCCTTTGCGGAGCAGTGGGCTGTGATAGGCAGCCTGGTCTCTGTTTGAGCACAGGCTTGAAACCCCAGTGATCCTGCGGGGGATAACCCTGCAAGGAACAGTAGGCATTTTGCCACGCTCCTGGGCTCCTGGCTCCTGGCAGGAGACCATAGCTGTTATGATCATAAAAAGAGAAGGAGGTTTAGAAAGACTGGTATACGGCAGTGTGGGGAAAGGGGGTTCCCCAGTGGGCCCATACTAAGGCATCTCTTCTCCCGAGGGACCAGACACACACAGACATGGTATAGAATAGAGTTTATTCAGGGCAGAGGATGGGAGTTAATGGGGTAGTGGAGGCAGAGAAAGGCAGAGAGAGTAGAGGGTAGAGAAGTAGAGGCCAGCCATGACCACGTGGAGAGAGGGGGGAGGGGAGGAGAGTCCTAGAGGGGGCAGAGAGAGGCTGAGAGAGCAAGAGCAGGAGCAAGGGAGAGAGGAGGGGCTGAGCAGTCCCTTTTAGAGTGGGCTAGGCCTACCTGGCTGTTGCCAGGTAACTGTGGGGAGGAGCATGCCTGGCTATTGCCAGGTAATCATGGGGTGGAGCTCTCCTTAGGTTCATGTCCATCAGTCACATAAAGGCAATGCCCCAAGCCCCTCCACAGGTAGAGGATATGACCACAGGTCATGTAGCCTCAAGATAGATCTCCATTTTAATGAGGTACCTAAAGGCCTGGAGGCTTAGCCAATTAAACTTTCCTTCCCAGATGTTCCTCCCTGCAAAAGGTATTTAACCTCAGGCCCGCCCTGAGAAAGAGGGGTACAGTTTTACTCATTGCCACTCTCCACCATGACAATAAATCCTTTAAAACCATAGACTGTCTCTTTCCATTGGGATCTGTCATAAGGAGCAATGAGCAGGCCTTTGTCTAAAGAGTGGGCCGCCTAGTCTCCTGCAGGAGGCCTCTCAGCACTCCCAGCCACAGCCTCTACCAAGCCAAGCCATCGCCAAACAAGCCAAGGACCCTCCCAGTGGGACCTAGCCAGAGTTCCCCTCTTTTCTCCTTCGGTATTGGGCTAGATCCAACCTGAGGGGCCCCACTCCATTCTCAGCTCTTCTGCGGCCCCCAGCAGCACCTGGGTGCCCAAGAGCCTGAGAACCAGATGGCCCCTGCCTCCTTGCAGGTTCAGGAACCCCTGAGCCAGCTCCGGCAGTCCTCGGGGACCTCAGACTGTGCTCCCCCACCCCCAGAGTGGTGTCCTGTGACTTCAAATAGCCTGACACCCAGCTGGTGCAACATGGGGTAAGAACAGTCAAACTCCCCCCGAGTCCTACCTCCACCAGTGGCTCAAGCCCTGTGGCGGGGTGGATGCGGGACACCAATAACCCAACATTCCTTCTTATACTCTGAGTCAAAATTAACTCTTTCTTGCTTAAATTTCTTTTGTCATGTGTTTTGTTAGAGTCATGAGAAAAGTCACTAAGACATCCCCGAAGAAATGATAGTTATGCCAATGTCACCAGAATCAAGTGTGAACTCTCCCTGCACTCTATCAGAACTGAAGTTGTTTCCAATATGGATAATGATGGACAGGTACTGTCAGCCTTATTTCACAGCTGGAGACAATGAAGCTCAGAGAGATTCAGTGCTTGTGTAAGGTCGCCCAGTACATCAGAGACAAATCTGAAGAATCTCTTTAAAGGGTCTGGACCAACTTCCAAACCTCTGCTCATCAGCCCAGGCTATTACTGTGCTTGGCTCAAGCCCAGCATACTTCATGACATCCAGTCTGTTATCTTCCCATTACCCCGCCCCCCAGCTTATGCATGGCTAAGAAAACTTGGGAGCAAGTGAAGCCCTGGTTTCTGTGAAGTATACAAAGTTATCTTCAGCATGAAAAAGGCCTATCACACAGGGAGAGTAGTAGACAGGAAGAGCCTGAGGGGAGTCCTAGCATGGTGTTGGCTTTCTGTTCCCAAGTTCAGCAACTGTTCTGCCCAGCTGAAGTATGGTCCTTCTTTGTGCTAACTCAATATCTTTCCACAGGATGTCCCTAGTTGCGTAGTCTGTCCTAACATGCTTTGGCCAATTGCAACTGAAGGAGGCTCAGCTAGCCTAGTGTATGCCCAGCAGGGAAGCTAGAGTAGGAACCAGCTAGATGCTGAGTTTTGGGACTAGACAGACAGATATGAACCTTGAACTTTGCCATGTTTTACCTACAGACTAGGGCAAGCAACTTAACCCTTTCAAACTTTGGGTTCCTATTTAAGAAATTGGAGAATCAATGTATCTCTCAAGACAGGGCTGGGGATCTAATGAGACCATGTGCACAAGATGCTTAACCTATTCTGCACTGAGTAGTTGCTAAAAGGTTGATTCACTTCCCCCTTCTTTAATATTGGAGGGAGGGACTACCTGTAAAGACAGGCTTCCGCTCAGCTCCTCACCATGATTGGTTGGTCACAAAGCATTGCTGTTCACTCTTCCTTCCAAGTCTTCGGGTAAAGAAAATAAAACCTAAAAGGTCCACCCCAGAAATCAAAACTCCAAGAACTCTTATCCCTCAAGGATAACACAGATGGCATAGCTCGGCTTTTCACTTTGGACCCTTTTATAGAAGGGATTCTCTAGGATTTGAAGATGCATAGACAGGAAGTTTGCATCTTCTCAAGTGCAGGATCAAATCCCTGACAGCTCTTACATGTGACCCATCAGAGGCCAAGGAAATATATGTGAGCCCATCACAGCTTACCACCCATTGGGTTTCACAACTGACTTCAGGCAATGCCTAGCATTCATTCTACTGAGCCTTGCTTGAGCTTGAACTCCAGGTTGAATATGTCTAAAGCCACATAGCTAGAGAGGAGAAACAGGGATTTGAACCCAGGCATTGTGGGTCCTGAGGCTTATATGTGGCTTCTGCCATGAACTCTTCAGTGTGAAAAGGTCCCAGAAGCTCCTGGGAAGAAAGGAGAGCCACCCATGGGTCACTTAAAACATATAGCGAAGCTAAAAGGGACATAAATGCCTCCTATGTAATTTGGTGAAGGAAAGCATCTTTTTTGTCTGCTGAATCCCTACCCAGAGCAGCCAGGGGCACCCAAAGCATGCCACCCAAAGCATGCCACCCAAAGCATGCCACCCAAAGCATGCCACCCAAAGCATGCCACCCAAAGCATGCCACCCAAAGCATGCCACCCAAAGCATGCCACAGTTAATTTCCCAGTGTGTGACATTGCCTGTGGGGGGAAGAGGCGTCAGCTCATTTCTTATTCATGAAGTCACACTGCCTAGCTTCATTTGCATGAAGCAATTTCTGTGGCTGCGAATCTACCATAAAATAAATCCATTTCTCCTCCAGGATCTGTGCTTCCACCAAGAGAGATGAGTAAGCAGTGTGTGTTAGGGACACACCCTCTGGACCATTTTAATCAGGAACTTGTCTGCAGCTAACAAAAACTTGATTTCATAGGAGCCCGAAACAGCTTAGTTTCAACATATTCAAATGTAACTCTGCTACAAAATCTGTTTTGGGGAGCGTGTAGAACTTCTTTCTGCTGAGCTAAACACTGAGATTTTACACACAGTGGAGTTGTGGCGCTGTAGCCACTTCACTGGAGTGGATGGAGGCAGGGGGAACCTAAGAAGAAAGGGGAGTGGCCTCCTACATCCCCACTAGAGGAGGCATTGGAAATGTGCGTGACCTTTTGTGGCAAAACAGTGTTCTCATGAAGATATCTTACCATAGTCAATGGAACTGTGAACATGCAAAAGACTTTTCAAATGTAATTAAGATTAATGACCTTGAGATAGTTCTGGTATGTTGGGTTATCCCAATGAGCCAGATCTAATCAGATGATGCCTTAGAAGTAAAGAAACTTTGCTGATTGCAGGGTTAGGGAGATGGCTCGGTTAGTAAAGTGCTTTGCTATGCAAACCTGAGGACTTGAGTCTGATTCTTAGAACCCATAAATAAACATGCTAGGCGTGGTAAAAATGCTTGTAATGCTATCAGGTTGTGGAAGGGAGGGGAGACCAACACAAGCAGATCTCTGGGCTGATCTAACCTAGTTGGTAAGTTACAGGCCAGTCACAAAAGGACCTAAGTAATGACTCATGAGAAACCACAGACGAGGTTGATCTTTGGTCTCCATGTATGTTATAAAACATATGCATGTGCAATGAGCAAGAATACATACACACACATGCCCACACACATACATACACACCCCACTTGTATACATGCATACTTATACATAGATATGCATATATAAATTTATACATACACAGATGTACCCTCATAGATATACACACACATATGTGCTTGCACATACAACATCTACACACATATACATGCACACTTATACACTTACATGTATAGACACAAGTACATACATACATACATGAACACATATGACACATATGCACACACCATACACACATGCTTATACACACATATATGCACATACACAAACACACATATACATACATACATGTACAAACACACACACATGTGCATACACACACATACACACACGTACATACATGCACCACTCAGAACATCTGCAGATTGCAGTTGGCAGAGAGCTGGGAGGATGTTCAGAGAGATGCCACTTTGCTGGCCTTGAAGATGAAAGAAGGAAGCTTTTTTTGGTTTTGTTTTGTTTTGTTTTTGGTCTGTGTGACAAGACAGACCATGGAATCTGTAGGCAATAGAAATTTATTTTTTACTGTTCTGGAGGTTGGGGATTCCAAAGGACTTGTAATCACTTCAGAGATGGTGTCTTCATGACTCATTTACATTAGTGGAAGGAACAGAGGAGTTCTCTGGAGACTCTTTCTAAGGTTACTGATCTCATTCACAGTAGGGGGCACTCGTGGCATAATCACAATTTGTTAAATCCACCACACTTGGGTATGAGGCTGCCATATATGAATGAAGGGAAGGGGGCACAAATATTGAGACCACAGTAGGGTCATGGCTTGAGGCAGGTGGGTAATCCATGGAAGCTGAAAATGTCCCATGGCCTCCAGAAAGAGACGCTTCAGTCCTTACACCCCAATGTCAGCCCATAATCCCCACAGACCTCTGATCCATGCATCTCCATGGCACCACTTATGTCATTTGAAGCCCTAAGTCTGTGACAATGTCTAGCAGGAGGACAGGAAATGAGAATGTCTTATCTGCCCTTACTTACCAGCTGTGAACCACCTCACCAGGACTGCCAGAGTGGGTCAGACCAACTTGCAGTTGCTTTCAGTAAATCCCACCATGCAACCTGGGCAGAACTGTCACAGATGTCCAACTGCACAGGAGACACAGCCCAGCAGGGAGAACTGGGGCTTTTAAGGTCGCAGTCACAAGTCTGTCTGTCTGTCAGTGGCTGTGTGTCTGTCTGCCTCTCCCTCTCCCTCCCCTCCCCTCTCCCTCACCTTCCCCTCCCCCTCACCTATCCCCCTCTCTGTTTGTGTGTAAACATGGAGGTCAAAAATCCACATTAAGTGTCTTCTATCCCACTTCACCTTATTTTTTTGAGACAGGGTTTCTTACTGAACTTCGAGGCTGCTGATTCAGCAAAACCAGCTTGTCACAGAACCCCAGAACACTCCCTGTCTCTGCACTTGGAAGACTAGTACATGCCACTTGTGCCTGACTTTGGACATGGGTGCCGGGAATCATGCTTATGTAGTGACCACTTTATTGATTGAGCTCTGTCTCCAGTCCCAGGTCATGATTCCCAACTATCATTTCAGCATTTGGTGCCTGCTTGATCCCAACACGCACATACACACTTCAACACACACATATACTCTATGTGATCAAAAGGGAGAGGAACAGCAGTAATGACGAAAAGTGCTTTGTCACTTCTCTCAGGCCACTTTTCAAGCTTTATCCCAGATGGTGATTGCAGCTGGTGATGTCAGCAGTTTGTTGTCATAATAATCCCACAGGACAAAGCGCCCTGAAACTTGCAGCTGAAAGTGGCAAGCATTTCTTTGGCTCGTGCACCTGTAAGTATGCGATTAGGATAGGCTTGGCTGGGTAGAGCTTGCAGGGGCTCTGCCCACTCATGACCAGTGGGAAGAAGACGGACAGGTGGCTGATTCTCCTTTGCTGGCCTCTCATCTCTTTGTCTGCCACACTAGAATGGCATTTTCTTGTGGCTGTGGATAGCAGCCATGAGATGAGTAGGTATGTGCGAGGCCTCTTGTGTGTGTGTCATGTCTCTTAAGACACCTAAGACACTGGGGGGAAACATGTCACTCAGCCAGACTTAGGACCAAGTGACTCTTTAGAGGAAGCAAATGCCAAACAGTGAATAAAGGTGTAGGCAGTAAGAATGAGTGTGCAAGAGAGTGTGGGTGCATGTGAGTGTGCATGCAAATAGGTGTGAGGGTTGTGTTTGTGAATGTAGGTGCTGTGTGTGAGCATGTGAGCATGCTTGCACGCATGTGTGTGTATGCATGTGCGTGCGTGCGTGCGTGTGTGTGTGTGTGTGTGTGCGTGTGTGTGTGTGAAATGGGGTTACTGAGACATCTAGTACAGAAAAACAAAGCAGAAGAAACCAGAGGATCTTCATTGGAGATTTGGTAAGCACCTACATACAGAATACCTGGGTCTTACCCAAGGGACGTGGCGCTAACCATCCCTCACCTTATGCAGGAACCGCCTCAAACAGGATGTACGCCACAAATGCTTATGAGCAAAAGTGCTTGTGGGCTGCTTTCCTCCAATGGGCCAGGCTTGCCTTGGTACTAAGAAGACACCAGAAAGCATTACAGGGTGGTAGCTCCACACAGCAACCATCTGTCAATGGTGAGCCAGTGCTCAGCCCTATGGAACTTGGGAAAGCCAAGGCTCGGCAGGGCTCAGCTGTGTGCATGCCTGGTCTCAAGATGCCAAGCTCCATCTATCTAACGCTAGGACCCTGTGCATTCTGCAGCTCCACATTGCATTTATTCTCTGGTTCCCCCAGTGTTGACGTGTTCCAGGTCTCCTATGTGCCGAGCAGAGCGCACATCTTAAGAGATGATTCATGAAACCTCTGTGTCTCACCATCTATCATACACACCAACTCCCCATGCCTTCTGACCTTTGCCCTGGCATGAGGTCATTACAGTTGATGACACTAACTAGCTCCTTTAAACAATGCCGGCAACAACTGGCTCACACCTCCTAGGCCTCTTCATCTTCATTACTGAAGCCTCTGCTTCGCCTCAGCCGTGGATTCCCAGCCTTTTACTTACCTTCGCAGAGGTTCCATGCCATTAGCTGCTCACTCTTCTGGCCAATTACATGAGGTTAGCACTCCTGCAGGCAGCACCCTCCTCAGATGCCAAAACAGCTGAGGCTGCCCAAGGTGCTGGCTCTGCCCCCTAGGAAGCGATCCGGAGGGGAGGAGGCAAGAGCCGGGCAGGAGGCTGGCCGTGCAGCTCACATGAAAGGAATGAACAGCAGACAGATGTTGACTGTGGATTCCTTTCAATAAATCATACTTGAGCACGATGAGAGGTTAAACCAATGGTTTAATGGTGGCACCTCGCTGCGAGGGAGAGCAAACGTTAGGGAAAGCTGTTTCAATAACGCAGATGTCACCTAAGGGATGAAACCCTGAGCATTCATGCTGGTACATTGGCTGGACCAGGATTCTGAGCTTGCTGAGAGCACAGACATTGCTTGCTCCAGCAGCATCCGAATGAGGCAACGCACAGGCAGCAGGATGGAGATATGAAGAGATATGAACAGGGTGAACTGGTTAAATAAATAATGGGATCTCCATGGTTTTGTTTGCTTACCAGGCAGGTGAGGACAGGCTCCTTTGGCATGTCTGTTGGTCATGTGTCTAGTTTTTCAATTGCATCTAATTTTCTCGACTCAGCCTAATCATTCTCCATATAGAGAAAGACACCACAATATGGAGAAATTGTTCAGGGAATCAAGCCAGAAAATAGGGTTTAAACCAAAGGCTTCCACCTTTGGAGAAAAGGTCCTTGTTCTGCTAGAGAGGAAAGGGACGTAGGGAGAGGGATGATTTAAACACATGAGTGGGACTGTGTGTGGACAGGACAAGGAAGCTGGGTACTGCTGTCCTTTTCTCTGTAGGAGCCACCAGATGAGTGAGTGGACGTGTGTTTGTGGCCTGGAGAACGTGGATGCACCAGGCAGTGTCTGAGCTCAGCTCTGAAGTACGACCCCATTTGGATTCCACAGCCTCTGGTGAGCGTGGATCATGTCTGTCTCAGACTACGCTACTCAGAACTCTCGTACCCTTTTCATATAGAGTCTGCTGACCCCAGCCTAGGGATGTTCAGTGCTTCCAACTCACAGACCTGCAGATTCAGCATCTCACTGAGAAAAAGGTGTCTTTGGAGGACTTTCCCCCAAATGATGTTTGCTGTGCTAGAGCACAGTGAACTAGCCAAAGTATTCTGAAGGAGAATCAGGTCACAAGTGCAGGTGAGAGGCTCACCTTTTCTCTTAAAAGTGCATGCAACACACCCTGACCCCTGGTAATTCATGATGGCTGAAAGTGAAGCTCTCTGTGAACCCTGGGGCCAAGGGTGAAGCTTTCTAACTACTGAAAAGTCAAAACAAACCATCAGAGTTCTTGGGGAGTCAGAGACTTGTGAAGATGCATGGGTTAGAATACTCATCAGAACACCCCCATGGAGGCTCCCGTGAACCCAGGGATGAGACCACCTTCTCCATCAGGTTCTGATGCCTCCAGTCTCCGCGGGGAGACAGAAGCTTGGATGCAGGGAGGAAGGAGAGCCATCTTGAATACCTTCTGCATACTAAGGCTCCATGGAGCATTGGTGTCGCCTTCACTGGGTGCAAACCCAGGGCTACATCATACATCAGAGAAGTCAACTCACTTAGTCCCCGTAGCACTGTTCTCATAGAGGGGTAGGAAGCACAGATGGGTGCAGAAACTCACTCAGCGACAAACAGCCAAAGTTCAGGCTCCCATCTGGGCTGACGCACTGGAACAGGCCCAGTCTGTATTTCCCAGCAATGGTGAAGGTGGTTGGTACCTCTCTGTCTCACAGGTGGGTGACCTGAGACACGGAAAGACAAAGTGACGTGTCTAAGCACAGTGGGGACGTCTTGAGTGAACTCTGGTTTAGATGAACTATCTCAACGAGACAAGGAAAACACAAACAGATAAAACCAGCTTTCCTTGGTGAAGTGGCTAATGGTTAAGTTTACAGGGACCTCCATGGAAAGACTCCAGAAGGAGAAAAGATTGTGCTTCAGCAAGAGGGGTGAAGCTTAGCTCACAGAGGCCTGTGGCACTCCAGAGGGGTTGACTCGGACAGGCTTATTGAAGGCAAACTGAGCCTTTGGGATGGAGAGGCCTTGGCAAGTACTCCGGCTGGGCAGCACTTTCATGCTCTTTACCTTTGCTTCTGAAACCTAGCTCCCTCTTGGCACCTCTCCCCCGAGGCCTTGCATTGAGACTCCCAGTAATTAAGAGCTGGCTCATGCACTTTGCATAATGTCTGGCAAGCATGGTACAAAAATAAGTTGATCTTTAATTCAGGGACAGAGTGAGAGGCCAGGCAGTGAGCAGAGAGATGTTAGCTTCCCCAGTCCCACTCCACAATGGCCCTACATGCACTCCCACGCACATATACACTCTCATGCCAAGTCCTTGATCTCTGCAGCTTACTGTATCGGGTGGGGTGAGGGTCCTGAGGAACATCTCATCTCCCTTAAAGAGAGAGTGCCTGCTCTCACTGGTGACAGTATGGAGGTGTGCCAGCATCGTTCTTAGGGACCTCCTATGGATTTGCCTCCCCGACACTGCATACTTTGCCATATCAGGCTGACCTCTTGCCCTCTGGAGACTTTGCGCAGCCCATTCGTACATCCCTAATTTGTGATGACCTCAGGGGAGAGCAAGGCTGTGTGTACAGTGTGGCTCGTACTAACTTAGCCCGGAGGTTAAGCTTTCCCATCCGTCACCATCAACTCGCTGCCTCCACTTCCATGTGTTCCCAACAATTGCTTTGGCTCTGGCTCTTCTGCAGGAAACCTGTACCCTCTCCATCCACGGGAACCAATAATCTGGCTTTGCAAAGATGCTCACTGTAGTCTCGGGCTCAGTCCTGGGCAATGATTCAGCAGGTGTTCTCAGTTTAGAACAGGATTTGGAAGATGAACACGGGTGTGTCAGAGGGTCCCCCGAGGGATTTTGATCTTGGAATTGACTCTGAAGTCAAGATCTGTGCATCCAAAGCTCCATGGACCTGGGCTTCAGTGTTCTCTCTGTGAAATGGGAGGTACAGGGAGTGAAACTTGTCTTCCCAGAGTATTGGAAAAATGTAATTTGAATTATAATAAATGTATCATTCTGGGCATAGTACTTATACAGAACAGTCTTTTCATTCATGGATAATTCATTTAAAAATCACAAATATATGTAGTCAGTATCAAGTCCTATCAATACCTATCAAGGATCTCCTTCTCAAGTCAGATGTCTTAATTAGGGTTTTACTGCTGTGAACAGACATCATGACCAAGGCAACTCTTATAAGGATGACATTTAATTGGGGCTGGCTTACAGGTTCATGGGCTCAGTCCATTATCATCATGGTGGGAACATGGCAACATCCAGGCAGGCATGGTGCAGGAGGAGCTGAGAGCTCTATATCTTCATCTGAAGACTGCTAGCAGAATACTGGCTTCTAGGCAGCTAGGATGAGGGTCTTATAGTCACACCCACAGTGACACACCTATTCCAACAGGGCCACACCTTCTAATAGTGCCACTCCCTGGGCCGAGCATATACAAATCATAACACCAGACCTCTTATGAATTTTCCAAATGCTTTGTGATAGTATCACCAAAGGCCATGCTAAGGGTGATGCATGAAAGCTGAATGTAATAGACCATTTACCATGTTCTGAGTCTGCTCTAGAGATCTCACCTGGATTACTACATTCAGTTTTTATGTTAACCTCCTGCAAGTGGCTGTAACCCCATCTATTGGTGGGAAAGGAGAGTTTCTGACAGATAAGAAAATCTACCTACTTATGGTTAGGACTGGGTCCTGTCTTTCTATTTCCAGAATGCCCTAGCTCTGCTCACATATTTGGTAGGAGACAATTACATGGTGACTATAGCATTTGAGGACTTTTACAGAACAGTGATATCATGGCCATACCTGGTCTCAATGAGTGACAATCCTGTGTCAGGGATGTCTCTCTAAGAATTTGCTCCTTTCTGCAGAGCCTTTGGGCAGGTTTTCAACCCACAGTTTAGAAGTCTTCCACTCTATAGGACCAGGGGGGTCCTCTGGTCCTTGTTTCTTCTAGAAGCCAATGGACAACAAACTATTCCTGGCCCTCTAGTACAGATGCCAGGAGCTAGGGATTCCCCAGGGCACTGTGGGGGAGTGCTAGGGTGGTAGTGATCTGATTGGCCAGTGAGCCACCAATTGAAACTAGCACTGAGATCTATCCCCTGCAAGCTTGTCAATAGTTATCTGTCCGGACTGCAGCTGCTGCGGGTCCCAAGGCTGAGTCCCAAGAAGGCCATCTGCTTTGCCCCCCTCTCATCCCTAATCCACCTGCAGAAGGCACAACCGTGCAGTGAGCTGCCCAAGGAGAAGATCCAGAGAGGGAAAGACAGACAGACAAAGCCCAGAGCAGCTGCAGGTCTGGGCTGCTGGATTCTCTCCTCTAATCTGAGCTCCTACAGCCAGTAGGGGAGAAATGCCACGATTTACATGACAAGGGCCAAAGGAGGGAATTATGGTAAATCAATTCTGCGGGAAGAGATAAAGCCCCGGTTTAATGTATGCGGTGAAAGGTGGAAATTCAATTCTCATAATGTTGGATGATGCTGATGAAGACTGGCATTCATTATTAGTGTCATGCTTTTCCCTTCTCTTCTTGGACCTGAGAAACACACAGCACATAAGGACGGGGTTGTTGAACACCATTGTAAACAGGCAGCTGAATAAAGTCAGGGCTGTGGGAGCTGCCCAGGATGCACCTGCTAGCAGCTCTGGCTGGAGATAGCAAAGACACACCGCCCAGAGCTACCTCGGAAAGCTCCAGGAGTGCCTATCTGGTCCTAGTCAACCACATCACAGTTTACATCCTTTGACCCATTCATTACCTTTCCTCTACAAATTTGTCTTCAATAAGCACTAAGAAAAGGGAAGCCATTTTTAGTAGGTCAGAGGGTGGCTATACATTTATCTAGATTTTAGTAATTCATGTTGGTGTTTTAAAGGGTCTGAGAAGTCATACAGGGAAGAAACCTGCCTATTTGTTTAACCTTGGATTTCTTTAGATCAGAAACTTTCCTTGGTTTTGTTGTTGGTGTGTTGTGTTTTGGTTTGTTTGTTTTTGCTTATTTGAGGCAGAGTCTTGTTATGTAGCTCAGGCTGGACCCAAACTCTTAATCCACCTGTCTTAGTCTCCCGGATGTGGTTACAAGTATGGATCACCACATCAGAAAGGCTACCTTGTCCTATCTAGGACCAAATAGGAAGGACTTTTGACTTGGTGGGCTGTCTTTTCCATATTCTATTGTTGCAGTACAAAGGTAGCCACAGATGTTATATAAATCGCCTGCCTTCTAATAAAGCTGTATTTAAAGAAACAGTGAGAGACCCATAGTTTGCCAGTCTTTGTCCTAGACTATGCCCACCCTGGCTACAGTCTTCTATCTATGGGAGTCAAGCACACAGACTATTGTGAGCAGGCAGGAAAAAAGGACAGGTTGAAACTCCAGGCTTACCATTCAGTGAGTCAATCCTTGGGTGGACTACATAAGCCATGTCACAGTTCCCAGCACATAGCTGTCACTTTCCTGAGTGGTGAGGGCCTAACCAAGTTTATTGAGAGAATACACATAATGCTCATAGCACAGCTTTTGGCCCCTAGTGTTCAGTAATGACTCATGCCTGCTCAGAGCAGACTGGTTCTCAGTAACATCACCCAGCAGTTGTATATCCCTTAAACACTTAGCAGAAGCAATCCCCAGAAGGCCTTCAGTGCTCGAGTCTGAAGAGTGGTAAAGGCCTAGCTAGTGATACCATGGGAGATCTCCTTGACAGAGCCTCTATCTGAGTGCCTACACTCTCATCATCGACTTCATCAAGGTTTATTCTCCTAACCTCTCTGTCAGAGAAGTTTCTTTAGCCTTCTTTCAGTTTGTGTAATGATGCTTGACACATTGACCGAGCCACCAGCTGAACTGCGGCTCAACTCTCAGTCACCCTCCAGACATGGCCCCAGTCATCCAGCCAATGACCTGGAGTAAACATCCCACCCCAGTTCCAAGGGCTCGACACTGAGATCTTGGCAACTTGGAAGCATGCTGAGAATGTGCACCTGTTCTGTGTAATGCAAAAAGCATCTCTGAGATGCCCGGCAAGCCTCCTGTTTAATTACCTCATTACAGGAAAGCCTTGTTTCTAGGTAGACATTGTATTTGCCTCTGAACTTACGACCTGACTAGAAAAGGGGACTAGTCTTGAGTCAGGGGAAGCAGAGTTGGTAGCGTCTGCAGAGGCTGTAGGAATTAGAGGTTGGGAGGAGGATGTACATCAAATATGCCCGTGCACGCACAGCCATAGGAGCTAGGGCCAAGGCCCTTTGTCTTGCTTGGTCAAGGCTTATACTGGGCAGTGCCTCCTGGTACTGATCTTTGAGCGATGCTTAACACAGCACAGTCACTCAGTGAGTTTCCGCAGGCTGAGTGTGATATTTGATAAACCGATGAACGTGATTATATGCCCCCCTGACCTTCATCTCTGCTTTCTTCTGCTCGTCTCTCACTGTTTTCCTGGTCAAATTCTGGGCTGGTGTGCTCTGCACATTGCTTTGACATCGACCTTGAGCAGCCCTTCCCCCTCCTGTCATTCATATTAAAAACTCTCCACCAGGCTGAGGTGACAGTGACACGCTCACGGCACGCGCGCATAAGAACTGAGTTAGCATTCTCAGATCTAGGTAAAGCTAGCCATGGTAGCATGCATCTGCAATCTCAGTATGCCTACAGAAGGCGGAGACAGGAGAATTCCCAGAAGGACATGGGCCAACTAGCCCGGTATATGCTGCACAGCAGCAAAAAACGACTAAAGAAAGCCTCCTCAAACAAGGTGGCAGATAAGAACTGATACCTGAGGTTGTCCTTGGACCTGTCAATGCACACCATGGCACGCACACACGTATACACACACACACACACACACACACACACACACACACACCCTCCATCAGACGTTCTAGTTATGGGCTTGCCTGTCCCCTTACTCTAGGTAGCAGGGCTCCCCTTGGCTTTGCTTAGCATGGTTGCTCAGTTTTCTCTGCCCTTCTCCCCTCCTTGCCTTCTCTAATTGACCCTAGACATCCTTCAGCCTGGTTCCGCTTTTTCTTAATGCCACATAGAAGATTGTCCTTTGGGGTTCTCCAAGGGTTGGGGGTGATCTAGGATACCTTTCTAGCTTCTTGTTTAGAGCAATCAGTGCCGAACTAGTCCTGACACTGACTGGCTGATATTTGCACTGACTGGTCATTGCAGCGCGGCAAAGCCTGCAACAGGAGATGCCCCGATGTGCTGAAGGCTGTACGTGGCCCAGAACCCCAGGATCAAATCTCAAGCTTGGTTCGTAGTTAGAAAATATCAGGCAAGACCCTCACCCTCTCTGAGTTTCTGGGTTTTCATATATAAAATGCAGTTGTGCCGTCCTGGCTTTGGATGTATACTTCTTTGCCTGGGAAATGGCCATGAGAGTGTTGTGAGGGGATGGGCTCAAAAGGAAGCCCAGACTGACCTTCAGTCACCACAAGAAAAATAATTTCCTGTAGGAGTTGTCAGGTGTCAGAGGCTATCCTGGGGATTCCCAGGAAGGGAATTTCAGTGTATGCTGTTGGTGTTGCAGATGAGGAAACAGACTTGGAGTGAATGGATATGGCCGAGGAGGCCATGTGAGCACATAAACCCAGTTCTGTCTTGACTGTGAAGTTCTACTTTCTGTTCTGCCGTGAAATGTGCATTTTATTATTTATATGCCTGGAAGGCGGGCACCATCTCCCAGGGGTTGCTGCCCTCCTCAACAAATTCTTCTTGATCAATCATTTGAATGTGTAAGATGTAATAAATAACGTAAGGGAAATGGATGCAGCCCCAGGCCTTCTACAAAGCTTTGGTGCAATGCAAGCAACAAATATTGCACTCAGGAGACGGAAAACAAGAGGACAGGTACAAAGGCTCACAAACATACAGACCTCGTAGTAAAGCCCTCATTGGTAATTCCTGGCCAGCAAGGATGGGGGGCTGTCTGAGCACCTGGCTTGCCTTAGGATGTCCTTTGATATTTTTCCCCAAGTTGACCATTCCATTGTAACCCAAGACTGGCCACATTGGTCTCTTTATTGACCTGGTTTGAAGACAAAAGATGGCCAAGAATACAACATGATGGGAGGGGATGGATTTCCCATTCAAGAACCTCCTGATGTCATGGAGGGGCTTGATGAGGTAAAGTCAATGAGATGGAAAGGTAACCGCTCCTGGCACTGTTGGGGCTGACAGGATGTCTTTGACCTGAGGTTGAGGACTGGGAGGGTAACACTGGTCACTGGAGCTTCATGCTAGCCAGGAACTTGACTATGACCCTAGATGCCTCCTAGCCAAGCCATATGTCCCTGCCAAGAGGCTTTCCTATCAAGATCACTGAAGCTAACACATCCTATAGAGCTACGGTCACATGAGAAGTACCTTGGGGGAAATGATGTATTTTCTTTTCAAAAAAATAAGGACACTAGGTAGTGGGGTCCAAAGTAGGAAGATAGGAGGGATGTTGACTAAGAACACCTAACAAGGCAATGAGACCTGTAGCAGGCCAGTGGAAGTCCAGTGGTAACATGGATACCTATAGCGATAAAGCAGGCAGACAGGAAGTGGTGGGGCAGGGCAAAGGGAAAAGTAAAGGGAATGAGAGGAAAGGGGAATAGAAGAGAGAGGGGAGGGAAGTAGAGAGGAGGACTAGGGAGGCAAGGAAACACAAGTGTAATGGGAAAAGTTGGAAGAAAGGACCTGACGATGCTAGATGCCCTGGCTTAGAGCTTCCACTGTAAGTGCAGGGTGTGTGCAGTGGTACTTCCTGACCATAAGGTAAACAGCAGTGTAAGAGTGTTATACTCTTAATGGAGGCAGCAACTGGCACTCAGCCTCAGGCAGCCATGTGGAGTGCTCAGACTCGATGCATGCTAACTGGCACGCATTGGGATACCATGCGGCCGGCTTCTCCTGGCTCACTCCACGTGCGTGCACTCTATGCTGCTAGCATTTCTATTTCTCAAGAGAAAGCGGGCCAGACAGAAGTGTGACAGCCTGCCTCTTGAAGAGCCATTCTGTTTTAGTGCTGAATTTCATCCCTGTGCCTTCCATCACCTCTGGGCTACAACCTTTCTTCCTTCTTCCAACCCTTGAGGCCTTTCTTCCCTATGGTTGGTCAGCAGGGGGCAGAGGTTTCCCCAGGCCAGCCTGCCTTGCCTTGAGGGATTCCCCACAGGGATAAATTGGGACAACAGGGTTTCACAAACAGCAGTTCTTGACATAAATATTGCCAGGCTTGGGCTAATGTGATATCATGGGTCTGTAATCCAAACAAAATAGACCATTGTCCTGTGATTATTTCTGCTCTGGACAAAAGCCTGTGAACACTTGGCTTCCCTTTTTTTTTTTTTAACCTCTGTATTTATGGGCCATGTTAATTTAATTCAGCAGGCCCGCCTTCACTGCCTTCAAAAGCAGCCTTTATTTGCATTGCATGATTGCCCGCCTTGCTGGTCCACTGCTTTTCACTGAGAAGGAAAGCTTTGTCCTCCCAGTTCTAAGAAAGGAGAGGAGAGGGAAAATCCACCCCAGACCCTTTAACTTGTCACAAAACCTCACCAGCAGCTACACAGGCTCACTGCTCCTTTCCCAGAAGCACACACCAAATCCCAGAATACCCAGAGTGGTCCAGGACAGACCCCTGCCCTCATCCTGGAAGACGCAGGTGTATAACCAGGGAACCCAGACATTTCTTCTCTGAGCTAACCCACCCCAGCTGACTGTTAACAGAGCTGCTGACCTGGCCTGCTGGAGCAGGTGTTCATTTGACTGGCAGGTCTCCACGAAGCCTAGCCAGGCTGTGTCTTCTGGAAGCTGGGCACTCTAAGATACCTCCTTCTCCAACTCCTGAGTGACACTGGGCTGGCAACTTTGTCAGCTTTACCTCCTTTCTACTTAGTGACATGTGAGAAGGGGGTCTGGATCTCTTTTCAGTGATGGAGAAACTGAGGCTTGTAGAGGCAGAGAATTTTTTCCGAGCCCCCCCCCCCCCCCAGCTCTCTGGAAATGGCAACAAGGGTTCTCTTTGGAAATCAAAGCTTAGGACATGACTTTGATGTTTAGTTTCCAGAGTGACAATGTATTTCTAGCTGAACTGTACAAATGATCTATGAATATATTGTTGTAAAAACATTAGAATAGAGGCTAGGGGTATAGCTCAGTGGTGGAATGCTTGCTTAGCCCCAGTGACGTCTTGCTTCATAAGTCGCACCACAAACATCGGCAACTCAACACAATGAAGGCTGAAAGCAGCCTGGCTCACATCGCAGCTTCCAACATTTTGCCAAGTATTTACCAGCTGTGTGTTTCCCATTGGCACACACACACACACACACACACACACACACACACAGAGAGAGAGAGAGAGGGAGAGTCTGGTGCTTTTAGTTAAATGGTTGTCACAGTCCACATCTGTCATAGTTTCTGTTCGATACTTGGTGATCTCTGGTGGGACAAAGAACTTAGCAGTCTAGCCTGGTGTAGCCTTAGTTCAGCTGGTGTTCAGTTTTCAGGCTTGTGAGACCAGCCAGGCTTCAATGTGGGACTGTGCTTGCTTGGCGCATCTGCGAGCCTTTGCTCTGAGCAGATATGAGGAGTGGGTAGGCGACTGGGACTACACACATCATGTCCTTTCACCTCCGCTATCCCAGACAGCCTCCCTTTCTTTCTTAGGGTTCCTTGCAGTGCTCTAACAGACTAATATACGCAGTTCCCTGGGGTGGCTACTGTGTAAAAAAAAATGGGGAGAGAACAATTAGACAGAGAGAGGTGTATGTCTCTAGGAATGGCGAGTTTTTCTAATCTGTGGGAGAAAAAGAGAAAAGCAGGAGGGTAGGCGCCTAGCTTCTAAGCCCCAGGCTGTCCACACCCCTCACCTTACCCCATCCACCCTCAGGATGGATGGGGGAGGTTGCAGCTAAATTCTAAAGAGATAGCTGCTCCATCATCCCCTGTGACCTTGAGTCTTGTCTCGGCTGCTTTTTGACTCACATCTCTACTCAGGCATTCTTGGGGTCAAAAATGGAGCCGAAGAAACAGACAATTTGTGAGGAGGTGTCGGGCTTTCTGGAAAGGACCCGGATGCCACAGTTACACGAAGATTGCTCCTGGCCGCTTGGGAAAAAGATGACTTCAAGTTTACAAGGCATGTCATATAGCAGGGAGACGACACAATCTTATTTATCTAATTCTCATGAGGACTTCCCACAGTTCCATACATTAAGACTGGTCCGCTCATATTTGACAGGTCCATTGTTTGACACTGTTTAACAGGGGACTCAAACCTCAGCTGTTTGTCTCCAAAATCTCTGCATTCACATCATGGGGGAATCTGTCTTTTGCAAACTCATTTGCATTGCAATTTCCCCGTCTAAGATGTGGAGGACGTAACACTGCCTGAAATAAAATATCATCGGCCAAAGCTAGGCCGCACAGCACCGTCAGCCGGAGCTTTGAAAACCTGAGCGAGCGTTGAAAAGCTTGGCTCTGTGGGGCGAGGCTTTTCATTTAATCTTCCTAAACCCTTAAAGTTGGACTGTGAACTTGAAAAGATTTGTGGGAAGTAGTGGCAACATTTGGAAAGTAAAAAAAAAAAAAAAGAAAAGAAAACACCTCTAAAGTGGCTTTTTTTTAAGTTCATAGATTTTAACCCACTTGTAGAAATCTTCCCTGAGGAAATAACTAGAAATTCCATCTGAGATGTTCATATAAACCAATTAAAATATTGCTGTAAAAAATTGAAACTAGCTTGGCCTATCAGTTAAGTTCCTGTAGTCTCATAGAGGAAACATGCTTTACTGACTGGATATATAATGGTTCTATCGATTTGAATACAATACTTGGCATAGTAAAAATGTTCATTTAAAGGAAAATGGCCCAACAGTAATATAACAAGTTATTTAACAACTGATTATTTCAATCCAGATCATATATGCGCACTGTGTTTGCCTCATTCCTCCCCTACCTTCTCTAAGCCCTTCAGTAGCATCATTATCCCTTCTCCCTCTCAAATACACGGCTTCCTTTTAAAAATTGTCGTTGATACATATGCATCAACAACACGTATTTATTCATATACATATGAATAAATGTAAAGAAGAAAGAGATTGCAATGGGGGTATGTGTGAAGCTATGACGGTGAAGCCTATGTCACAATGGAGACCTAGGGAAGACGGAGACGCCAGGATGACGGACTGGACATCCATCAGTAAGAGCACAGGCATGGAGTAGACCTGGCTCAAGAGAGAGCCTGAGTGTGCTGCAGCTGGGGGCTTCTCAAGTCTGCTGGAGCCTGACTCATTTCAACACATGCCCCAAAGTTCGGTGTGTGGCCTCCTCACAGGCTCTCAGTCTTGCTCTGTCCCCTCTCCCCTTGATACCTTCCCCATCCCTCCCTTTAACTGCAGTCAGAATGTAATATATTAAAGAGTTTGAAAAAACACTTAAAAAAAGAAAGAGTTGTTCCTTCTACGCCATAGTATATTGGAAGTATGTAGCTTATGTGCACAAGGTAAGAGCTTGCCCGGCATCTCAGAAGAAACTCAGGACTTTTGGACAGTGCTGAGGCTGTTGAAGGCGGCAGGGACTTTTTAGAAATGGACTGAATGCATTTGCATTAGGAGATGAAAATGAGACTTTATAGATCAGAGGTGGGAATGTTAGGATTTAAGATGATATGTTTGGGTGTCCAGTTGATGAGGGCTGGAGTTGCCGTGATTGATTTTGATAGTCAACTTGGTTAGATTGGAATCGCTATAGAAACCCACCTCTGGGAGTTATCTGTAAGAGTTTCCAAAAAGGTTTAACTGAGAAGGCTTCTCACTCTAGGTGTGGGCGGTGTCACGCCATGGCTGGGGTCCTAGACTGAGTAAGAAGGAGAAAGCATGGACACCGGAATTCATCTCCCTGATTCCTGACTGTGACGTGAAACAACCACCTGCCTCACGCTCCTGTAGTCTCCCAACAGCCTCCTCACCTCAATCGGCTATGTTATTCTTAAACCTCGAGTCAATATGAACCCATCCTTCTTGAAGTTGCTTGTGTCGCAGACATGAGACTAACAGCTGGCACAGAGATTTTTCCCTATTTTCTTTTTTCTCTTTAAAATTATAAAGTGATACTTTCATAACTGGAGAAAAGCAGGACTGAGGAGCCATCTCTGCCCTGCTAGACATCCATGGACACCCTGCCCTCCTCCTGACCCGTATCTATCAACAACACCTGTCCTCAGATCCCACCAGTCTCTTCCCCTGACTCATCGTGAGCTCTCATACACAGCTCCCTCCGGGGCTCTGTATAGCTATAGACCAAACAAGCATCAGTATGCTGCATCCAGAAAGTCAAATCCTGGTGACAGGGAATGAACAGTCTCCTGGAACATCTCTGTACTCCATCAGCAGCTCATAGTCTGGGACTAGTTCCAAGAGAGAACCGTCTGCTCTGAGCTGCAGCTGGCTTCTGCACCTATTCACCTCTTAACCATTCCCAGCCTTTCAGAGAGAAGAGTAAGGGGAGACTAGTCTGCCATTGGTCCTACGCAGCAGGAGATGACCTTTCCTGGGTGTGTCACCACCAGCCACATCTCAGAGATGAGCCCAATGACAGTTTTGGTAGAAGAGGGGGACTGTGGACACATGCATGGAATTGGGCCACTCCACTCGGGTAGCAGGAGGGGAAACCCCATAAAAGCAGAGGAATGGAATATCTGAACTTGGCATATTGACCCACCAGCCAGTGGTGTCTACCTTGCCACCGGTGTGTGGCTGCAAGGTAGGCAAACTACTAAGGGCAGCACCATCATCCATTATCATGAAGATGGTGCCAACCTCGCTACCACTCTCCCCACTCTTGTGGGAGAAGAAATTCAGCTAAATAATTGTCTGTTATGGGCTGCATTTTGATGAAGTGTATCCACATGTGTCTGCAGGTTTCTCTTCAGGAAAAGAGCACACACTGTAGGGACGAGGAGGACACTCCCCTCAGGTCAGCACTCCCTGCTGGCCTGCTCTCTACTCTTACCTTTCTGGATACATCCAATTAAATAAGATCATCTCTAATTTAGAGGTATCGGAATAATTAAAGGAACTGGGCCACTAGGTTTAAGTTTAGTCCCTACCACTGATTAATTAAGCCCAGCTTTCCTGACTGCATGATAGAGATGTAAATGCACTGTTGGCTTTGACAACAGCTGGGGATACTAGGTTTAAATGGCCCAAAGTGGCCTCTCTGGTGAGTATGCCTTCTGTGATGTCAGCTTCTACTCTTGGGCTCTAACTGGAAGTTTGGTTTGGTCACCTTCTCTCCCAATTTCAGCATGTCATTTAAGTCTCCAGTCCTTCTAGCTTTCCCAAACACAAAAGTTCAACTTCATTTCTTAGACTTTCTAATAATTCTGAGAGTACAGCGAGGGTTTCTTTAAAGCTGATTAATTAAAAATAGATTTATTTAATAACTGTTGGGATGATTAAAATCTGGTAGGGAGATAATGGTTACTTAATCCATAGATATTCTCTTTTAAAAAATTAAAAATCTTTGATTGTACTATACTTGGGTATATCTTGAAATAGAAACACCAATGCACTCGGAGCTGTCATAGCAGGCCAGGTCTCTCTTCCATCAGGGGACTCCTTTTTCTTTGGGCAATCAGAAGCACATTGACCTTGCCACCAATGTTGACTCAATGAGGAGAAAATACACAGATGGTTCTCTGAGCTTAGGTCACTGCCAATTGGTCCTTCAAGGAAGCAGGACTCTCCTAGAGCAATTCGGTGAATCAAGACTATCCCAGACTGGCAATCTGAGCACGGACTATTACAGAATCGCCACCTCCTCCTACACAGATGAGAAAGCCAAGGGTCAGGGAGAGGAAGGTCTTTTCCCACATCCAGGGTGCACAGCTACTCACTACAGCCAGCATTCTGAAGGGCCCGTGTGTTGCATTCTGTACATCCCAGGGGCACGCTCTTTCATCCACTTTCATTTCCTCCATTTGCCCTTCACTCTAAAGCTTATTTTCTACAACAGAAATTCAAAGCCAATCACTCCCAAGAGTGTAGCTTTAAATATTGTCTGGGGCACCAACCTCTCTCATGGTAGCAGAGGAGCCCAGAGAAAGGGAACATTCTTTGAAAGCAGGGATGACATTTTTCTCCCACAAACAATCCCATTAGAATGTAGCCCGCAGCCAGCCTAGGATGGGAGGTGCTTCGGGCCGTTATGGCCCAGTGCTAATCAGGTTTGGGGCTTGGTCCTGGGAGACTCAGACAGTACACCTAAAATGTCGAAAGGCCTACCTTAGGCTGCAAACCTTTCTCTAGATTCAGGCATTTCACAGTGGGGAGGAGTGCTGCTTGCCTGTTGGCCTCTTTTCTCCAGGTGAATTCTTCTCTGCTGGGCTTCTCTGCGGTGCTGGTGCTGTTTAGCTGGCTCAGTCCCTGCCTGTTCTCAGGGCCACGCTCATGTGAGGACACCCCAATCTTGCCTCCCTTTCTCCTGAAGCCTCAGCTCTTGCAACATCCTTTCCCCCACAGTCTTCTTTACATTCCTCAGAAGTTTCTTCCTCCTCCTGCTTCTAGAACCTTCTATATGTATGCTCTTTCCTAACCTAGGCTATCTTTCTCCTGGTTTCCACTCCTCCTATACACCTTGTGAACTCCTGTTTGTTCAACTCATCCTGGAGGCTTTACTCACCGGGGCCTTTCCGTGGAATTCAGTGATCATCCTCTGGCTCTTGGAGGGTCTCTGTTGTCCCCTGTTGTGGCACTGAACACACACTAAAGCACACTAAAGAAGTTGTCCATTTCCGGGTCTCACTCTCTAAGCAAGAGGGAGCAAAGAGGGCTAAGCTTCCTCCATAGGCAGGGCAGTGCTGCCTGAACCGCTGTTCAGGGAAGGATGCTAACACTGCACAGTGAACTTGATGCAGAAAGGCACAATGATCAACTTTTTGTGTCTGTTGGGAGCTGCACAAGGTATTCCAGCGGAGCCATCAGCCGTGAGCTTGTGCACATAGTGTGGCATCCAAAACACCACACTACTTAGTAAAGATTGTGAGTAGACGGATGCATAGCACAATTCCTATGACACTGAGTACCAAGTACCATGCTAAAGTGTTCTGCATGTGTCTCCAAATCCTCAGAAAACTCCTACGAGAGTATAGGTATTTGGAGTCTTCTATGAAAGATGGCATTTGGGCCAATGAGATTGCTCAGTGGGTAGAGTCACTCATTGGCAAACCTGAAGACCTGAGCTTAATACCTGAAAGCCATGTGGTAAAAGGAGAAAATCAGTTCTTGCAAGTTGTATTTATACATGCACACATAAACAAACAAATAAATATATGTTATAAAAGAAAAGGTGACATACACGACTTGAGAAAGTTGGATATGGTTTTGGATCACAGAACAGTGGACCTGGACCCAGGATGTATCCCGGGTCTGTCTGTCCTGAAGCACTGCTCTTCTGTCCTCAGTGTCCCAGTTTAGGAAGCCTCTATTCTACTGCCACCCTTCTAGGGACAGAACCAATGCATTCCCGTGGATACCGGGGCTCTCTCCCAGCCCTAGTGTCCTCCAGAAACCAAGTCATACATGTAACAAGGGTTTGGCTGAAAGCCAAGCATTGGGGCAGCTGTAGGGCAGAAAATGAAGAAGCCACCGGATGGAGGAGGCTTCTGCCTGGTCCTGCCTCTGGCCCACACAGCTCAGATGCTGTCCGATCTGCATCTCACTCAGCATCCTGAGTGTTAGTGCATTATCGAAATAAGGGGTTTTGGCTTGTAAGTACCAATTGTTCTTATCTCATTCTGAATGTGATTTTAAGACAAAATGCAAAAAAAAAAACTTTTTTTTTTACACAAAATACACAGTGAGGAGTGGTTGCCAGATGTTCTCATTAGAGACAGATTATTCCAGACACCAAAGAAAGCTCAGAGAGGTTTGGAGTTTCGGAGTCAGACAGTCGTAGCAGCTGTGCAGTGCGATCAGTGTCTCTCCTTCTGAATCTCAGCCTCATCTGCCATGAGGCAGGGGAACCAGCCCAGCGGTTTGCCGTGTGGTCTGGGATTATTCATGTGGCGGCATTAATATCGCCTAAGCGCTTGTGAGCCCTATGCAGAGTGTTATAGTTTGAGCACAAAGTGTCTGCCCACCATGGGCTCACATGTGGCATGCTTGGTCTCTAGCTGGTGGCACTGTGTTGGGAGGCTGTGCAAACTTTAGGAGGTGGGATTTGGCTGGAAGAAGTAGGTCCCTAGAGGTATATCTTTGAAGGTTATTCCAGCGTCTCTGCTTCTGTACCTCTCTCCCTCCCTCTCTCCACCCCCGCCCCCCACACCTCAGGCAGGAGGGAGTGTTTCCTGCTTTATTGCTTTTTTTCCCTAGCACAATGGTCTGCCTAGGCATGTAAGGGTGAAGAAGCATGGACGGCCCTCCGAAGCCATGAGGAAAAGCGGAATTTCCCTCCCTTTTAAGTGTCTCCGTCAGGCTTCCATCTACAGCAATGAGAAAGTAACTAACATTCTATGGGGGCTCTAGGGATGGTCAGTCCCTGGGCTCCTAGAGTCTTTGTGGGTATCTCTGATGTACATTCGGGTCTGAGAACCATGAATTAGCACAGTGGCTTTCAAACCATTGTCCACACCTCCAAGTGAAAGACATTTTTTTTTAAAAAAAAAAAATCAAAAGCTAGAGGCCAGGAGATGGCTTAGTGGTTGGTGGGGCTCACTGCTCTTATGGGAGACTCAATTTGGGTTCTAGCGCCCATGAGGGTGGGGAGTAGCTCATAACCATCTTCAGCTCCAGGGCATCCAACACCCTCTTCTGACCTACACAGGATCATGCACACACACTCCCCTCCCATACATAATTTTTAAAAATTGTTTTTTTTTCTCAGATTAGTACTCACACCTATGCTCAGACTCAGGTCCTAGGAATGGGTACCATTTCTTCCTCTTGCTTCTCAGAATGCTCTGCGATATTTGCTCTTTGATTACATTCCACATCATTTTGACCTGGTTTTTTTTTTTTTTGCTGTCAGATTCAACCCATTTGTGGTTATCTGAATTAAATGTGTCCCCCTTCCATCCCGCTCCCCAGATGTTGGTTGGTGGTGTTTGGATAGGTTCAGAAGATGTGGCCTTGCTGGAGAAAGTATGCCCCAGGTGGGAGCTTTGGAAGTTTAAAGACTCTCATCATTCCTAGTTCACTCGCTATGGTTTGTGCTTGTGGTTAAAGAAGAGGGCCCCCATCCTGCTGCTCCAGCCACATGCCTGCCATTTGCCACCTCCCCTCTGCCATCACAGACTCTCCTAGCTCTCTAGAACTGTAAGCCCAAAAAAACTTTCCTCTGTGAGTTACCTTGGTCATTGCGTTTTATCACAGCAGCAGGAAAATAACCAATACACCATCCAAATGATTACATGACCCATTCATGGGTCATCATCTCCAGGGTGAAAACTCATGAATCTAAATGAGTTGGAATTTGACCAGAATGGTGTCTGGTAAAATATCAAATGTATTTCAGAAAGCTTATTATTGCAACCTCACTATTTGTAATCCCGGAGACTTGGGAAAAGTTAGTCCCTCTGAAACGGTTTTTTCCTTAGATAAAGGCTTCCACCATCACTGCTGTTATTATTAACACATTAGGCGGCAGACAGAAGCTTACCGTTGTAAGTGAAATGTGGCCCTCAGACCTCTCTTTTGCCGTGTGCTGGATGTACTAACTTCAGTTCATCTTTTCCAGAGGCTGTAATGAAACAGCCAGGCCACTGGAAAGCCCTCCCGGAGGTGCGCTAGCAAAGGCTGGTGAGAGGGGGAGTTGGCAGGGCTGAGTGTTTTGTAGGTCTGAGGAGACCTAGGTGGTCTGTGGGACTCTCCTAGGGATACTGAGCTCTGATGGGTAAATTTCAAGGTTTCTGTGGAATTTACTTAGCATCACAGTTGACAACCCATAGCTTTCCACTAAGAAGACCAGCGCATGGGAAGAGGCTGGTTACAAACTGCAACCACAGCACCGGAATTCTGCTTCTGTGCTAATTTCACACCCTGAGAAGTCAGACCCGAACTGAAGGCTAAGGGCCTGAGAGTCTGAAACCTGTCTGCAGTGTGCTATAATTCTCCACTCTCTCTGTTCCTTAGGGAAAAAAAATAAGAAGAGGACAGGAACTCACTTGCTACATAAGGGGATTTTCTCTGAGGGCCAAACAAGGTATTCATTTATATGGTATGTCCCTTCATACTAAGGACATTTTTTAAAGTCACTTTTCCCCCTGTTTTCTTTCTTTTTTCTTTTTCTTTTTTCTTTTTTTTTTCCCCGGGACAGGGTTTCTCTGCATTACCACCCTGGCTGTCCTGGAACTCACTCTGTAGACCACAGTGGTCTCGAACTCCCAGGGATGTGCCTGCCTCTGCCTTCTGAGTGCTGGGATTAAAGGCATGTGCCACCTTGTCCAGCCCACTTTTTTTTTTAATTGTGTGTGAGAGGGTCGTGCATACGCTACTGTGTGCCCATTGAAGTCAAAGGACAACTTTCAGGAGCTTTCTCTCTCTTTAAACCATGTGGATCCCAGGAACCAAACTCCAGTCCTCAGGCATGGCAGCAAGTGCCTCTATCTGATGAGGCATCTTGTGCCCCCCTCAAGGACATTTTAAAATGATGATTTTTCTAGTAATTATTTTTTGTGGGGAGGACATGCTATATAGCATATGCTGGACTGGTAAAGGGCTTTTGTAATGGAGTTCTTCAGATGCAAGGAGTAGCTCCCAGAGAAACTGACTTGGCCCCATGGCACAGAGATTCCCAGATCCTACCACTGTGATCAGCGGGAGCCAGGGAGCCCTGGCACGTTCCTGAATAAGCTGCCAAGCCTTTGGCAGATGACCCCCACCTAATGTTTTCAGACATGAGAGGCATGGGTCCCCAAGGTGGATTGTCAGCTGGCTGGTGCCCAGCCTGTGTGCTGCCTACGCTGTGTCGCTGGGTGGTGACAGAACAGAGAATGAGCACTCTGGTTGTCAGCTCTGGGCACCTGTCCAAAAGGCCACTGCAAGTCCCTGAGCCGAGGGAGCTGCCGCCTCCCAGATGCTCCTGTCTGGCTGGGTTTGGGGACCCTCGTGAGAAGAATGCCAAGCACACAGGTGCTGGCACACAACAGCCTGCTGCTGGTCTGGCTTAGGGAGAGAGACTGACAGGGCCGCGAGGCTAGAGAAGGGATAGGTGGCAGCCAGAGGGCCTGGAAGGGAGGACAACCAGCATGGGAAGAGGGCCCAGGTAGAGGTATGACATCAGAGAAGGGAAGGGCCTAGAAAGGAAGAAACTACAAGGGCATCTGCAAAGCATGTCATACCCAACAGCCTTGCCCTGAGACCCACTCTCTTCAGCCATTATGATTGTTAATTGGGGTTGTTATAGCTTAGATAGGAAGTATCCATCAAAGGCTGATATATTAAATGTTTGTTTGGTCCCCAGAAGGTGGTCCAGTTTGAGAAGTTCAAAAAATTTTAGGAGGTGGAATTTCATGGAAGGAAGAGGGTCTTAGTAGGCAGGTTCTTAGGGACATACCATCTGTCCTTGACCCATTTCTGTTGCTTTCTCCCTGCTTCCTGGCCACCAGGGTGTGAAGTGCCGTGTTCCACCACACTCTCCTGTCAGGATGGGCTGATACCTCTGACACCATGAGCCCAAGTAAAACCTCCCTCCCTCAAACTGCTCCCCCCCGCCAAATGTTTGCTCACAGAGATCATGACCCTGGCTGATCCAAGGGTGAACAGGAGTCCATAGCTACCCTGCAAAATTCCTTCTCACACACAGCTCTGTCCTTCCTGCCCCAGCACTGGTGACAGACTCCGCTCCTCTTCATGTACCTGTTGCACCCTAGGCCAGCACTTTCTGCAGCTGTGGATGGGACCTGGGAGGACAAGACTGTGGAGGGGTGGGCCTTGTGTCTCTCTTCCCTGCCTCTCGGAGCTCATCCTTCAGGTAGGTCACTGTTCCCAGCTTGACAGGTCTGGCCTCTCAGCTTTGTATCTGAATTAGCATAAGCTTGAACTCCTCACCTGGATGCTTTGCCTCTCCTGGGTCACCTTCCCCAGCCGTTATGGCCTCCCCTCTTTTACCCTCAGCAGGCTGGCTTCTTCTGCTTCCCAGCCGCTATGCTTGCTGCTCCTTCTTATTTGCATGCTGTCCTCAGGCCTTCATAGCAGACTCCCTCTGGTCTCCAAGTCCCTCCCAAGTGTGAGTCTCCTGAGGACCAGGCTGGAAGTTGCCTGCCACACTTGCACTCTCTCTCTCCTTCTCTCTCTCTCTCTCTCTCTCTCTCTCTCTCTCTCTCTCTCTCTCTCTCTCTCTCTCTCTCTCTCTCTCTCTCGTTGCCAGCCTCTTCTTGCCTCAGATTTGTTCATGGATCTTGTAGCCCTCAGGGTAGAAAACAGCCCGTCACATTTCCTGTCTAACCCCAGAGCCTTGGACAGGGCATGGGTACAAAGTGAAAACTCAGTGAGTATTTTTAGGTAAATGAAATGTGCTAGCAAGTTAATTGATGTCTCTCCTCTTTAAGGACACACTGGAGAAGAACTGAGTCCTTTAAGGGAGGGGAAAGAAAGAGACTTGCTGGGTCTAAGGGATGGCTTGGCTTTGGGACTTTAGGACTTTTTTCCAGCTCCCCATCCTGTTTAATATGAAGTAGAATGCAGCGTGGGGGGGGGGCAGCTAAACCAACCTAGGAGAGCAAGCCAAGGGAAGAACATGGAGTGGGGCAGAGCCAGTGAGCTGTGGAGACAGAGACCCAGGCTCCAGTCTCATCCGAGATGCTTCCTCCTGGGATGTTGCGTGTGGCATCTGTTTGCTCCCAGGCCTTGGTGATTCCGTCCATCAAGGCTGCTTTGCTGCTGTTCCACACAAAAGTTTTTCCGGGGTGAACGGTCCTTCTCCTGGTCTCAGACACTGCTCAGGGAGTAAGGAAATAGTGTGGAGACCTAGCATGTGGCCTGACTCACAGTAGTGCTCTTTAGATGCCTGCTACACCTGAAGATGTTAGGAGGGAGTACCCCAGGAGTACCCAGGACAGCTCAGGTGCCCTTTAGTGCATGATCTTTAACTCTTCTCTTGCCAGCTGTGAAACCCAAGCCCTTTGATGGTTTTTTTGCTAAGAGCTGAATCTTCACCTGATTGGGAGGAAGAGATGAAAACAATGTGGCCCCGCACACAGGACACCATGCTGAGGGTCACAGAATCTGAGGTGCAGACAGACACAGTCAGCTGGCATCAGGGCTACCTGACTTGGCTTCCCTCCCTCCCCCTCTCCAGGGCTAGCCCCACCATGAATATGCACACTCAGGCTTCAGTCAGCCTGGAAGGATGGTCTGCCTTCTATAGGTCAAATACCATGGCAACTGAGCAGCCCAAACTCTCCTGGCCTTTTGATATAATGGGCTCTGGTGAGACACACAAAGGGACTGCCTCCTGATACAGACATTACCCTGGAGTCCCACTGACAGTTTTTCTTAAATAGCACAAAGATAACAGGATGAAAGAAGAAGGGCAACCTGAATCCTGGAGAGAGCGGGTTAGGATTCCAGCCTCGAGGTCCCAAGACAACTTTCTTACTCTTCCCCTGGTTTGTCTTCTGTAAGCTACGGTGGCAACAGAGCCCAGTCACCGTGATGCTGGGGTTAAACTCCACTGTCCAGTTAACTGAGTCTACTCAACGAGGCCCATGTGCAGCTGGGCATTGCACTTGGTACCTATCCTTGCCTTGGAGAAGTTAGAGAAGAACATGAGGGAATCAATCATTCTGCACAGTTACTTTAATATTTGAGTGTGGTGTATGTCATATTGCTAAATTATCAGATGCTATTTCTGTTTGATAAAGTAGACTCTGGGAGAGAGGAAGGCTTGTCTTGCTGCCAACACTCCCTCTCCTAGGACAAGCTGGTGCCCTTAGTAAAAAGGAAAACCAAACCAAACCAAACAACCCCACAGCTCAGAGTATCAAAAACGTCATGGTACATCCTCCAGAACATCTCCAGAAAGAAGATAAATGATTTCTAACTGAGGTCACCATTGTCGTTTATTCCATAATACAAACACCTCTAGTGGGAACAGCAAGGCAGAAGCTCGCCCATGGGGAGCTCTCAGGAACTCCTTCAATGACTCAGCTTGTCTAGCTGGTTTCTGCTGGATGTTGTAGGCACTGGTGTGATGATAACTGATGTCTCTCTTTGCTGTTATCTGCTCTTATACTTGGAAGCTTTCACCTAACGCACACTCTGCTTTGCTCTGCCCAGGACTCTCTAGCAAGAACTCCAGCTGGCTGCCTCAAACAGGCTTCCACAGTCAACTTTTGCCTTTTGTTTGTTTTCTCAACTGTGCTAATCCAATCATCTCTTCTGGATGGTTTGGGGGCCCCTGATTTGATGATGTTTGGATATCTGCCCTAGTTTGCTTTCTGTGGCTAGGGTAACATCAAGACCAAACGCGACTTGGGGAGGAAAGTATTTGCTTTATATAAAAGGGATGGTAAGACAAGAACTCAAGAAGAAAACTTGGGACAGAAGCCACTACTAAATAATGCTGCTTGCTGCCTTACACTCTCTTCTATAGCCCAGACTCTCCTGCCTTGGGATGGCAACTTCTGCAATGGGCTAGACCGTACTATATCAATTGACAATCAAGAAAATACCCCACAGACATGCCCACAGGCCAATAATGATGAAGGCGATTTCTCAGTTAAGTTCCCTCTTCCAGGATGTGACACTCACGGTTAGTGATCACAGTATCTATCTACCACCTCTCTCTATTGGCTACTCACGGTTAATTGTTTTACCTGTGCTCGCTGTGCACTTCATAAACACTCCCATAGAGAGTCTGGGGAGCACGAATCATTCTCAGGACTGTACAGAATGCTGGCAGTTGATACGAATAAAATGCAGAGGGCTGGGGCAGCCCCAAACGCTCGGAACTGTGGTTCTTCTGCCAGTCCATACTGACCCGAGCTGGATGTGCAGTTCATTGGCAAAGTGCTTGGTCTCACATGTGCAAGAGTCTCGAGTTGGATCCCCAGCAATACAGGAAAAAGTAAAAAATATTAAAAAAAATGTCTAACAGATAAAATACATATGACCAAGAAACGAACATGTGAGAAGACGTTCTACCTCGCCTGCCATCAGATAAATCCACACCAAAACACACTGGGATTCCACCTCACTCCAATCAGAGTGACAGTCATAGAAAGGACAACCACGAATACTGGCAGTAATGTGGGCAAAAGGAGTCATTGTACACTGCTGGCAGGAATGTAAACTACTCCAGCCACTGTGCAAATTAGTATAGAGGCTTCTTAAAAAATAAAACCAAAAAGCAAAAAACCCTCATAAGTCTATTACATGACCCTGCTATAGCACTCCTGGGATCCAGGTCAACACGGCACAGAGATACCTGCACATCAGTATGTCCTGCAGCACTGTGCAGGATACTCATATTATGGAACCAAGCTAGCTGTCCATTAGCAGGGGACTGGATAGTGACAGTGGGGTGCAGATATAGAATATGGTATATACATACAAGGGAGTGTTTCCATCCCTAAAGAAGAATGAAGTTAGGCTGTTTATAGGAACACGGAAGCAATTGAAGATAATCTTATTAAGCAAATGAAGCCAGTCTTGGGAAGACAGATGCCATGTTTTTTCTAATATTTTAAGCTTAAAAGATTTTAAATTTACTGCACACCAACATATAGCACTGAGGGTCAAGGGAGCTAGGGAGGTGATGACTATAGTCCCAGCTGGCCTTCTCCCTTCCGTGGTACACTCTATTTTCATTTCAGGTAGCAGCTATAAATATTCTTAAAGTAGAAACCACATCACACTGTGTAAGTGCTTTCCATAATGCTAACTGTGCTAAGGAGGTGACTGGCATACAAGCATGAACACCTGATCTTGGGTCCTAGCATGCATATAAGAAGCGTGACATGGTGACACATGCCTGTAATCTCAACACTAGGAGAGCAGAGACAGGAGGATCCCTGGGACTTTTATACACACACACACACACACACACACACTGACATTCAAATAAGTATATGCACACATAGATGTGCACACACACATGCACACATATGTGCACTCCCCCCAACATGCAAACACATACATGCACACACATGTACATACATGCACACATGCATGTGCATATACACACACAGACACACAGACAGACAAACACACACACACACTGACATTCAAATAAGTATATGCACACATAGATGTGCACACACACATGCACACACATGTGCACTCCCCCAACATTCAAACACATACATGCACACACATGTACATACATGCACACATGCATGTGCATACACACACACAGACACACAGACAGACAGACACACACACACATGCACACACTACTCCAGATTTGTTATTGATGCTTTGCTGGCTTTCTTTGGCTCTCTAACTCTTCTCAGGCAAATTAGAGAAAGTGCACTGGTCTTCAAAGCCCTGATCCCACATGAAGAGTATGACTCAGTTAGCTGAGGATAAACTTAACCATGCACTTCTAGGCTGTTCTTGGGTTTCAATGGTGCTGTCAGCCTAGAAACCCACTTTGGAGCCACAGGTCTTTCTTTTTGCTCTCTGAAGGTACTAAGGTTTGTCCCGCCTCAGGACCCTTGTATGGACTACTCTCTGTTGGGATATCAGCCCCCTCTCCTTCTATCTCCCTTCTGTCTGGCTTCTCTTTAAACTGATTTCTTTTTTCTTAAAAATGTCACTCTCCGCTGTCTGCCTCTTTCGCTGTTGGTTATTTGTACCATTAATTCGGGATCATTGTCCATCAGCAGCCTGGCTTGTGATCAAATGTGGAAGTCTATTTTCAATACCATCTCCACACGGTGCTGGGCACATGTGAGCAAAGAGCAGGTTCTGAGTGGGGATAGCTGTCGAGGAACAAGGCAGCTGACATTAAAGGCCTTCCAGTCTAAGATGTCAAACCCAGGGCCCAGAATAAGACAGCTACTGTTGGCATCCACTCTTCAGGTGGCAGCCTGCCTCCTTTAACAGCAGCTCAACAGCTGATGTGCTCAGAGCTCACCTGAGACCTGCTTCCTCAGCCACCACCCTGGCACCTATTTGCAGCTGACTTTGCCTGTTATCCTTAGAGTCCAGATGGATTGCTTTTCTTCTGCAGATAGCTACTGCTCTAGGCCACCGCGTCATCACCCCCAGCCATGACTGGAAAGGCAATCCCTCCTTCTGGCTTTGTTTTGGATCCTGCAACAGTGCGATCCAGCTCTTAGCCTCTTTGCGCTCTGACTGGCAATGCTTAGGGAGCAAGCGAGATTCACTTCCAGATGCTCAACCGGAAGCCCAATGCTATTTTTTTTCTATTCCTCATATTCCATGAAAAGAATTCGTGTCCCAGGCAGTAGCGGATGATCACATCCAAAACTGCCCAAGAAGCCCATTCAGAGGCCTAAGTGAATGAGCAGTTAATAAGGAAGCCTATGGTGGCGGTCTCGCCCCACATAAATAAGTTCAATTAAGGCACAATGGTAATGGGAAGTCAACTGTTGGCTGTATATGGGCTCTCGCCTGCCTTTTCTGAATGACTGGCTCTGGCCTTGAGAAGGGGATGCAATGTATGGCAGTTGCATAAAAGGGTAAAGAGTTTCTTAGTAAAGGGTTTAGATTGGTGGCTCAAAGGATTGCTGGAGGAGAGAGCTCATCAGGGGTCCGATGATGCACAGAGCTCCAGTCTCTGCTCCCAGGCTGGTCAGATGGGGGTCTCATGCCACTTTGGGAGTGTCTCACACCAATACGAGGGGGTAATGTGACCACGGCAGACAGGGAATGATAGGCTAGGCTGTCCTGGTAGATCTGTGAAGAAGCCTCTCTAAGAGCCCTGGGGGAGGATGGCAGGGCTCCTACCTGGGCTCTGCTGAAGTTCAGGGCTTTCTGGCTTGAGCGACAATTCCCAGCAAGTTTTGGTGGGATCAGCATGGCTGACTCTCAGTTCAGACAAGGCCTGAGGTTTCCCATCTATAATACGCATTTCAGGGTGATGCAGGCTGCTCCTGGGGGTGTCCAGAGATGTCAAGTTTGATACCCACATTCCAGAAGGCATTTGCATGGAGGGGGTCTTGACAATATTTATATAGCACACCACTGATATACCAGTTTCCTTGAGTTATCTTAGAATTTCAGTGCACACCACAACTCTGCTAGAGACCTACCCATAGCCCTGTTTGAGGCTTTTCAGCCTACTCACTCCTCCAGTTCCAGAGGTTTTCTTGTGTCCCAGCCCTACATGGGTTGCCTGACATCTTACATTGTCTTTCTATGTCACCAGCCAGCCCTCATGCTTTTATTCTGAAGATCAGTGAGGGAACCCTGAAAGGTGGGAATACACCTGGTGGATGCTCTCCAAACTTGGACAGGCGTTAATACAATAAGCAGCTGGGCTTGACCAGTGTGAAGCAGCGATTACAAGCCATCTCTGGACTCAGGGTCAAACTCTGGGTATGAGCAGGGCATGCTGGTCCCTCCTTGATAATCCCAGTAACTGGCAGGTTGAGGTAGGAGGATCTGGAGATTGAGATCAGCCTAAGCTACAGGGTAAACCCTTTTTTACCTTGTTCCTTCCAGGGCAGAGGGAAACAGAGGGACTGGACAGGAATAAGGGGCAGGCGGGGCAGGGTCTCTTTGTCCTGTTAGCTCCTTGCAGGTCTCGTGCTACAAGGCCGAGCTACCCAAGGGAAAGCTGTAAAGTGTTCACAGAATGGAGACTAGAGAAGACCTTACTAAGTGACAGTGACTGCTCCTGTCACAAATCTTCAAATTGTTTGACCTTGACCCCAAACCTCCACCCCACTGAGCCTATTACAGCCACCACTGCCTGTGCGAAGTGTGGTCACCTGTGGGGTCACACAGGACTCTGTGCCTGAGAAGGGAGAATCCACGCCACCTGAGGACGTCTGCCCATGGCCACACCCCTGCCCGCACCCACCCTGATGAAGCCAAGCCAGTGCTTGATTTAGCTGTGAGGAATGGAGCTGTATAGCTTATGCAGGGAAATCTTGTTAACTCAAAACTCGGGAGACTAGACGTTAATTCCTAAGTCAAAACAAAAGCGGGAATGGGCTGGTTTCAGATGTTTTTATTAAAAGAGCATTTTGTCAGCTGGGAAATAGCAAAGTTTCTGAATTATGCACTGTTTGAGGAAGCCATTAATGGATCAGGAGAGGGATTTTTTTTTTTTGGCCATTTATGCTACAGGACATAACAAATGACTTCAGGGCTTAATACTCTATTTGCTGAGCCACTCTGACTGGAGAAGGATAGATGGAGCCAGTTTCCTGTTATCAAATGGTTGCCTTTAGCCCATGACTTTGGTCTTAGATGCTGAGCAAGAGGGGAAGGAGAGAGTACCAGCTGTGTAGGGTGCTGTTAAGGACTCCAGCTGACCTTCTGCATGGACATTCAGGTGCTGGGTGATGCTGCAAGTATTCAGAAGAGATTCTGCAAAACCCCCATGTTCTGTTCCTGCTGCCCTCACAGCTCCAACAAACTGTAGTCTTCTCAGCTCCCTGTCCCAACCGTTTCTGTCAGCTGAGAATGCCCCCTTTCTCCCTGTCAGCATATTGAGAGTTGTGCTTGTTTTCACAAAATTGCAATGGACAACTGGAAATGATGCCTTTTTGAGGGCCACATCTCCTTTCAGGCTTTTCTCTGTAGAAGTGAATAGACGCTCTCTGATACCCTTTGCTATGCTGTCTGGGTAGTTCATTGAACACAGTACATCTCAAGATGCAAGGTAGAAGTCTGCAGGAGAAAGGAGGGGACTTTTTCAGTCTGCAGTTCTATCTCAGCCATGGTCTTGTTCTGGACCAGGCACTCGGGGCATGGAAGGCACACGCCCAGCCCTTACCTCAGAAGTGTGCATGGCCTCCTAGCAGGCAGACATGGGAAGAGAGTGTGACAGCAGAGATTTACAGTAGCTTCCACTCACCCACTATGTGTGCCTCCTTACACACATGCCTTCCTTTGCTCCGTTATTCCTTCTCTATAAGTCAGCACTGGGAAGTGGCTATCCCTGCTTCGGGAGGGGAGTCACTTTTAGTGGAAGATACTTCGCTGAGCTTACCAGCCCTCTCTGTGTGGCATCCTGCACATAGTTCGTATCTCCTGACCCCCACCTTTCCAACCAACTCTCCATAGACCCCAGAAGCCTCCCTCAGAAGATGTCTCAAGAGCCTTCCAATCCACTCATACTCTCAGACAAGGCCGCACGCCTTTCCTCAGCCCAGAGTCCAGCTGGGACCAAACTGGGGACAAAGTCTCCAGTGACTTATTAGGTTCATGGCTGGAGGACAGAGGCAGGAGAACCAAAAGTAATTGCTCAATTTCAGGCCTGCTCAGAGCTAAGTGAATTTAATAATCCATAGATCATGTTATACAAATTGCATTTCACAGTTTTACCAACTTACCCCACACTGTGCACAGTCCTGGGTGGCTTATTTCACAAATAAATAGCCGGAATCTAAACCACTCTATTTCCTTAGCAATGACTCTTGGAGAACAGAGCAGCTTCCGCTCCTCCCTCTCCCTCTTTTGCAGACCATGAGTTTACTGCCAAAGAGGCTTTACTTATAAAACTAATTTTTATGTGAACAAAGGAAAAATGATGTCATTTATTGAGTACCAGCTACATGGCAGGCCACAGGCAGCATGTTATATATACATGATGTGTTTGGCACTAACAGTATGAGGCCAAGGGCATTATGCCATTTTACAGATGGAGAACCTAAGCTTTGGCCAGGCCCTGGGTGTAATCTAAGTCAAGTAACTGGTACCCATAGCCCAGACTCCATAAAACAAATGTCAATTACTTAAAAGTGCCCTCCACAAGGGGATCCATGTGCCAGCATCCTAGCATAAACTGGATTTGGGCTGGAGGATAGAGCCTGCGGTGTGTCCTGGCACTAGAATGCAACCCCTGTGGTAACCTTTTGTCTTTGTGTACCACCTCTGAGGATACTGCATATATTCTGATGCCATGAGACAGCCAGGGCTGGTGGGAATGCTTGAGTCACTCCCCGTTATAGAGACTGCCTTTAACCATTCACCCACTGGTGGATCTGGGTGTCAGGGTATCTGGCCAGCTTCAAGGGAGGGAGACAGGGTAGTCTGGATAGCTGTGTTCTGAATGGTTCATCTGAATTGGGGTGGGGTTGGGGGTCTGATCTCTCATGTCTCACTGCAAGAACCTGTACTGATACACATAGCTCAGACTTCATAAAAGGAAATGCCAATTAAATTAAAAAAAAAAGAAGTACCCTCCACAAGGAGATCCATGTGCCAGTATCCTTGCACAAAGTGAATTTAGAACAGAAGTCCATGGAGCATCTAGGACAATGAGGGCAGAAGACCCTCTCTTCTCAGATGGTTTACACATCAGCCCAGAAAGAACCCTTCCTATCTTCCTCTTTATAGCAATGGAAAGAGGTGATTGGCTATGAGCCTATTAGATAAGATCTCATTCTAAGTCAGGGCTGCCTAATGCCTTGCTATTTCCCCTGACCATGAGAACCAATGTTAATGAAGGCGGAGCTACAGAAACCTGGTGCCCTAGAATGGGATTTCAGTATTTCCCTTTGCTTCCTCCACACCTCTAGGTAGCAAGATTACACCTGATTGTTTGGGCAGCCGGGGTTGGTAAACTGCTTTTGCTTTGGAGTCTCAGCCAGGAAGTGGAGGAGCTGGGATTGAAAGCCACTCTACTAGACTCCAAAGCTTAGAGTTAGCTTAGACTCGGAACTCACACATCTGTTCACAGCCATGAGAGAGGAATGGGAGAAAGGAAGCAGATTAGGAGAGAAGGCATCCATCTTTTTTTATAGGACTTCTCAGTGGAGGTGTGACTTGGCATCCTAAATAACACAGTGAATGGTACTCAGGCTTTTTGGATTCAGGGAGAAGAAACCCAGGACTCCACTAGGCCAGCCTGAGGCGGCCCCACTGCTGGCCTCACTGGTGCTGGGTTCTCTGCTCTGTCTTCATGCCTCTCCTTAGGAAGTAGTTCACTCACAGGTCTTTGGAGGGCATTCCTAGTCCTCAGGAGCCTAGGATGGTGAGGGCTCTACCTTTATTAGGCCCCGGTTACAGGAATATCTGTTCAGTCAGGTCTCCATACAGACCACATCAGGAAACACTATGAAAGGGTACTGGCCCTTAAGCCAGCCTTATTCTCTCTCCCTCCCAACTCTGGCTCCCAGAGCTCTGAGCCATCAGCAGCTCAGCTTTCTGTAGTAATGAGAACTCTGGTGGGCAGGCGGGCAGTGTCTGACATGCAGTCCATGTTCTTGTCACTGAAGCCCTAAGGCCCAGTGCTATCCACTGTCAGGCTGGAAACAGTTCATTAAGAGGTGTAAAAATACCCCTCAAATGTCCCAAACTCTCTGCCCTGGAGAGCTGCCTACTGGAGCAGACACACCCAGACTTGCGTCAACTTTCATTTACACCAAGCAACCCCTGGCCCTGCTTTCTGGACTGGCTGGGCCCCGGCTAATGACACAGGCCACACAGCAGAAGATCCAGCAGGGAGCAAAAGTGGCATCGATACCAGGGCTTCCCTTGTCTTTCAAAAAGCTGGGGGAAACAGAGGACCAGAGCTGTGATTCTAAAGTGTATGTGGGAGGGGGCTTAGCCAGGAGAGCTCAGAGCCCTGGTCCTTCCCTAGGGCCTTATCAAACCATTTCCACCATCTCCCCTAAGGAGAGGGGAAGCAGAGAGAGAAATAATCAAATTGTCATTTTCTTGGCAGTAACCCCTGAAGAGATTTGACAGAGGGGACTGAGTAGATTAAGATGGGAAGAAGTTCTAAAGATGCACCGGAATGAGGCCTGGGTTTACATTACAGGATACTTTGCCACATCCACAAAGAGGTCCTGGGCCAAGGGACCTATTCCCCTTTGTGTTTCAGTATTCCTCATCTGTAAAATGGGATAACAGCCTTACCTAGCTTGTAGGTCCCTGGAGAGATTTCATGCTGTAGTGGTTCTGTTTAAACAACCCAGAGGGTACTTGTCTCAGGTGGCCTTCCTCCATCTTCCTTTCCCTCTTAATTTGGAAGAGAAAACGTTTCAGAAATGCAGACTTTGAACAGGGTTGTGGATCCAGTTAGTGAGACTAGCGTCGCACTGTGGAGCTAGTGGGTGGTGAAGGGAGAACGAGGATCTGTCTACTGATACTTCCTGCCTCCCGCCCTCTACACGCAGAAACTCTCACTCTCTGTAGGAAGGATGTGGGTCTACTCAGTTTAGATTCAAATCCTAGCACACAACTTACTGCAAGACTCTATGTTTGTTCCACCAGGAACCTTCCATTTGGCTTCTTGATTTGTGAACTGGGAGACATAGCAACTTCTTGGTATTTGTGGTGATGTGCAGGAAATCTCTAGTCCGATGCTTGCTACTGTCCTCCCCCAGGCCACTGGCTCTTCTACAGGCCCCAGCACAGGGGCATTCAGAAGATATATGTTCCGGCCAGTCAGGTTAAAACATCGCTGGGGACCAGCTGACCTCTGCCATTGTTACAGACAGATACTAGCAGCAACAATGAAGGCCACAGTGAAGGAGTCCAGCAGACAAATTAATTTCTCATTTATTTTTTTTCACATCTTAAAGAGAGCATGATGCCTACTTTACAGAGAAGAAAACTGATTTCTTAGGAGGGGATTGCGGAATTTCCACAGTCTCACTCAGCTAGCAAATAGCAGGTCCAAACTGGAAGTTAGAAGTCTTAGCCAGAATGGAACAGAAAGCAGAGCCTGGGTGGGATTAAAGTCAGACAGTTGTGGGAACTGCACATAAGGAACAAGGCACCTCGAGGTGAGGGAAGGCATAAAGGGTTAACCCCGGGGGTGCCTGGCTGTGGTGGCCACTGTTGAGCACATGCTGGGGGGGATTTGCAGTTGGCCCTTTGGAAGGTGCGTTTGCTGAGCACGTAAGGTTCTTCAAGCAACCCAGGCAAAGCCAACTTGCATCTCAGAGCTGTCTACGGTAGGAGAAGTGAGGGTGGACTAGCCCGTCTCTTTCCTTCACTGGTCAAGTTATATTTCTAGTGTTATGTAAATGAGTGCCACCCCATCTACCTCCCTGAGTAGCCACATCTCAAGGTGGCTTCTTGGCATGTTTTACAGGAGAGGGACAAGTCAACAGGAGTAAGGCCCAGATTCCAGGACAGGAAGGCCAGCCTGGCCTGATGCTTCAACTTGGGACATGTAGCAAGGGCAGTGGTGTGGGCAGAAGCACTCTGGGACACGGACCACGGTGTCTTCAGGATTCCTGTGATTCATGCCTCACTCCCAAAACACTTTATTTCTGTTGCTCATTTAACCAAGGGGACTGTGACACACAACTGAAGATGGCTGCCCAGAGGAGAGATGAGATGCACCTCTAATATAGTTCATGGTTGTGCCCATTGGAAAGATATGACTCTCATGCCTAACAATGAAAGGGAGACTGAGCTCAGATCCTATAGCCAGTTGGTGGCAGGGTGGTCCCAAGAGCTCTTGGCCCTTTCTATGAGGCCATCTCCCCATGTCCCTCTAGGTTTCTACAGGGGATCTCTTCCTTGGCCAGCATTCCAATGCTTGTGTTTGCCTGACAGCAGCAGATCCAAATGACCTTGAGGTATCTGAGACTCACACATCCTTTCCAGTCATTCCTGCCCACTTTTCTGGGGGAAAGCCTTTCTGCTGTGTGCTAGTTTACCTTTGGTTCTGAACTACTCCAAACCCACAGCTATAATTATCCTTGTTATCAGTGGGCTTAATCCCCAGAAGGCAGCAGCTTGCCCAGACTTCCCACAGAAACCAGATCAGAGCCAGGGGTCGCTTGGAAAGCTCAAACAATGAACAGGGAAAAAAAGGAATGGAGCCCAGCCTCCCCCCCAGCCAACATTTCCTCGACCCATTAGCATTCCTGAGGGTCCCCTGGGGAGATGAGGAGGGGGGAAAGCACAGATACCATGGAGGTAGCTCCCCCCACTGCAGGTTTCCTCTTACCCTCAAAGGCCACTGTTCCAGCCGTGACAGCTCTGTTTCTGAAACTGGAGACCCCCTGAGAAGAGGAAGCGGCAGCCTTTTGGGTATTTTCTCAAGTGGCAATGCTTCTTCTCTAAGCCATTAGCAGAGAGTGAGATGGCGGGCATCAGGGAATCCACAAGGAGGCCTCAGGCCTGCGTGTCACTCTCTCTACGGATTGCATGAACAATGTAATTTAACAGCTCATCATTAATGGGGGATATGAGATAAGAACTAACTTTACTGCCCAAAGGAGAGCTCCCAGGACGGACTGAGTACGTGGTAATGTTTGCTTTAGAGCCAAAAGCTGACAGAGGGTGGATTCCATTCTTGCCCCACTGTGCACCTCAAATCCTCTCAAAGAAGAGGATCTACTAAATTATTTGCTGATCCACATCCTGTCTAGAGAATACTAGCCTCAAGAGAAGTACTGTGCTTGTCATTTCACAGAATGTAGTAAACAAATCATGAAGCACATTTCTAGGTCCCATCTTAATGGTCATTTCAGAAAGCTTGGAAGAAATAATGTGGTAGGCATCTGCCATTTTATAATTGTATCTGCTTCCTGTTGACATGGCTGCCTATGCACAAGACATTGACAGCCATTGGAGGACATGTGTGGGTATGTATGTATGTGTGTATATTTATGTATGTATACATATACATATGTGTACATGTGGTTATGTATGCTTGTATGTGCATGTGTGTATGTATTTATATATGTATGTACATATGTATTACATGTGTGTACAAGTATGCATGTGTATGTGTGTGCATGTATACATATGCATATATGTATATTAATATATGTATGTATACATCTAGGTGTGTATATGGGTGTGTACATGGATGTGTGTATGTACATATGGTGTACATATGTATACATGTGTGTTTGTATGCATGTATGAGTACCTGTGTCCCTCCTTGCTTTCTTGCTTCTCTTCAAAAATTCTCCTCACAGAAAGTCAGCGTAATCTGATCACATTTCTCCCCCATTTACAAACCTTTTGATAACTCCCAATTTCTCTTTGTTATGAGATGAACATCTCTAAAGGAACTCCCTCTAGCCTTTTCATCCAATCTCTGTGGTCCAGCCACACTTGAATATACTGCACTCCATGATGTTCTCAGAGCCTGTGTGGCCTGTGTAGCTGCCCTTCTCTCTGAATACCCAAGACATCCTTCTCTGTGTGTCACGTATGCCCTCACCTCTGAACTGCTCCTTGTTCAAATATCAGCTTCCCAAGAAAGTCTTCCTGGCTCCCTTCACATCCCCTGACATCATCTCACACATCTTGCATTGCATGCCATCATTTCAAATTACAACGCATAATTATTTGTGTGGCTAGTTATTTAATGCTTGTCGTCCACATTATGCTGCAAGCACTATGACGGCAAGGTCAAACTTCATCTGTTCCATATCAGTTTCTGGGACACTCTGTCAGAAGATTCACTTGCTTTGTGATGAGACAGAGATGTTTTCAGAGGCCTGTAATACAGACTAAGGAAAATGGCACGAATAGCTAGTAAATGGGGAAAGTGAGGCACGTTCTCTTGATTTGTGCTGTCAGTCACCTGGTGTTTACTGCCTATCTGCTTTCTGCAGGAGCATGAAGGTGGGGCACTCACAATGCAGCCTAACAAGACAGACTCTCTCTTTGTGTTCTCTTCCTCTCTCACCTCTGCTATGCTGAATTTATCCTTTTAGGACTGTCTTGTCTATCTGACTGTGTAGACCCAGGGCTATCTCCTCCATCTGACTATGTGGATTTCAAGGCCCAGGGTTATAACTTGCTTACTTTCCATATGAGGCACCTAATAGTTGGTACCTCCAGCATTTGTGATGCCAAATATATGTCCACTGAAAGAATGAATGACTGGAGCTATATAGTTCTCCCTAGACAATCAATCTGAGCTATGACTTGGCCCTCTCTTCTTTCTCCATGCCCCACCTTCTCTACTTTCTGTCCCAACCATACTAGGCTCAGAACTTTGAGCAACGTCGGATATGCTTACCTAGAACCTTCCCTACACAAATCTTCTTTATCTGATTCTGACCTATCCTGCTTTTGTGGATGGTGTCTTTTCTTCCAGAATGACTTACCTACCTGGGTATCATTACCCCAAGTTTCAGACGCAGGCCAGGTCTAGATTTTTGCTACAGTTTCTCACAATTCCAAGAATTCCCAGTAATTCTTTTCTTCTCCACTAGACAGCAACTTCATGTGGAAGGCAACCATGCTTAGCATGGTATGCCAGGTCCTTGCCTGGCATGTAGCAGGATTTGAATGAATATTTTTCAAGTAAATTGTCAAGTAGATATTGGTAGGACAACTGCCTGGCTTTCAGTTTTATGCCTTCACACATACAGGCAGTTTGCTGAAAACCCAAGCAAAAAGGTAAATTGCTTAAAAATTGTTTGCATTTCAAATTAATTATTGAAATGGATTCGCTTGCTGTTCCCTATGCTCTGCCTCCTTCCTGGCTCTACTACCTGCAGCCCCGGGTAACAAGAAGTGGTGTTCAGAACAAGCTGAAGATTAAATAATGCTCACTGCGTATGAGAAAAATGAATTCTGGCATTTCCTAAGGATTTTTAAACAAGGGTTGGAACAAAAGAGATTTGTAATTAACCCCCAGTTACCTAGGAAATTTCATCTAGCATAGTATCTATTCAAGCAAAGTTATTCCTTGATCACATAGTCTGTGAATGGCCACCCTAGGTGAAGAGGATAAACACTGGGTACTGTGCTCGCCCCATCATACAGGTTATGTTGTCTAAAGCTCACAGCCCCTCTGTGAGCTCAGTGGCACCTCTACACACTTATAGCTCACTTTGTCCTGAGCCCTGACACATGGCTTCAGGATTTCTTGGGGTTCTCTGAGTGATAATGATAGAGGAATATATTCTGGGGTTCATAACAAGCCAGTTCAGCTCTACCCAAACTTCCACCAAGGAGGGCCCATCTGAGGGCCCCTGGACAGGGACTATTTGGCCGAGGATCCAGTCATGTGATTACAGGGTTGACACTTACTTACATCTTGACCCTGTGACCCCAGGGAGGGAAGACAGCTTTGAGAATGAGTCAATGGGCTAATGGATAATTATTTAATCAATCATGCCTGCTTAATGAGGCCCCTATAAGACACCCTAAACTATGGGGTTTGAGAAGACTACAGGTTAGTGACAAGAGAGCGACATCTAGGGTAGAAGTTCCTTCATCAAGGATATTTCTAACCAGTGGTTCTCAGCCTGTAGGTTCTGACCCCCTTGGGCTTCGAACGACCCTTTCACAGGGTTCGCTTAAGACCATCAGAAAACACAGATATTTGCATCATGATTCACAACAGTAGCAAAAGTACAGTTGTGAAGTATCAACAAAATAGTTTTATGCCTGGGGGTCACCACAGCATGAAGAACTGTATTAAAGGGTCACAACATTAGGAAGGTTGAGAACCACTGCTCTACACATTGCCTGAGTACCACTGCTGTCAGCCTCTAAATGCAAGGAAAATGTCTTCTCCTGATCTTAGAGCCATTACCATAGCAGATTATCGAACTCGGGGAAGCAGTTGCAAGAGCCAGTAATTTATAGCCAGTTGGTCAGTGACAGTAACTCCATCCAGGTAGTTAGTGTCAGAATCCAATTGAACCACTAGATACCTAGTTGGTATCTGGAGAGCTGAAGGATTGATTTTTAGTATGGGAACTCCACACATTTGGTGCCAGAAGTGTTTGAGTAAAATTGAATCGCAGTGTCTGGGTAAACAGTAAAATAGGATGGCTTCTCCAGGATGGCAGTGCTGATGAGAGCAGAGGCAGGATTTGAGTTCAGGCCTATATATATATAGGGTCTGTGTCTTACACAGGAGGGCTAATTATCCTGGGAAGGGTGTTCAGTGATGTCCATATTGAAACACATTGAAGACAAGGAAGCAGAGTTCAGACCCACTGTGTCCCAGGCTCCACCTCACTTTGAAAGCCCCTGTTTTCCTCCTCCTGTGGGAACAAGGGTGCCTATCTTGCAGGGTTGTTAGCAGCATCTGAGATAATTCGTGTAGGTCATCTAGTGATGAGACCACAGTAATGTATCACTTAACGCCAAGAGCCAAATGACTCCTCTGCAGTTCTTAAATGATAGAGAATATTGAGTCAAAAGTCAGGTGATGGGCAGGAGAGATGACTCCACACTCAAGAGCATTTGCTGGTCAATCATGAGAACCAGAGTTCAGATCCTAGGACCTGTGACTCATGAACTCCTGTAACTCCAGTTCCAAGGGTTCGGACACCCTCTCCTGGCTTCTGTAGGCATCTGCGCACACATGTGGAGACACTCACATTGGCACATACACATAACCATGTGCATACACACATAAATAAAATAAAATAAAATAAAGGAGGAAAACTCAAATGACACAGGGTAAAAGTAAGTTCCCAGGCTGGCAATGCCATTCCACAGAGCTCTTATCTAGCTTGTTTGTGAACCCTCTGGGTTCTTCCATTCTCAGTGCTCTAGATAAATGGATAGATAGATAGATAGATAGATAGATAGATAGATAGATAGATAGAGAAGCTTTCTTTCTTTTATGCAATTGTCAAGGAGGCTTCTTGGAACTGAGCACCACTGAGGATTTCTCAATAGGTTTTTGGGCTTTTGGGGGGTGGGGTGGAGACTAATTTTAGAGATGCTAAATGCCCAGTGCTTATCCTGGCACTGAGAATGATGGTATTTGGGGAAGCACATGTATCAATGGCTCAGAGAGAGAGAGTCTGAGACCTCAGTATCTAAGTGGGCATTTCAGAATCCTATTCTATTCATCCTCTATCTGCAACATAGAAAGGCATACCTAATTTAATGCAAAGAGAAACAAGCAAACGTCCCAAGGAATGAGCAAGTACTGTGTCACAAGTCAATCGCCAGCAATTCTTTTCCCTGAGTCGTGCATAGATCACAAGGATTCCACGGCCAGATGACATTTGAGGCCGGATGAACTTTGGCAGTTCACTTACAAACACATTTTGATGAACGACCATTGGTTAAGCCTACAGAGTGAATCACTGTGATCTGCTCACAACATTCACTAAGAGAAGGAAGGAAATGGAAAAGAAAAACAAAGCAGAGCCCTGGGGTACAAGAAGCAGATTGAATAATGAGCTTGATGGGGATGAATATTTAACGAATGGCCTCCTGGAGACCATGAAGCCTTCAGTCCCCCAGCCAAGAGTCTACTGTGCTCAATCTGTACACCTGGGAACATGGGTTACACCTGTGGGTTTTGAATTATACCGACAATGTTCCAAGGACAGAGACAAAAGGTTTGTTTGTAGCCCAAAGAACCAGAAACAACTGAATGCTTGACAGTCTAAGTCTGGGGGACGAGGGTGGCGGTGACTCACCCGTGGTCATGTCTGTGTGACTGTTCACTTCCCATGAATCACACAGTCACCTGCTTCATTCCACCGCCTTCATCATACTACCATCAAGATAAAGAGCTGAGAACTCGTGTGAGAAATGAAGCAGAGTCTAGGAGTGTAGAGTGCATCTTAGTAGAAAGGGCGTTAGCAAACATCCCCCATGTCTTTCGGCTTCTTTCCTATGCTGCTCGCTACTGTTCAAGTATGAGGGGTTCGAACACCAGCCAATATTTATTTCTGCGGAGAAGCTTAATGAACATTTGCTTACTATTCGAAGGTTCAGTAATAGTAAAAGACAAAGTCTTGGACCCCCACCTCACAATCTGATTTGATTTGGCAGCTAAATGCTTGGGGCCTGATACAACAGTTCTTAACTCGTAAAGGAGATAAAGAAATGGACCTGGGGTTGTTTGAATGGGAAATGTCCTCTACAGTCTCAGGCATTAGATACTTGATACCCAGTAAGTGGTGCTGTTTGAAGCCGTATGTAAGTGGTGTAGCCTAGCTGGAAGAAGGACTTCAATGGGCATAGACACCAAGATTAAAAAGCCTTCCCTACTTCCAGTTCACTGTTTCCTGTTTGCCTTTGAAGATGTGAGCTCTCAGCTTCTTCCTCATGCCCACCCACTGCTTGCTACCACAGCTCCCCGTCAAGATGGACCCTTAACCATCTGGACCAATAAATCCAAAGAAACTCTTTCTTATCTAAGTTGCCTTGGCTCATGGTCTTTCATCGCAGTAACCAAAATGGGCTCAACCTCAGGGTCAACGCACCAGGATATACCCATTTTTGGTAACTTTACCAGGTACAAAGAAAAGTAGTTGCTAACTTGGCTCCCGGCCCCATACCTCCAGTAGGAACCCAGATGCTTTCTTCTTCCCAAGATTGTCTGCAATCTCCATACTTTTCTTCTTCTAATTAGTCTTTTCCTAACAATCAGTGACAGACTGTTAACTATCCTCCCTTTAACTTTTCTCTGAAAAATATTTCATTTACCCATTTACCAAGTAGCCCCCCAAATGCCTCCCTCCAAAGCTGCACTCTCCTCAGGGACCAAGGTGCTATGGCATCTTCAAAACCCACGTCACCCACAGCCTCTGAACAAGGCCCATGTACCAGCCTGATCTCCAGCTTGAGATTCACAAGAGACATGTGGAAGCCATCCCTTGAGACACATGCAAAGTTCTATCTTCTGTATCCCAGGACTCAGACTTCCTGTTTTTGCCAGTATCTGAGGTCTCCTTTCATGAATAGTTCATCCTCCCAGCCCCTGTCATCTCATGGACGCCTTCAGTATAGTTTGCCCTGACAGAGGGAAGGCAACATGACCAATATTGTGTACAAGCCTGACACCTGACTCCCTGCATCATAAATTTGGGACCCTCTTCATTTGCTATGCTTAAGACTCAGTAAAAGGACTCTGGGGCTTTAGGTGGTATATTTGACACAATGGTTGTGGTCCCTGAATGTTTGGACAGAGCAGGGCCTTTTTTTTTGACCCATTTTAAGCCATGGCATCAACAATCAATCTCCCTTTATTGTATCATCTCATGGAAGTTTGAAGACTCATTTCTCATAGCAGATCACCTTATGATGGCTGACTATAATGAACATGTCTTCTGATGCTTTTTGCTAGTGCAAGTTCTCTTTGTACATGTGGTGGTTTTTGCATCTCGATTGTACTGAGACTTTTTAAAGTTCAGTACTCTGTCTTTAAGTTGGGGGTTCAGAGGGCAATTGTGATTTGATCATGGTGACTATGACTGCCAGGACTTCATCTAAAGAGCCCTATTAGAGTTAGGGCTCTAATTGGGCATCCCTGTGGAGTACACATTCTTCAACAAGTAAGCCTGTTGCTGGCTCACCAAATGCTTGGTCCACATCATTGCCTTTCAGAGGAGCAGATGGGAGTTTTGATATAAATTGTGCTGGCATGTGCTGCTCTGAAAATAGATTTGCTTTTTATCTGCTTCTAAATTCAGTTTTAAAAGGCAACAGTCAACAAACTCTATTTCCCCCTTTAGGCAGGTCAGTGGTCGGATAAGACCTTGTTTCCTAGAAGAAACCACTGGAACATTGGGTCAGGCCAGGGAGGAGGCTCAGGGTCCCAGCAATCTCAGAGGCATTTCATGTGGAGCACCTGGCTGGTATGTGCTTTCTCTATTTGACGAGGGGCTCAGCACTTGGTGAAGAGACACATTCTAGCACAGACTCTTGTCAATTAGAAAGCTCAGACTGACCTCTACAAAGATCCCGTTCTTTAGTCTCGCATCTGCCCTGTATAGGCAGAGCCCCATTCAGTTATCTACATATGGATCTTCCCAGCATGCAAAAGGCACACATAGTCCCAAGTCTTTCTTTTCCATATCTCTGCCCAAAGTCCTCTCTTCTTCACATGACAGAGTTCCTGGGGCCCTTTCTTAGACATTCTCCAGCCTGTCACTGCCTAGTAGAAGCTGAATCGGCAGGCAGGGACCAGCCACACATGAACAGTATGGAGAGGAGAGGTCAACACCCAGTATCATCAGGACACTACAGGCATGGGACGAACAGTGGCCTCAGAGGGCCGCGTGCCTTTCCTCAGCTCCAGTGAGGCTTGTGGAGAAGTCTCCATAAGAGTCCTGTAACGGGTTGGAATGGTGGTGTGCCTGGGTAACTGTAGGGTGATTCAGGATCCAAAGAACATCTTATAAGATCTTTAACATCCCCCAGGGGCCCCAGATGCATCCTATTTCAGCTTCTGACACCGTCTCCCCATCCTCCAATTTGTCTACTCTTCTTATAAGCCATTTATTCCAGGTTTACCTTCCTTACTCACCCAGATGCCTCTTGGCACACCTGCCTACTTACAAGGCATCATTTCCCCCCCAAAATATTCTTAATGATTTGAATTTAATACTTCTACAGGGAAGAGCCTGCTCTCTTCATTTAATCACCATCAGCCTATTCAAGCAACATCTGGCAAGGGTTTGCCCTAGCTGAGGCTGGCCAGTCAGCCAATAGATTCTGTCTCAGCTCCCCTCCTGCCCAGTCCACAGTGGTGATCGAATGGATGGCTGCAGGACTGGGTATTGGCACTCCCTACAGGATCAGTCTGGGTTTTTAGCAAAGTAGAATTGATCTTACTTGCTGGAGAGACTTGACTGTAGTCATTCACAGATCTAGGCTTCCATGCTATGACGGCCACATCATACTAAGTCCCTAGTTAAGGTGATTCCCCAGGTTATTTTTTCTTCCTTATTACTGGTAACCTGCTTCTACACTGCAAATGTGTGCAATCCTTTGCCTGATTCAACTCTTCCTGGTGGGCCATGGGAGATCCTCCAGGTCTGTTCTTATTCCCATCTCTATCTACAACACCGAGCATGCTCCCTTCGTCTCTGTTTTATAAATCCCAAAGGTCTCTTAGCTCTGTTAGAACCAGGAAGTCAGGAAACCTAGCAGAAGTCAACATCCAGCTCTAGGCTTGCTTTGGCCAGAAACTCAATAACACACTGCAATTCCAGGTAAGAGCTTCTGGAACCAAAATAAAATCAGGAAACTGTGGAGACAGCTTGGCCTTTTCCACTACTGTGCTCAGCAGCTGGTCTCATTTCCCAGGACACCAAAAGCTCTCATGCTCCCTTGAGCCTCCTCCCAGGCAGGTTGAGGTGGTCACCTCCATCCCCCACCCCCCAACACACACAGCTCCAACAGTCATTACATGTGGCACAGAGCACGTCACATGTGGCTCCTGACCTGCCTGCTCCAGAGAGCCATGGCCTACTGTATTGTTTCCCACCCTGGGCTCAGCTAAGCCCCCTGCAGCCTGGCTCCAGGAAGGAAGCAGTAATCTCTCCAACCGTGAGACCTGGCTGAGAGACAGCAGTGGACACTGGCTGCTGGCAGCTTCTGGGCAGAAGGTGAGATGCCCATGTGTATCTGTGCTGCTTTTAATAAAACTCAACAGAGCAGAAACACCTTGTAAAACTTTAACAGGCCACGGAGATGGTTTTCCTGTCCTATTTTAATCCTGGCTTGAGCCCCAAGCTAGAGATAATGGGTAGCAGGGATCACAGGTCACTGAGAGATGCTTTACGTAGCTATGCAATTCTGGAGGATAGCCAAGCTTATCCTCCGATTCCATCAGAGGAAGATGCAGGAGGAGCCGGACCTTCTGAGGACATCTGTAGAGAAATGGGATAAAGAAAGCAGGCCATGTCATATCCCACCTCTTATCAGCCTTAGGCCACACTGTGAGAAACAGAGAAGTTGGAGAGCCTAGAAGAGGAGGAGCCTGGAAGGACATGTTATGCAAGCACATGCATAAGTTCCAGAGACTTATAGAAACAATCCCTTCTGTTTGTGGGGGAAGATCAAACCAGAAGTGTGGGACTTTGAGGTATCTCCAGGATTTGGGAGAATGTGTGAATAGATATAACTGCTCATGCGTGTGATGGTGGGGTGAGAGGGCGGAGACAGTGCTAGGCCAGCTGCAGGGCAAGCATGCAACTATCCTCTAGACCAGCCATGCACTGTCAAGGAACTCAGCCCATACAGCCTATGCGGGTGGGACGGCAGGTAGAGAGCAGGTTATCTGGCGGTGGGAGGTGAGGAACTGCAATAGGGAAGAAACAGAATGGAGGATCTCAAAGAATGTTCCAGATATCTCATTTGATGGAGTGACCTTGGGACACTGCCCTAACAACAATAATCCAAGGAGAATGAGACACATGCTGAGGACTCCGTCCCTTCCTTTGTTTCCTGATCAGTCTCAAAGAGCCAGGGCTTAGGGACTCAGAGAACAGATGAGCAGGAAGGAAGAGTAGAATAAAAAGACAGGTGGGGCAGCCTGATCTCCCCCAACCGGGCTATGCTTGGAGAGATGAAGCTGTGAGGTGAATGTGAAATGGTACACACAACAGGGAAGAGGGTTGGGAAAAGGCAGTGTGTACCTTCCTTATAGACCCTGCTGAATTCTGGCTACTTGAGTATCTGGTCACAGGAGCTCAGAACCCAGTCTTCCCAAGCCTCAGATATCTCGTGTGTGTGTGTGTGTGTGTGTGTGTGTGTGTGTGTGTGTGTGTGTGTGTTTTAAAGTGTAGTTCCTTCCTGGAGAAGTTTTGGAAAACATGATATCCATGTATAAAATTATCTGGAATGTGGCTGTGTTCAGCCTATGGTATTCCTACCTCCAGGAGCCATCACTGTGCAAGGCCGACTTTTGTAAGTAACCTTGGAGTTAAGAGATTTCTACAACAGCAGAACTGAAGAGATTGGAGGGTTATGACCCAGCATCCTCATGAGAGAGTATAAGACCAGAATGGAGGTACAGAAAGACTGGAGTCTAATGCTTGGGCTGACAGTAGGATCACAACTGGAGCCCAAATCTGCCCGTTTCTGGTCTATAGGAACTTCTGTTGATGTTGGTAGGATGGTTGAAGAGTGACCAGGGGCTGCTACAAGGACCTGGCATCCATGGTGATGCTAAGAGCTGCCAGATTAAAAGAATGCATTATTACCCATACCTATTTCACTCACCCAGTAGGAGCCTTGTACCAGGAACTTGGAATAGAGCAGGAACCTGACCTAGAGCCTCACCTCTCTGTTCTTACCCAGCTCCTAATAGCTTGGGATTGTGACTATAAGGATGCTGGGAACCAAACTCAAGCCCTCTGCAAGAGCATCCAGTGCTCTTAACCACTAAGCCATCTCTCCAGCCACATGAACACCTAGGTTCTAAAGAAGAAGCAGAAGTTTTGCCCAGATCTAAGTTGATATCCAACCTAAACACATCATTCTTCTATAATTAAAATAAGTGTCTAGTTACCAGTGTCCTCAGTAACTCCAGAAGCTGCAGGAGAGAGGGGCCAGGAGCCACACAGAGCCTTCTATGCAATACTAGGATCTCACTGGAACTCAGCTAAGTCTAAACACACTGCCATTCTGTTTTTTATAAACTTTCTTTTTTTTTTCTTTTCTTTTTGTTTCGTTTTTAAACAGGCTCCAGATATACAGCCTAGGCTGGTCTTGAACTAGTAAACATGCTGTTTTGGTCTCAGAGCTGAGAATACAGGCATGCCCCGTCATGCTTAGTTGCCATTTCCTTGCTGTAGGAAAGGAATAAGAGTGGCTACCCACTCAACAAGACTTCTTCCACAGACAGGATGGGGGAGACCTGGACAGAGGAACCCCAGCTTAGGTTCCCTTAGGCCAGTGTCTCTCAACCTGCGGGTCACAACATCTATGGTGCATCATATATCAGATATCCTGCATATTGGTTATTTAAATTATAGTGTATAACAGTAGAAAATTACAGTTGTGAAGTAGCGACAGAATAATTTTACAATTAGGAGGTGGTCATCGCAAAATGAGGAACTGCATTAAAGGGTGACAACTTTGGAAAGGCTGAGGACCATGGCTTTAGACTGTTTTGTCTTAGACTGTGTAGACTTCATCAAAGGAAGTTCAGAAGTGGGTGGTGGTGGGAGGGGGTGTCCTGGTAGAAGGCTGGCTTCGGCTGGCTGACTCAGCAACCTTATAACAAACTCATGCCAGGGAGTTAAATTTGTGTTTTCCTTTAATCCTCATATCCAGTGAGATTGATGCCCCAAACAGCCTTGCATTATTTTCATATTTTAGTTTGTTTTTAGTCTCATGTAACCCAGCCTGGCCTTGAACCCCTGCTCCTCTTGCCTCCACCTCCCAAATGGTGGGTTATGGCCTGTGCCTCCACACTGGGCTCTAAACCAGTCTTAACCAGCTGCTCTGTGTGAAGCAGCCGTGAGCTCACCAAGGCCTGCTGCCTCCACTGATTAGTGGAGAAAGTATGACTGGCCCTTTGCACTGAGTCAATCATCTGATTTCTGAATAAGGGGGGAGGGGCACAGCCCTCAGGAGGGACATGAAGGTCCTGCTGATAGCACAGTTGGAAGAAGACTGAACAAATTAATGAGAAAACAAAAAGCGATTAGACTATCCATGCTGAGGCTGCAAAGAGAGGCTCCCTGCCTGTGGCCTCTCCACTCCTCCTCCAACCCCCTTCCCGAATCACAGTCCTTCCTTGGGGCAGTTTATTGTGAGAGATGCTACAGTCCAGCTGACCAGCCCCATTTGTTGTTGTTGTCCTTGGCGGAGAATGCTGCCGAAAGCCAGGGATTAGAGCAAGGAGGTCAATTGTCTTTTCTATCAAGGCGAATCCTGATTGATTTATTCAGAGTTCTTCAGATACAGCTAGCCACAGGGTCAGCATCCCAGCTCCTACCTTGAGAATCCTGTGGGCTCTTTGGGGGTAGAACCACCTCTAACTCTAGCTCTGGGTACAGTCAACTCAGATCCGTGGGATGGATGCAGTGAGGACTGGAGATGCCAAACAGGAAGCTGCGAGTTCTGCTGAAAACCGCATTGCTGGAGTGAGCCAAACCCAATCTGTGTTTCCTCTCATCGCTTACCCAAGAGTCTCTGAGCTAGAGTCATCAAAATAGCACATGTCTCTGAAATAAAGCTACTTCAGTTCATCAGATCTAACTGAGTCTAAGTTCTCGGTGACTTCATGGAGAAGCTCTCTACGGTCCTAGTTCTCTCTTTTCAAGAGACAAAAAGCCCGAAGACAACGAAACCAGTCTCACCCAGGACTTAGGGAGGTAATTTTCCAAAGACTTCATGAACTTGACTGTCTCAGGAACTGAGAAGTTCAGGCTTATGGGCCTGGAGTGCTTTGATATTCTCAATCATCAAAAGGGGATTTGACAGGGATCTTATGCCATATCCATCAAGAGGGAAGAGTAATTCAGACTCTAGAGAGGTTGAACCAAAGAGATTTTCTGCATAAACTTCCATTATCCAGACTCATCCCCGTTGCCAACTTCAGCACTTCATGCTAGTTGCACCTCGATGCTCCACTGTGGAGGCACAGTTCTTAGTGACTCTGGGACATAACAGAGCCACGATACCTAGGATGCACACAAGACCTGACCCTAGGAGGCCTGGCTGCCATGAAGACATCCTGGTCCCAGTCTTGCCACTGTCAGGCATGCTGGATGATTGGCATAGGACACCTGGATGGAAGGCATGGAGGTGACAGGCAATAAGACACCCATCCGGCTGGAGGAAAGGCAAGCATGTTGGTAACTTTCCTTGGATTTGGTGACCCTGTCTGCATTTTTTCTTTCTGCAGGAATGGCTACCGTTTCCTTTATATCTAAATTCCATTCATCCATAAAGATCTAGCTCAAGAGTATCCCTTTTGTAACTGTGCTGTGAATGATGTCATTGTTGATGAGTCTGACGTGGATTTGTAGCTCTACTTGAGACTTGCCGCTGTTCTTGTGTTCAGCACTTCATCCTAGATGGCTGCCTCCCAGATATGAGCGTACAACATATCTGTGCATCAGAGATGCTCAAATGGCGATAGCACATCTGCCTCAAGAAAGGATGGGGCTGGGCAGGATCTTGGTATCTAGGCATAGCATGCCTCACAAATACTTTAAATATCTTCATTTTGGAATCGTTCTTCAGGCCTTCTTATAACAGTATTTGAACTAACCATGTTCCAGAGTCTGTTGCTCATTTGGTTACAGATTCTGCATTTGTCCACTTCTTAGAACTGGAAGTAAACTTTACCTACTGCCAGCTCAATCTTGGATGAGTCCTGTGTGCAAGAAGATAAGTCTTCTCGTTGCTCCCAAATAAATGCCGGTGACATTTCAACCCAAGTGTGCTGGGGAAATTTAATTACTCTCTTCTATCCACCCCCAAAGAAGTCAGAAAATAATACTTAGAGAATCAGTAATCTTTATTCAACCCAAATAAAGGGAAAAACAATACCCTTGGCTCCTGAAAGCCATCTGCTAGCCACACTGCAGGAAGTAGCTCATTGATATTAATGTGCTTACGGCTTATTACATGAAAATTAATTAAAAATTGAATAAGATCAGAGCTCAAGATTCTGTGTGTCTAATTTGCCACCAAAGCATCTCAGAATGAATAGCTGAGATCCTGTGAACATTAGCCTATTACATTGTGGGATGTAACCCCTTTTCAGGTCATTCTCCCCCCAAAAAAGAATGGACTTTCCATGGTTTTAGAAGCCCCTTATCAACATGGCATCTTTGGGGGTGGGTACCAGGTCACAGTAAGAATGGTACTATCCAGTCATTGTCAGCTCAAGCCTCAGACTCCAGAGAAACACCCAGCTACTTACAGACCACAAATGGTCCATCACAGGCAAGAAGGAAGTCAAAAGTTGTCTCTGGCCCCATATGTCTCTGCAGACTCATGGATGACTCCGGGGTGTAGGGTGTGCAGAACTTGGACAGGCAGGCTAAACTTGCTTCTTGCTGTCTGCTTCCATACTGGAGCAGCTGGAGACAACAGGAAGATAAAGTCTGGAACCAAGCAGATGTTGCCAGCAGCATTCCATCTTTGAGCTCCTCTCCAAAGTCCTGACTTCCAAAGATGTGTCTAAGAGTTAACCAAGACAGCATGCACTGTGCCTGGTACAGACCAGACACCCAATTCCTGTTCTTGCCACTTAAAACAAAGTCAAAAGTCAAAGTCAAAAGTTCCAGTCCAAAAATGTAGCAGCTCAGTTCATTTCCCCTTACAACACAAAACAGTCTCAAGCCTCTTACCCAATAATATTCTGGGTGGTAAATTCCTCAGAGTAAGGCTGTGTTTTCTCCATCTCTGTATTCCCTGGGCCCACTGGGTTCAGCACAGGCCATGAAGGTCTACAGAACAAATGAGTGGAAAGATTGGAAAAGGCATCTCAAGTGTGATAACTTATAATCCCAGCATTCAGGATGCCAAGACAGGAGCATCACAAGTTTGAGGCCACCACTGGCTACAGAGAGAATTCCAGGTAAGTCTAAGCTATCCAAAGGAACAAACATCCCCATCTCCTAGCAGCAAATAGCTTAAAAAAAAACTTTCAGCCATTCTGTTGTGTGCCTTAGAATCTATTCTTGTCCCCAGACTTTTCCTCCCTCTGCCAAGCCCTTCCCCAGGGCCTTGCTCACCTATCTGACCCTCCAGCAGACTGAGGAAGACACTTGTTGCTGAGCAGAAGTTGTTGGAATACACAAACTCTGGTGGCCCTTCCATTTGAAATGCACTGGACTGATCAGTTTCAAAACTAATTTTGTCAAGAAATGGAAAATCTTGCCCAATGTGGTCTAAGAGGCAACTGAGCCAAGATCACCCAGTAACTCAAATACAAAGTGAGGCAGGATTGTTGTGAAACTCTGCTGTTGGAGGCCTGGAGTCTCAGGATGAATTGAGGACACCAGCCTGACTTTGGCAAATGCACTTTACAGACATGTTTTACTATTTGAGATTCCCTGCACCTAAGCATACCAGTCATTTGCTTGTTCGTAAATTAGACTCATGAACCATCATTGATCTATCCATCTGTTTAGCGGGCACTTATTGAGTCCCTTCTCCGCAGTCATGTATAAACTTTGGAGATCACAGAAATGGACCAGAATCAATCCCTGCCCTCAAGAAAATTACAACCAATGCAAGCATCGCTATTATACATCACTGTATATTTTCAGTTACTAGACAGCCTTATCTCATGTCCCATATTATCTACAGCTATGTTTGGCATGAAATATTGCTAAGAGGAGTTAAAGAGGGAGCTCAGTAAAGGGTTTGCCATATAGGCATGAAGACTGCAATCCCCAGAAACCATTTTTTAAAACTGAAGCATCATGGTGTCTTTGGAATCCCAGTGCTGGGGAGGTACAAACCCTCCTGTGACTCCTAGGCCAACCAGACTAGCCTACTCAGTGGGCTATAGGCCAACTAGAGACCCTGTTTCAAGAGCAAATCAAAGTGGATGGCTCCTGAGAAATGACACCAGAGGTTGACCTTGTGCACCCATACATAACATATGTACACCCATATGAACACAAACCAACATGTGCAGATGCATACACGAGTATAAACATAAAGTATTGCTAAGATACAGTTGATTTATGTTCAGACTCTGAATCCCTGGATTCTAAAGGAATTCACACCCTGTGTTTCTAGCATTTTCTGTTTTACTCTTTCCCTTTCCTGTTGGATAGAGCAGAAGGGCCTGGAGTTTCACCTGCTGTGGCCTCTTCCTCCTGCCAACTAGAGTGCAGAGGTAGAGCAGGCAATTGCTGGGCTGACCTCCTTTCTCAGTGGTCCTGATGTGTGCCCCCAGCTGGGAAACAAAGCCTGCCCACACTCCAGCGAGAGCCATATTGGAGATCCCTCTGTGTTTGACACATCTCTCCACTTACTAATTGTACACAGTCATTCTCTGCAGAGAGCTTTTGGCGAGGCTCACCTGTGATGCCTGGCTTCCAAAGATAATAATCAAGTTGCAGATAATTGTCAAACGTGGCATGTCAACAAAATTGGCAAGTACTGCAGAGGAAACAAAACCGTGAAGAAGGGGAAAGGGTGCCCAAATGCCAGCACAGTGTCACCTAGGGCCAATGACCCCAAACCACCAGGACACAGCTCCCTTACTCATGTATCTGCACCAACTGCCTTAGGCACATGAACACTCTTTGGACTTCTACTGTGTGTAGACCCCAGTGTGGGGTCACTTCTTCTCTTCCCTGCTGCTCAAAGGTCATCATCCATCATGTCTTCAAAGCATCTATTCCTGAGATTCACACTCAGCTCACTGCTGATCGCTACTGCTGATAGCCAGGTCCCCATCCTCCTCCTGTCTTTCTGTCTCCACAGTGGACACTCCACAGCCCAGCAGACACAAATCCCTTTCGTGGTTTTGAGTGACCCTTCCAAGAACTCCCAGTATCTGTCAATGGTCTGCCAGGCCCACAAGGAATCAGCTACTGCCTCCCCTTCCTGACTCACCTCTGCTCATTTCTCCCATGGCTTTTTATTCCAGCCAACACTTTTTTAGCAAACGTGTAAACCTCATGAGAGCTGAGAGAAAAGTGTAGTCCATGTGGTATAAGCTTCACAGCACCGGCATGTGGTGCGCTCACCCCATTGATGACTTCTCTGGGTAGCAAGTCCCAGGGACTGTCAACTTCCTGAAAACAGGCACAATGGACACCTCATGTGTTGCCCATCTTTACCCCTTCCTGACAAGAAACAGCCATAGTCTGAAAGCAGGTGAGCAATTATGGCAACTACTTGGTTTCCGTCACTGAACTCAGTGCCAGGATATTAAAAGGTCTTGGAGCAGACACAGGTCCTTTCCACGACTAGGAAAAAGCCCATCACCTAATGACCTTGGGTGCATGACTTCTCACTGTCCTTAGTTCTACCTTTATGAGCACAGTAGCAGTAACTGCCCTTCTGACTGCATAGATGCCTCACCAAGTAATGGGGCTCCAATTATGAAGAAGAATAAAGATGCCTTCAGCAGGTAGGACCAAACACAAGGCTATGCTCATGAATAGTGACCTCAGTGCTCTCCCCACTCCAAATGGAGGTAAGAGGCTCTATGGATCCTCTCCCTAGTCTCTATCCTTTAGAACAACCTCAGATCACCCTGATATTGACCCAAGAGCCTTCTAATACATAATAAATGTGAAAGCAGGAAGAGACTTACAGAAGATACCCTAGCCACAAAAATTAAAAACAACCCTTGGTCTCCTCATCTCTGGGGTCTGTTAATGAAGGAGGCTGGAGACCTGAATCCCAGCAACAAGGGGATAGGAGTATTCTTGATGGCACTCGAGTGAAGAATACACTCTGGCAGTCTAGAAAGTCTTCTAACCCCCTATATCTCAGGGGCTTCAATGACTTACAGGGTTAAAATTAATCGGCAGGTCCTCTGTAGTGCAGCCATTGTGGCATCACTTAGTGTGGCCTTTTGAGTCAGACACTCTTGGAGCAGGGTGGAGCAGCCTGGGTTTCTATGAGCCTTGGGGTGATGTCTACAGGCCATGTGTGAGAACCCCTCTGTCTGTAAGCACAGGGAAGGAGGGGGGCAGGTCTGATCTTCCCTGTCTAATTGAGGCTTGCCAATGCCCCTGGATATCACTAATATGGGTTCCCTGAGTTTCAGACCTGTGGAAGCAGGGTTTGATCACATGTTGCTCTGTATACCAGGCCTTCACAATTCTCTTCATTGCTAAAAACCTTGTAACCTGGAACCCAAGAAGAGCACTGAGAACAAGGACTCAGTGAGCAAACGAGGCTTACACCTGCACGTCTTCTTTCTTCTTCATTACTTGCTTACAGAGACCAATCTTTCCACATTCAGAGCTTTCCCTAGATGCCTGGGACAGGCTGGGCACCCCTGCTTCTCACAGCAGAGAGGAGAGGAGAGGAGAGGAGAGGAGAGGAGGATGGGTGAGGGACAGAAGCCTGTCAATCTGTGTGTCAGTGTTTATATCTACATCCCCCTACTGGGACAAGGTCCACGTTCACATTCATTGTGGCCTCCCTCCCTCTCAAAGAGAAATGAGCCTCACTTTCCAGGAGAAAGACTGACTTCATACACAAATTTAAGGGTCAGAGAATAAGAGAAAGAGAGACACTAAGGGACAGAAGAAACTAGAGAGGAGAACAGAGGATCTGCGATGGTTTGTTTTAACCATCAACCTGACATTCTAGAGTCATCTTGGAGATGAGCCTCTGAGATGACTAGGAGACTGATTTAGTTATGCTAATACATGTGGACCTATCCATCTCAGGCAACACCATTCCCTAGGCTTGAGATCCTTACCTATATGAGTAGAGAAATTGAGCTGAGCACCAGCATGTGTGCATTAATTCATTGCTCTCTTTTTGACTATGAATGTAATGTGACTAGCTGTTTCAGTTTCCTGCTGCTTTGACTACCCTGCAAGAAATGACTGTAACCTGGAACCATGAACCAAATACATCCTTTCCCAACCTAAGGTGCTGTTCTTAGGGTATTTTTAACAAAGTAATAGGAAAAGAAGCTAAGAAAGGTTCTTTTTGCAAGAATGGTGGGTGATATTTTCTTCTTGAATGTCTCTAGGAAGTGGAAATAAGGGAGTTCAGTTGCTTAAGTTAAGTTGATCACTTGAATTTTAATGGTGACTGCTGATCCTTGGATAAAATAGCGCCTGACTGTTTCATCAATCTTATTAGGATCAGAAATACAGTCTGATAGCCAGTGTGAGCACAGGGCTCTGGGGACAATGTGCTGGGCATGTTGCTCTGCTCAAGTCAGGCAGGGAAGGCACCTCGACAAAAAGACTCTACGTGGAACTAGAAACGTGAATGGAGGTGGTGAGGTGGCTAGGCCATTGATGAATGATCTGAGTTTCCAAACAGCAACTTGGTACAAAATAACTTGCAAATGAGTGGATCAGAATGTTGTAGGCCACAAGGAGCCCAACACCAGGTTCTCCTTAGACAGAATATTGTGGACAGAGTTCTCGGTCAGCTGAATGAGAGTGGAGCTTGCCTGAGTGGAGCACCCCACTTTCATTCCATCATATCATTTGCTAAGAACCGGCCCACCTGCCTGCATCTCTGGAAGATCAGAATTATTCATTACTGACCCTGCCTAGAGGCATCAGCAGTATTTCAATGTCACACCATGTTAAAAGGGGAACAGAGAGCTAGATCTTGATATGAGATAATCCCACTTTACAGATGAGGAATCCAAGGCTGAGACGGCATGTGGTGGAGCCAGATTCAAGTAAACTGAGTGTGGAGCGGAAGCCTGCTCTCTTATTGACTGGGCTCTACTGCCTCCTCAATTCTCTCACACACGGACCGTCTTTTGTTCCCCTACTCTCTATTGAGACGCTCCTCAAATGTATCTCCACAGAAACTCCTACCCTAATATGGTTTGTACTGAGTGCCTAGTGGGACACATCCAGTGATTTGTTGATGGACAACACCCTCCTGTATTGGGAATCTTTGAGGCAGGTTCCATCCTGCAGTTTGCAGGTCAAGGGAAGAATGGCCAGGGTACTCTCCACCCAATAGCAGCTCTACTCCCTATTGTTCCACCTGTTGTCTGTCTTTAAGCATCTCTTAATTACCTTTCTCTTTTTTTTTAACAGAAGGAACACTGAAAATTACTTAACTGGGCATGACTGGAAACATTGGCATGGGGCTGTGGTCAGGGTAGAAGATGCTGGATCTCGATCCTTAGGTTTTCATCCCAACTCAACCAAGGCTCTGTGGCCTTGTGTAGGTCGGTCAACCTCTCTGGGACTCCACTTATTACTAAGATAAGGATAATAAGATCTCCCCAAGGGCGTTGGTATGAGGAGAAAGTGTATTTCAAGTGCTTCACGTCATGCCTGGCACACTTGACTCTGGTTAAACACGTTGCATGTACAATGAGGCCAGTCTGAAATGGAAATAATTCCTGAGTCAGGTCAAGGTTCTGATGCCCCCAATAAAAGGAAGATGATGTGGAGAGGGGACCCAGATGAGGGGTGCAGGGCCAGCCAGCTTTATGGGCAGCCATGGCTGCCCCCTCCTGTTACATAGCTCTGGAAATTTCCTCTTTACCAAGGAAGTTTCCCCCCTGTATGTACTCCTTCCCGGTATGAACCAAAGCAAGATAGTGGTGGCGGAGAAGTCAGCCCTGTGCAGAGGGTTCTGGGGCAGGGAATTCCATCCTGGGTCCTTTCTCTGTAGGCCCTTGTTTCCCATGCAGCCAAATAGGAGAGCTTCCTGGCAGATCCCAGCCGGCCTCCTCTTCCCATCTCCCTATGGCTCTCATCACTCTCAGTTCCGGCCTGAACACTCATCACTTTCTTCCTCCCCGGTCCAGTTAAAACACCAAGTTGATTTGGGAGATGACCTGTGGCAGCTGCTGTGTGTTCTCTTGAGCGAGTGGCCTCTCTTGGCTTCTGCCTCCCAGGATTTGGAGAAAAGTAAATTAAGTAGTAAAGGTCAGTCCTGGGACAGGAGTCCAGGGTACAGGGTACCCACAGGGATTCTGGATATGTGCTTGTGACTGAGAGAGGCAGGAAGGGAAGATGGAAGGAAAGAGGATAATAGGAGGAAGGGAGGGAAGACAGGCTACCTGGATTCAAGGAATGTCAGATGCTCCCTGGGCTGCACTGTTCACAGCCCCCACTATTCCATTTAGGCAGGGGGAGCCATGCGTCTCAGCTCTGTTTTTCCTCTGAACCCTTCCCAGGTCCTCCAGTCAACCAAGAGCCAGTCAAATCCACGAGGCACAAGTGGGGTTACCGGACTACAGCCACCATGGTGAACTGCAGGGAAAAAGAGGAGACCAAAGGAAAGCCAGTCCCCCTGCTTGGAGAGGGGAGTGACAAGGCCTGCATGGGTCTGCTTGCTTTGTTAAATTTAGAAGCCTTAAGCAAGAAAACACCAGAGATCAATCTTTCCTTTTGTCTTCCTTCCTTCCTTCCTCCCTCCCTCCCTCCCTCCCTTTCTTCCTTTCTTTTAACCTCTCCAGTCCCATGGGGTCTGGTGTATTTGCAGAATGAACCCATCTCCTGAGCTTCCCAAAGGCCCAGCTGATGAAGGCTGGGCCAAGGATTTGCTCACCAAGGGAAGCAATGTCCCAGAGGGAGAAAGGAAGACATGTGATTTACATGGCTTAATGTACTCATTAAGGGTTTAATTGGAGTCACTTTGCCACTGATCCTCCAAGAACCCCTTATTTTCTCTGTGTAATTAACGAAGCAACCTTTAGCTTCACGATGCATAAATAAGAGACCAACAGGGAACTTCCCAGCCATGTCCCTGACCAGATCCCACTAGACAGCTTAAACCCCAGGGGCACTGGAGTTTGGGGGATGCTCATCTTCAGTTTGGGGTATTAACATTCTCAGAGACCAGGCTGTGTGGTCAGCCTCAGCAAGGCCTGGCCTCAGTTCCCATCTCTGCCCCTCCCCCTTCCTTGGGATGGAGCATTAATGTCTCAGTTTTTCCTCCTGTGAAATGGGGATGAGCTGGGTATTTCCCAGGGTTCTGGAATTCGTAGGCAGGTACCATATATTCTGTAGCATCCAAGAAAGGTGTGCGATTTGCCAAAGTTGCAAGGATGGAGGGCCAATGAGTTTTAGGTAACAGGAGGAATGGAAGTGTCCAAATGACTTCCCAAACAGGGACAGAACATTATTTTTATCTTGTGAGAACACAGAACTGTTTACAGAAAATCACATGAAACATTCTAGCAATTGGTTTCAGAGCAAGGACACACACTTCTCCATACCAAACCAAGGTTCGGAATATTTTGGTTGCTTGCCATCCTCTGGGTTGGTCCACTAGCCCTTTTCAGCCTCTCTTCTTCCTGCCATTTTCCTGCCTGCTTGCAACATGAAACATAAATAATTAATACTATCCAATTACCCAAGCCAAAAAAATAAACAAAGCGTCAAGGGTATGTTGGCTTTCCCCTGAACTCACCATCAGGAAGAGGCTGAGTCCCCAGTGCAGATGTCTGGCTCTCGAAAGCCATTTGTGTGGGGCTGCTCAGTGGGTACCAGGGTTAGTTAAAGCTTGCTTCATTATGGTGGCATTGGGGCAGATGGGAGCTGATGGCACCGGGCTGTTTTCATAGGGAAATGTGCACAGAGTCCCAGGTCAGTTCAGTGATAAATGGGCTTGCCGACAATTTGCTGGGAGCGCACATCTTGGGGGACTCCTGAGGTCATGAGATGTCTGCTGTGAGCCTACACAATTTTCTTTACTTATCAGTCCCCGCCACATCACAGACACATATTTGAACAATGAAACAAAGGACAGCATGCATTATCATGTCCCAGCCGGAGACCGGGAGCTTCACTAAAGCCAGACTATGCTGATTGGACAGCGCTAGGACATACAAAAAAAAAAAAATCTCCAGTCACAGACGCAGAAGGAGGCTGGTGACAGTGAACTAGACTAGTGAGTTGGAAGGTGCGCTGCGGGATGCAGGTGAATGGAACATTGAACCGTGAGTAGAAGTTCCAGCACCGTGCAGCTGGCTTTGCAACCACACAGCAGTGTCGGGATCTCTCTGAAAAGCAAGCCTCCACGTCGACAGAAGAAAGTCAAACTCCTCATCACGTGCTTGTGTTTTGGAATCATCTGACAACACTTCACTCCTCCTCAACAGTTTTCCAGCCTACCCCATACCTAGCTAATGGCAGCTGCTCTTTGTACCTGCTGCCCTCGCCACTTTTCTCGACCCACGCATGCCTGTGTCTCAGATGAGATGGAGGTCTTCCTGATCCACTCTCCAGTGGATTTCTGGTATGCCTTCCAGCTTCTTATGGTATATCCCTGTTTGTCCAGACTATCAATGCTTTATTACCCATCCAGACTATAGCTCTTCTGCAATACAATGAGTCAGGGAACACCTGACTGTACTTCCAATATCGCGCATTGTGCCTGGCATAGAGTAGATGCTCAAAGCTGCTTATGACCCAGTAAATGAGCAGAAGTAATATTTTGTACCTCTAGAAAATAGAGATACTCACAGGAAACACACACACATGCACACACACACACGCACGCATGCACTGAGGCACATGCCCTGCCAAGTAGGGTGAGGACCTCCATCTCCTCTCCTGCCTTCATCCAAATGAGCCTCCATCTGGCACTAAGAAACAGAGTCTGAGTTATGGAAGCTGAAACACAATCTTGAAAACAAAAATCCCTGCAAGAGAATTTGGAATTTAACCTCAAATAGGGGAGAAGATATGGATAGGAGTTTGTCACATGCTTTAGAAGCTTGGGGAAGGGCAAGGCATGGGATGGAGAATGGATATAAGGAGTGATTGGTGAAAGTGATTCCAAGGAATGCCCTTGTCCATCAGGGATGTGTGCAGACACTTCCTTGGGAGGGTGTTGGGGCAGGAACGGAGCAGCCCGCCTGGTCAGAGGAAACTCCGGAGAGAAGGAGGCTCGCTCCTTCAAGGCACAGTAGTAACAGAAAACTCAGCGGGAACAAAAAAGCTGACTAGTGGGAAAGGATCAATAGGTGGAGAGAAGGAGATCTGTGGTAACAGGAGCCAACAGGCAAGTTGATGAATGGGGAATCCTGGGAAGTTCCAGGAAGCATGTGGGGGGCCGGCCAGCCTGGACAACAGAGTGGCTCCTGCTCCATCTGCCCTGCGACTCTGGGCTATCTACCAGCTGTCTTCCCTTTCCTTTTCTGCAAAGCACCCCCTCTCCATGGTGCCTTAGCATCTTGCAGTTCTTCGGGGGCTTCTCCAGTCATATCCAGGAACCTTCCCACGTGCTATTGGATAGGAGTTGCATTTCACGGACTGTGGTCCAGCAAGGAGAGGGACCAGTCTAAGCCTACTTAGCTAGTTAGTGGTGGCCATGCTCTTTCAAATCCCACACTAGACAAAGGCTGCACAGCTCCCTCAAGCTCAGCCCTCCAACAACAACAACAAAAAAGGCTAGATCTAGACTCCTGTCAGATCAGATTAGCTGACCTCAGAAGTTAGTAAAGTATGCTCCACCTCTCTCTGTCACACAGGTGCCTAGTAGGCCTTTCCTTGAATCTCTTTCCTCTGCATGCATCAAGCTGCATAACTCTCCTTCCAGAAGGTCAGGCTTCTCCCACTCCGACCCCATGACCTTGACTTGTTTATCTCCTGGGCCCATCTCTGGATTGGGGTAGATGATAACAGTCATGTGCCACTGCTCCCCCACAGCACCTAGGCACATTTAGGGCTTCCCCGTGGCAGTCCAATATCTTCCTTTGAAGCCTAATAAAATCAGGGGTATGAGAACAGCCCTTGCTGCTCCTCAGAACCCCCTACTCTGCACTAAGCTTTTGCCCAGACATTTTAAATATAAAAATAGAATGTGCCATTTTCAGGGGCAGAGGGAGCTGGGGCTATGAAAGAGTAAGTCTCCCCCGACCCCCCAGTGCCACAGTCAGAAAGTGGCAGAACAAAGCTGTCACCCGAGCCACCTGTCCCATGGACACTGCGCTTTGTGGTCTTTCCACACAGCGGGTACAGGAGTCAGTGGAGTCAGGGTGGTCTGGTGGCATGCAGAGGGAGGGATTGCCAGGACAGGGGGTCTTTATAACAGTGTCCATATCATCCCTTCATATGTAAAGCATGCCAGGACAGCAGAGCGAACTCAGGGAAAAGAGCAGCATCAGAAGGGAGCCAGGTGGGAATGGAGCAGGGGAGGGAGCCAGCCCAGTGTCAGGATTGGTGAGGAAAGTCATCAATATGCTGGCAGGCTCCTCCCATACATCTGTTTTTTTGGGGGGGGGACACAGACTGGGATAACTGGTGGTCTAAATCAAGCAGCCTTCAGAGGACAAATCTATTTTGTTTTTCATAAGTATTCGTGGGCACCAAGATTCTGAGTTTTCAGGACAATGAACAAACACCACTCCTATGCGCTCAGACAAAGGGTAACATATTTATGACAGTCAGTTACCCAGTGCAACCTCTGTCTTGGTCCCTGCTCTGAACTCTGCTTCATAAGTCTGAAGAAGCTCCCTGCAATATGTGGGAAGGGAGGGAGGAGGACGCAGCCCAGATGCTCTGCTAGAATTCTGAGGACCAGACAGAGAGCACTTCTGAACTCAGCTTACAATTTAAAGAAAAAGAAAAAAGCATTTTCCCTTCCATTCTGTGACTGCCTACGAGTTTAAAATTTAATCATGAATCCGCTGGAAGGATATAAATCACAGAGCACTGTTTTAAGTGCAAAAACCTCTAAATTCTTGGGTTATAATCACTTGATTTAGCGTAAAAATTAAGAGCTAGTATTTTCTAAGAGTGGAGACAGGCACTTTTGAAATTTGCCCAAGTGACAGATGCCATTAATTTTTTAAAAAGTAATCTGATTAGCAATGCAGCCTGTGCTATGAAAATGTCGCTGCTCAAGCTGCAGCAGTGATGTCTGTGCAGGTTGGCTTCCAACCTGCATCCTCCTGGGTTTACATGGGCCAGAACTCTGGGACCTCAGCTTCCACTGCACAAGGCACCAGCGCTCTCAACAAGGGACGGTGGGTGACTTTCCTATAAATTTTAAGCAGTCGGCAGAGGCCTGGCTCAGTACATGCACAAAAACTGTTTGCTGACTGGCAAATAAATGGCTGTTGTAGTCATGTCATGTGTGTGTGTGTGTGTGTGTGTGTGTGTGTGTGTGTGTGCGCATGTATGTATTCATGTGGAGACCAGAGGTTGACTTAGTGTATTCCCCTCTCTACCCTATTTTATTTTTTGAGACAAGGTCTCTTACGAAACCTGGAATTCACAGATTTAGCTAGACTGGCTGGCCCTTGAGCTCCTGTCTCTACTTCCCCAGTGAGTGGATTACAAGTGTGCACTGCCGTGCTTGGCATTTCTCATTGGTGTTGGCAGTCTGAACTGGGGTCCTCATACAGGTATATGCAACAAGCCCTTACTGCCCAAGTCTCAACACTTATCTGCCTATCACTCCTGCAGAGAGATTAACCCTTCATTACTAGAATGTCCTATAAAGTACTGATATGACCCTATATTGCAGATGTGGGATATACATAGAGAAGTGAGAGAAGTTTCCACAAGTCTGTACTAGGGGTGTAGCTGAGTGGGACCTGCATCCACTCTACAGCCTGGAGTCCTACCACTCTATCACATTAGTAAGGAATGAATGAAGGACGTGCATCAGACCTTACCATTCTGCTTCCTTGGACTCCCTCTTCTTTCAGTGTGTGCTATCACTCTTCCTCACTCTTGCTCCATATAAACTCTCATACATTCATTTAATAAGGGCTCAAGGACCTCTGCTGTGCCGGGCCCTGTGCCTAAGGGTGGAGCTCGCAACAGGGGCTGATGACAGTAGCAGAGAGACACTATTCCAGCTCACGGGTCTACATGGATAAACCACACTATAAGCTACTCACTCATTTATCTAGCACAGATGGCTATGTAGCAAATGCCAGGATGTGCTGGAAACACCTTGGGTGAAGGGATAAAGGAGCCACTGTTTATTCTCAAATGGACCAAAAATAAAACAGTAAACAGTGAAGGTGGTTTCAAGTTCTATAAATTGCATTGTAAAAGTAATGAGGGAAAGAAAGAGGCAGCGAATGGACTATACCAGGTGTAGCAGAGACCTTGGTCTCTACATCTGATAATGGGACTCAAAATGCTGTGTTCCAAAGCACCCAGCTCCTTTTGGATCAGCCCACTCATCACAGAAGCCAGCCCTGTGATGGAGGAGCTGATGTTGCCCTCATTTTATATATGAAAAGTCTCAGCCTAGAAAGGTCAATAGCTTGCTCAGTATCCACTACAGTACATAACAAGTGTCAATTTAACCAGGTGCCCTGTGCTGAGGACACACTGCTGTATACCTTAACAACACATTACTGTGTTCCCTTGAAATATCTTGCTACCACTAGAAAGATAGCCTTGGGTTGCTGTCTCAGGAGTCTAGTGACCTTGAGAGGACCAACACTTAAACTTCTGAATCTGAAGATGACGGGACAGATTGGACCCTAAAAGACTTTACATTGGGAACAAAGGCTCCTCTGCTATCCCAGGAAGAATTCTATCCATGAATGACTGTGGTCATATTTCCTTAGTCTAACACCACAGTTTAGATTACATTTTTCGCAGAGGCCTGTGGCCTCCCCCAAAGTGCAGTAAATTATTCCTTCTAAAAGTTAGTGTTCCATAAAAGATACCAAGATACAAATTGTGTATACTCTTCTATAGGGCACACTGTGCTTGTGCCCAGAATACAAATGCATGCACGGTGCTCGCTGAATAGAGGGACACATCCTGAGCTGATCTTAAAAGGTTTTCACTGCATCTTCCGGATTTGCCTTTTGATTTGTGAGCTCTCCTCCCTCCACCGCCTGCCCTGCCTGCCGCTGAATGTTGAAGATTCAGACAGCTCTCCCTAGCCCTTGAGTCATTAAGGTCAAATAAAGCTGAACCTCACAGTGTGATTTCATAAACGTGCTCAGTAAACCTGACAGTAAAACATTTTATTAGGTGGGGAACGCCATACATAAGTTATTTATTTGCCTATTGAAACATGAATGGAAAACTTGCTTTTACAAGCAGACACAGGAGGATTCCGTGACCATTGACTCAAGTCGTCAGTGGGACTGGGCTTTTGTCTTTACATTTTATGTTGCTATTCCAAATTAAAATATATTTGCCTCTTCAAGGCATGGGTCTTAAGCTACTTAACGTTATATGTATCTTTCAATGGTACATTAACATATAAAATGTATCCTTAAAGACAAACAGGAAGAATGAATATTTCATGGGCTGCAGCCTGCAAACCCATCAGCAGTACTGATAACATTGATTGTTTTTCTTGACCCATTAGGGTCTGTTTTGATCTCTAGTGGCTGGAGGCAGGCTGCACTGTGGTAAGAGATATTTTGGCCACAGAATAATCTAGGACCAACTTTCCATGACCTTCACCTTCTGACAGGGAGGGCAAGAGAGGATCTAATAAGAAGCCTGGCCCTGACACAGCCCTGCCTGTCACCATGATTACCTGCTAGCTAGTGGGATTACACCACCCTCCTGTGAAGAACTGAGTTCATCAGGCTCACACTGGTTCAACTAGCCTACCCAAGGTCAGAGCCATTTGCATCCAGGTGATTACATTAGCAACTGCTCTCATCTGCAAAAATGGAGAATGTGCAACCTACGTCATCCTAGAGGCCTGTTCACCATACAGGCTGGAAGAAGGTTGTAAATTGTCCCGAGGGGCACTATGAGATCTGGTGACAGCCTCGTACTCCCAGATCAGGTTGAGTAGAAATCAGAATCTCCACTCTGTATTTGAAGAAATGCATCTTGGCCACTGGTCTACAGCCATACCACAAGCCAGGGTGATGGTGAGACTCGCCTTGGCTTCCGATCAATAATATCCCCTGATCTGGGCTGACAGCACCCAGCTGGCCAGTCAAGGGGACTGACAGGACTCCAGAAGCCCATGCTTACTCTCCAGACAGACAGAACCTTGTTTGCTAGCAAATCCTACCTCCAAAGGCTCCATCTGGAACAGGACAGAGGAACAGGCACCCATTGCACAGATGAAGATAATTGAGCCACCTCTCCCTCATGACTCCCTCCGAATCATGGTTCATCACATTCTCCAAACTCCTTACTGACAAACGTCCTCACAGGTCTGAGCTGCTTTCCTCTAAGAGGGACTCTGTTAGAAGCCTTGAACTGTTTCTTTTTCTTTTCTTTCTTTTTATTTTTCTTTTATTTTCTTTCTAGTGGTGGTAAGGACATATAACATAAGCCCAACCCTCTTAGCAAACATTGTATAGCATTGTTAACCTGTAGATTCAGTGTTCCTCAGATCTCCAAAGGAGGAAATGCTACAATAGGGGATGGCAGGATGAGCCCTGGACATTATATATGCAAATCAAGCTGGCCACGGAAGCAAATGCTTCCTGGTTTCACTCCATGGGGCACTTAAAATCAGATTCATAAAAGCCAAGATTGGGATGGTAGATAGGGTGTTCTCTTAGATAGCATTCTCCAGAAGAGCTGTCAAGGAGTGACAATCCTTTGTGTGCTGCACGTGCACACACACACACACACACACACACACACACACACACACACACACACGATGCATTAGAGTGGCATACAGGCTGTGGTCCTGCTTGCCCAACAATGACTGTCTAACAATAGAAAGTCCAAGGAACCAGTAGTTTTTCAATCCATGAGGCTGGATGTCTCAACTGATCTTCAGTATGTGCTGGAATCCCAAAGAAGTAGGCTCAGGGTTAGGATGGTCTCATCAGCAAGAGTGAGGGCAAGCAAAGAGCAAAAAACTTCCATCTTCCATGTCCTTTACATAAGCTGCCAGCAGAAGGCATGACCTAATTGTAGGTGGACCTTCCCACTTCAAAAAATCCATATTAAAGGTAGTTTTTCCTACTTCAAATAGTTTAATTAAGGATCTATCACAGGTGTGCCTGGTAGCTTTGGTTTTAGTTAATTCCAAATGTAGTCAAGTTAACACCAGGAATAGCCATTACACCCTTCAAGGCTTTGCAAAAACCCAGTGTCTCCCTCTCCCTTTTGTATATGCAGCCTAGGTCTCCTTGTTGGAGAATACTTCAGAAAGTTGATATCTCTTGAGCTTTCTAAGAGGACCCATTTTTCCTCACAGAGAATGCAGGACAGTAGATGACCTTCTCTAAGCATGGTGCTGGGCATGTATGAAATCTGTACTTGGTCTCCACAAACACAGGGAACTTGGACCTATCTGAGAGATGAGTAACTGAGGCCCAGGGCTCTTGAATAATTGGCATATGGTCAGACAAATAACTATGATCCAATATGGAACTTGAACCCAGACCAAGTCTCTTATTCTTTCCAGAACCCCAGGCTGCGTCCTAGGCTAACACCAAGCTATGACTTCTTCATGCTGATATTTTCAATTGAAGCTAAGTCAGTTCTGTTACCGGCAGCCAACAGCCACCAAGGAGCTGCTTCCTTAACTGTTCCCCAAACATCGGCAGACTTCACATATGTCTCTGCTGAGAGCAGACCTTAGTTCAGATTCAAAGCTGAAAGATGCCCATATGTTCTTGCTTTGCTGTTTGTGATGTAGATACGCTCAGGCTTTCTTTCCATTCGTGAGCAAACTCTGTTATCTTAACTATTAAGACTGCCCTGAGGAGGCTGCTTGCCATCTGATTCTAGTCCTGACTCCCCTTGGCCTTCTGGGGGTCCCCAAAGTCACTTAGGACTTTGACTGGGGCTAGCATTCTGCATCTCTGAATATTCTAGGATGTAACTTTCGGCAAGCCCTGGGGAAGATCCATCTTTGTAGGGTATGACTGAAGTGGGAAGCCTGAAATGGGGAGTGGACAGAGACAGCAAACAAGTCAAGTCTATCTAATATCTCATATCTCCGCCTACCTTCCTGGCCATTTCATCTATATCCTTGACTGGTGTCCTACATTCTCCTGCCATCTTGGTCCTTAGCCACGGGCATCCACATGTCTGCTCACTGTCTCTGGATGGAAATTGGGCTGTCCTTTCTCCCCATCCGCGTCCTGACCTCACCTTCACACGTTGCCCCTGACAATTGCCACATCACTGCCAAAACATACTATCAACTTCACTCTTCAAGTTCGCCCAGGTCAGAACCTCAAGACTCGTCAGAACTTGCATAACCAGGGAGGGTTTCATCAGCAAATACCGTGCATCCTATTTTGTGTGCTCCACACGGTTCCAGAGCTGAAGCCCTTCTCTGCATCGTCATGACTACAAACACAATTCCAGTCACCCTCATCTGTGGCATGGACCTGTTGTTTGCTTCTGCCCCCTACTCCCTAAACCATAACCCCCAAGTGCATTCTTCCCAGAGACTTCCTTCCTCCACCAACACCTTTTGTCTTCTAGATTGTCTGTCAAGATTGTCCCCATGTCCCCTGCAATTATTCCTTTTCTCCGTCCCAGCTCTGCTCCAGATGCATGGGCTTCTTGTTAGTATTGAAGAACACTGAATGAGTTCTCTCTGCAAAACCACTGCATTTGCTGTTCCCTTTGCCCCAGAACCTCATGTCTTTCTCCCACCTCAGGACTCTGTTGAGACCTGCCTGACCTCTGGGCCAGTCCCATATCATCTGGTCTGTGGAATATGCCATCACCCATTGCTGTGTCTGTTCTCAGCATCACATTTTATTTGTATCCACAGTGAGGATAACCATCTGTCATGCTCTATGTTTCCCATATTCTTGTCTTATTTTTGATGATTGCTTTCCCCTCCCCCTCCCTTTTTTCTAGAACATCTGCTCCGTCAGGGCAGGACTCACTTTCTGTTTTGTCTAGCGTACATCTCCAGCACCTAGAACAGTGTCTGGTGCACAAGAGACAAGGGGAGATTTGTTTCCCACCGAGCGAGTGTTTGAATCGGTGACAGCAGTGGAAATGCTGAGAGACCCAGGTCACCCACCAAAGGCACCTCCCAGACTGAAGATGTCCTGCCCCCCACACAGTCAATCCTATGTCTTCTCTCAGTGATAGTGGGAGGGGTTTGATATCTGCTCTGAAGGTGGTGATCTGTAGGTAGAAAGTATATGTCCCAAGGCAACTGCAGCTTGACCAGGAAGTTCTCTTCTGAGTTCTGTCTGTAAAGAGGTAAAGGGTTGCAATGGGGGATTTACTACAGGGGTTCAGAGGGAAAATTCTAGAGACCCGAGGCTTATGTTTCCTGGCCCATGAGAAAGAAGGAACCCTTCTACACATGGTTCTGCTGTTTTCCTGCAAAAAAGCCCACTACACTAACAGGACCTCAAGCAAGGCAGTGTGTGGCCCCTTCTTCAAGTGGGAAGTGGGCTCTGTGTTTGATAGAGAAATGAGTGGGAAGAATAATAGAGAAAGAAGGAGTGAGGGGGTGTAGAGAAACAGGGGCAGGTGGTCTTTGGGAAGCTTTATACACCAGTCTCCAGAGTTCTGACACTGCCTGCATCCATCATTCCTAACTTAATTGTACAGCATCCACACCTTTCTTCAAGTAAACCTTTCTTCAAAGAAACAGGCATGTAAGCCCAGCAGTGGTGGCACATGCCTTTAATCCCAGCACTTGGGAGGCAGAGGCAGGCAGATTTCTGAGTTCGAGGCTAGCCTGGTCTACAGAGTGAATTCCAGGACAGCCAGACAGTCAGGGCTACACAGAGAAACCCTGTCTTGAAAAACAAAAAAACAAAAAAAAAAAAAAGAAAAGAAAAAAAAACAGACATATAACCAGCTTGTTCGGACTTCAACATGTTGTATTCATGCAAATAGAACTCTCACATTCAGATACAAGACCCTAGGAAATGCCCCATTGACTGTGATTTCTATGTGTGGAAAGGGCCTGATGCCTTCCCTGGAGTTGATCCACGGGTATGGTATGTTTCCTGAGGCATCTCTAGTTTTATTATTGATTTGGACCTGTTAGTCTACGAAGAACCATTCATAGGATCATCTCCTGAATCCTGGGCCTGAACCTTCTCTAGGTGCACCATAACGTGATAAAGGGTACTAAAGACCATGGAGTAAGGCAGACTGTAGGGCATGTGGACCATGCTACCAGAGAGGCATAAGAACTGGTAAGGTTGAATAGCTCAAACCCTGGGAATCTCAGAGATTTGAGAATAGCAGGAGTGGAGACACTCCCTACCTGTCTCTCTATCTACTCTGGAACAGGTAACCACAGCATCCCACTGAGAAGACCATGAGCATTCAGACACATAGCATAGCATCTGGAGTTCTTCTCCATGCTGATGAGGTATCTAGATAACCTTGAGCGGTCAGCCAATGACCTTCCCTTCCTGAGTATTCCCTCCTCCAAGAAGTATTTAATCTCTGGTTTACCCCAAATAAAGTGTATGTACCCATATCCACTGTCAATAGAGCTGCTTCATTCATGATCACCAAGGGGAAGGCCTTAGGCATCTTTGAGACACCTAAGATTCTCAAAGAAAGCTTTCTCTCCTCCAGCCCCTCTGGGACTCACTCCCAACCAGCCCATCCTATTCGTCCCCAACTCCGCCTTCCCCATAGATTCCCTGAGGGAGAATATAGATCATGGACCTTCCTCTTCCTGACTTCCATGGCATGTCAGTGGCACCTGGGCACCACCCAGCAGAGAGGAGGCGAAGAACCACTGTGGACTTTGCTCTGCCTCCTGCCAGCAGTGCCTGGGCATCCGAGGTGGAGAGGCAGAATGCAGTCGGACAGCAGACCATGTTCTAGGCTCAGTGGCAATACACACACATGCACACACACAAGCACACACACATACACGCAGGCTTTCTAGGCATTTTGACAATTCTGAGCCTCAGTTTCCTCATCATATGTGGAATCATGTATGATTCCTGATCATAATGCCTGCTGTTTAGAATCAGTGAAATATGTACATAAAATTCCATAAAATAATTGACTGTCTCCCAACATCTCGGCAACACACTGAGGGAATAAATGAATTGCATCTTTCAGACTGTTTCCTTCACACTGGGGTCTGGGGGTAAGCGTCTTGCCTTGTTCCTCTTTGTTCCCTGTCCCTTTTCACTTGGTTTGCACACACAGAGAGAGAGACAGCCAATGCTTGAGGATTTGCTGAGCCCCTGGGAACCTTCTATTATGAGGGAAGGCACCCCTGTTACTGCTGCAGAGATTACCATTCTGGAGATGACAGAACGGAAATGAAGGGTTGCTGACTATCAGACCCTCACTTCTGAAGGTGGCAGGCATACATCACAGGGGAGGGAGTTCTGATACACACACACACACACACACACACACACACACATATATATATATATATATATATATATATATATATATATATATATATATTGTCCTTACAAAATTCATCACAGACACTCAGCCCAAGACACAGGGGAAACAGAACTGTTTTGACTTCTAATTTATCTTTCTAATATCCACTTCCCTGTGCCCTGGAACAGAGCCAATGAGTCTCAGAGATCACATTTCACCAGCGACCTTGAAAGTGTGATTCAACATCTCTTTTTGCAGTAATAAGATCTTTTTAACCCAAACTGTCCATTTTATGAGACTGATGTAGGGCAGAGAACCAATAGGCAAGCTGAAACTTAGGGTTATTAAAACCCTTGGGAAAAAAATCAGCATGCTCCGAAGCCAGCGCGCAGTTGCAACTTAAGCAATGATGACCTGGAGTTCAGAAGGGGAGTTTGCCGGGGATTGAGGCTGCATACAAAGGCACCCATACACTAGAAGCCTGTCTCAGAGGGACAGACAGCTGGCATTCTGGGGAGTAGAGGCTGCCTCTCAAGAGAGGGCCAGAGCCCCTGTTAATCCCAAAGTGTGGGTCTATCTAGAGCTCAGGGTAACATGGATAGTGGATTTAGGTAAACTAGGGACAGGCAGGATGGAAAAGACCAACAGGGATGAGACGTTCAGGAGCAAGAATGCAGAGGGCTGAGTGGAGCCCAGAGCGGTGGCTGTGTGCAGTCATGAGACACTGTAAGCACTACAGTCAGGCATCACCAGCTCTCTCGATGGAAGAAACTCAGAGCTGTGAAACCAGTTAGAACCAAGGCAGTGACTCTCAATTTGGGGGTCACGGCTCCTTCAGGGATGACTGACCCCTTCAGAGGGGTCACCTAAGACCATCAGAAAACACAGATACTTATGTTATGATTCATAACAGCAGCAAAATTGCAGTTATGAAACAGCAATGAAAATAATGTTATGCCCGGGGTCACCACAACATGAGGACCTTTATTAAAGGGCCACAGCATTAGGAAGGTTGAGAACCAAAGGACTAGGGCTAGACTGTCGGGGAGGTCAAACATCACATCTCCCAGGCCTGTTTCTCCAGAAGTAGCCCTCTAGCATCACAGGCTTCCTGGAGCATCCCATTACTCAGCTTCAGGCAGAAGAGGTCAAGCAGAGTCAGGATGGACACCATCGACTCCTGCCCTGTCACAGGGGCAGAGCTGTCGTCCATTCTCCCTGTCTCTCTCTCCATGTGTCCTTGTGTCTCAGACAGAAGCAGAGCTGCCTGGGGCTTAGTGTGTGTCACCCAGACCTCCCATTTTGCAGATGAGAAACAGAAAGGCCCAGAGTGGAGTTGTACTACAGGAAGAGATCAGCTATGCTAAGGCAAGACTCTGGACCTCTTGACCTAATCTCCCCTCTGGGACAGACAGATCAGAGGCCAGGTTAGTTCAAGATCAATTTTAAGTTTTTTTTTAACTATACAACTAATATTTACCTGTAATAAAAATACAAACTAGTACACATACAGAACTAAAATAAAATGTTGGAATAATACCTCCCTACTCACCCACCAACATACACAGCAGAAATGACCACTGTAACTGTGTGTGTGTGTGTGTGTGTGTGTGTGTGTGTGTGTGTGTGTGTTCAGGTGTTTGCAGGCCCACTTGAGGAGACCAATAAGGACAGCTCCCACACCAAGTCCTGGGGCTCAAGGCCTCCAGTCCTTGCACTGGGGAGGCTAAGGCAGGAGACTAGCCTGTCTCAAAATGACAAAGGAAACAGTATTCATAACATACGTGTACACACACACACACACACACACACACACACACACACATGGATCATATCTTCTCTACAGCAGCACTACCATATCTTCCTTGTGACCCTGCAGGGCCGAGGAAACTTGTTACCCTGGAGTCTGTCACCCACCTAGGACCACTCTGGTATCCAGAAAGTCAGAGTTCCTCACTTCAGTAACTCTTGTCTATTCCTAACCCAAGTTTAAGGCTTTTGTCATCGAAGCTTCTCTCTCTCCTCTTGTTTATAGCAACCTTTGAGTATCTAGGCATAACACCTATACATACACACACATCTTTCACACACACCTTCCATACATTAACTCATATACACACATACAAATGCACACACACATACATATACATACATACATACATACATACATACACACACAAACATATACACAATGCGGGCGCACACACACACAAACAAATGCAAACATACACTGAGTCTTCTCACTAGGTCATGAGGCCTGTCTGGAAGAATGCTATTGGGCTCTCATAGCACAGGCTGAACTAGGGTCCCAAGTCATAGAATACCTTGAAAGAGAAACAAAACTTTCCTCCACCCCTCAGTTCCTCCTGTTAAAAAGTCAGAGTGACTGCATGTCAGCCCCACTTTAAGAAAATCCAGAACCCCCGAGTTCACAAAGAACTGCCCAACTTAGTGAAGGAATGCCTGCTGCATGCTGTGAATTCCTTTGCAGAGTGAAAGTTCTTAACAGAGAGCCTGGAGCTGCACAACAGTCTCTCACAGAGGGGCTGGCCTTGTATGAACTCAGCTCTCCATTCTGTATGGCCTGGAGAAGAATCACAGTAGTCATATTTCCAACTTTGAATAAGTGAGTCCAATAAGTATATAAGTAAACTAAAGTTAAAGAATAAATAGCAAGAGACAGACAGACAGACAGACAGACAGACAGACAGACAGGAAATCATCCAATCAGCTGTTCACAACTTTCAACAGAAATTGTCTAGTGACGCTGAGGCAGTGGGCTAAAGTTCCTAGCTAGGTTCTCTCCACATGGCTGAACTTTTCCCTTCTCACCCCACTGCAGGCCCTTTTATCTTGTGGATGGACAAGCGGAACCAATACTATGAAGGTTTTCCTTAGCTGTTCTCAGAGATACAACACTTTTGCTGCTTGGTGGTCTTGCCCTTCCCTTTTCATAGAGTTGATGGAGGAGCAGGTAGCTTGTCCTCAGCTCATAGTACTGCAGCTTGTACCCAGCCTGCCCTCTGTTTGTCTCAGAGAAAAGCAGCTTTCCTGAAGCCATTTAAGTCCTATGCACACACAGTGATCTCTCTGCCTGTCCCTCTCCTGGGCTAGGAGCTTCTTCCCAGCATGCCAGCTTCCCTAGGCCTGTACCTCAGCCTCCTGGGGTCAGTTCTATTTCTGCTTCCTGGGATACTCCTCCCTCACCTTCCCCTGAGTCGCCCTGACTCTGCCTGCAGGTCACAAAGGGACATAGCAGTCTTATCTCTAGACTCCTCCTGGGTCATCTCTTCTCCCATGTCTCTCTATTCGTGTTTGATCTGTCATTCCATGTCTGTGAGCCGCTATGATTGCTGTTGTGGCTGGAATAAAACTCTAAGCTCTGGGACAATGGGCACATACAGCTATGCTCTGTCTAGCATAACACCTGGGACAAAGAGCTTGCCCTAAAGGAAACTAATTTAAGGTATGAATGAATGAATGAATGAATGAATGAATGAATGCCCACCAGTCCTGGGAAAGAACAATCATTCCAAATAGTAAGTTGAGAGATCTACTTTTTAAATCGAAGCCTTTATTTCCCATTATAAAAGCACCACAGACATCTTATAGACAAACAGAAGTGGAGATAATCCTCTTTCTTAGCACCTAAACTTCCCCCTCAACACTCAGATCATGAAGCCCCACAGCACAAACATCTGGAGTGTGAAGGAGCCTAAACCCTTTCCCAGCTGTTGTGTGGCCTATAGGCTGAGAACCCATGTGCAGCTCAGCTTCCAGAAGGAACCCAGGACATACTCTGCCAGAAAGTGTTCCCGGTTTACAGTTCAACTTAAAAAAAAACAAAACAAACAAAAAAAAACCCAACTGTTTTAATTATAAATTCTTTTTTTTAAAGCAACTAATAATTTGTGATCCAATATGTCTCATATTTAAAGCAAGTAAATTGCTACTGGGAAAAGAAATAACCAGGCAGAGAAGGCACCAAAAAGAGAAAGAGAATCCAGATTAAACAGCCTGGGGGTGCGGCCCAATTACACTGTCTTCTTCCCCAGCGTTTTGTCTGCAGAAGGTACCTTTTTTTTCCCTTCAAGGAGGAGGAATAAATTTTAATGTGACAGCTGCTATGATCTCCACTGCAAAATTAAAACACATTTTGTCAGATTTTTTATATTTTATTGACACATATATAATTTCGTACTGCAAATACAGCTCATATTTTACAAGCCCTGTAAACAGACAAAGAGATACACACCTTCCCTCTAAATCAATGGGGCACAGCACCAGGAGTGGGGAGGGTCTTAAAGCTACAGATGAGCCCAATATAGATAACGGCTAAAGTGCTGGACAGAAGGTTCCAAATCAAGCCAGGGGTCTATAGGAGCTTGCTCCTCCTCCTGAGGAGTGGAGCGCTGCACAGGGCACAGTGGGCTGTGACCCTCAGGCTGGAGCACACCTTTATTCAAGACCTCAGAACAATGACTCAAGAAGAATAAAGTTCCTACTTCTACTGTGTGATCCCTGAAACTGGGTGCCTAAGACATAGCAAAAGGTCATATTCCATGAGAAGACTGGGGAGAGGCAAATCACTGGGCACTGAGTTAGAGCTAGATACAGCAAGGAGAAGGTCAGGAAGTGCTCTAACACTGCAGGGCGGGCGTGAGGCTGATGTGTGAAGGCCGCTGAGCTCTTCCAAAAACCAGAAAGAAGGGCTTGGGAAGTTTTTGGCATAAAGAGATGAGAAGCCTTGACACTCACAGGTGCGTTTAACTTTGTTTAAATATTACCTGACATGCGCATGTATCAAAACACCATTACATGTTCCCCAGTATCGGCTCAAAATAAGTTTAAGTGAGAAGTAAGCAAACTATCCCAGCCCCCACACTAAGAGCCTAGAGCCACCTTTCTGGGTGAAAGCGGGATGCTCCATGCTGCACCGATCAGATTATTCTACACCCCACTTCTTGTATCAGTGCCTGGGGTAGCTCACATGCAGCAGTGCACTGGCATTGGCACTTGCTAGAGTCTGAGAGCATCATGAAAAGCCCCCACCCCCAAGCATCGAGGAGGGTCCCTGCAGCTCATGCGGGACCTCTCAGGGCTTCTAGCTCCTCAACTGCAGAACAGAAATCTAACCTAAAATACCTCAAAAGGCTGCCAGTTTGCGTCCGTGTCAGGCACGGTGCCTGCCTTTAAGTACAAGGCCACACTGGACTACGGACTGGTTTAAATATGGCGGCTGGTTCTGCACGACATCTCCTTTGTAAAGGCAGATCCTAGGCTGGGGTGGGGGTGGATCTCAGTTGTTTTGCATGTGTAGGTCTTGGACTCGACCCCCAGCATGAAAAGAAAAGGGAGGGAGGGAGGAAGGGAGAGAAAGTAGATTGTAACTTTTCTTACCTTTACGGGGGTCAGCTTTCTATGTTCACTTCTAAGAAGATGGAGATCGCTAGAGAGAATCCTCACGCCTTCACACACGGAAGGAAGGGCCCTCACAGGTGACCTCACCATGCCCGGAGTTAACAACCCCCCCCCACACACACACCATACCCTGTGTGTTTGGACATTTGGTGTCTCAAAGGAGGCTGGGTAGTTTTGACCCTCATGACTGGCATGGGGGCACATTCACAGTGTTCACTTGCAAGTCGCAGGAATGGGGAACTCGGATCCAAACTGGGGTGCTGCCAATGGCATCCCAGTAAGAAAGTCACAGAACTGAGAAGGAGGGAGTGGCCATCCTGAAGAGCCAAGCTTCAAGTTGTCTCAGCGGTGCCAGGTAGATGGAGTTCACATCCGCTGAACTGTCCGGAACATGGGGCCACAAGCAAGACAATGTGGCTGCCCCAAGAATCCGTGTTGGTTCATTACGCAGGTTATCAATATTCAGATGAGAACATCGGGCCTTAGATGGTCTCTAAGAAGACCACGTCACTTTTCTCACAGCTTACAGAGGTACCACCAAGACTCAAACCCAGCTGCAAGATTATGTTCATGCCTACCACCCCACACTACCTTCCCAGACTCATCCAGCATCTCAGAAGCAGAGGTTTAATGCGCAGACCAGCTGTCTAACCCTCAGTGAGGAGACACTAAAGCCAACTCCACCCCCTGACATTCTGATCAAGAGTTTAATATATTCCTGCCTTCATGATTATCTGTGCCCATTACTTATTTTTAGTCTCATTTAAATATCATTTTCTCAAGGAGAGCAACATTGAAATAAACTCATAGCAGGAGACCTTCTGGGGGATGGAGGACCATAGCGGATAGTGTGAACACCAGAAGAAGCAACAGCAGCTACCTACACAGCACTGGGCTCCAGGGTTGCCACTTGTTATCCTAGAGGCATTGAGGGAAACAAACTGAGAATGGAAAGTCGTGGATGGTTGAGACTGAACTCTAAAGTTTGTTACAAAACACAGACTAGAATCCTCTACTTCCTCTGCCCCACTTCCCTCTGCCCTGCCACCCACAGATAGGTGTTAAAATGTCCATTACTTTCTTACTGTGATGCCATTTACAACACCTGAACCCATAACCGCATCCCACTGTTTCTGCTTCTGTTGCTTAATATCCACAGTGAATGCTTTGCCCATCCCAGGGGCCCAGACGCAAGGTTCCTTTTTTAAATGCAGGCTACAGAATGGGAGAAAATCTTTGTTAGCTATACTTCAGACAAGGGGTTAATGTCTAGGATATAAAATAAACCATAAAACAACAACAACAACACCCTTCTCTTTGGCTTTTTGAGGCAGAATCTCCCTTTGTAGTTCAGGCTGACCTCTAACTCATAATCCTCCTGCCTCAGCCTGAAGAGCATTAGAGAGTTAATTCTAAAAGCAAAGAAACAAAATCCATTCATTTATTGCATTTACATGTGTAGGCACACAAGTGTGGAGGTCAAAGGACAATTTTGGGGGGTCAGTTCTTTTCCTCCACTGTGTGGTTTTGGGGGGATTGAATTGTGATTGTCAGGGTTGGAGGCAAGCACCTTTACCCATTGAGCCATCTCGATAGCTCTGAAAGGATTGCTCCTGACATCAGCAATAAGGTTTAAAATAGCTGACCTCTTTGAGACACGGAGTATCTGGAGACGCTCAAAGATGCGGATGAGGGCATCTGTGAGGGCAGCAGAGGAAAACACCAGGGAAAGGTGGGCAGCGCTGCAGGATGAGCTAGAGGTCGCCATTGCCGCTCTTAGTAGGTGAGACTGGGAGGTGTGTCTTCTGAGGGGGCAGCCGCAGTGGAGAGCTGAGACCAGAGATGTGGCAGGGTTTGTTCAGAATGGCAGAGGGGCCTAAAGGGAGGCTGAACCTAGAGTCCCGGAGAACAAAGGCCCCAGTCACAGTAAATCCTGTGAAATGCAGGGACTATCACAATGGCCTTGAAAACATTTAAATATCTTAGAATAAATCTAACAAAGGAAGTGAAAGGCTCCAACAATGAAAACTTTAAGCTCTTGAAGAAAGACATTGGAAAAGATCTCCCACGCTCACGGGTTAGGACTAATATTGTAAAAATGGCCACCCTACCAGGAGCTATCTCCAGACTCAGTGCAATCCTCATCAAAATTCCCAACACAATTCTTCACATACATTGGTACAAGTAATCTTGAATTTCACGTGGACACACAAAAGGCACAGGGTAGCTGAAGTCATCTTGAATGGTCACTGTGCGCTACACTGTGTCCCTCTCACACGGTGTGTAGTTCATGGGCCCATTTTGAGAGAAGCATCCTTGATGTGAGGATACACTGGGACTCAGAGGAGGTACTCAGCCTCGAAGATTAGGAGAGAGCACTCTGCTTGTTGTCTAGCTCCCTACATCTGCAGGTCCTACCATAGCACCCTCTACCTCCCAGAGCTCAGAGCCCGGCCTTGGGCGTTGGAGCTATTTATCAAATGTCGCTCTAATTGAGTGTCTGGCGGACTGACTGCTTTCAGACTGCATGCAGAGTAGGCCAGTCTCTGCTCACCCTCTGTTTGTTCACAGAAGCTCCTAGATTAACAGCCTAGATTCCAATGTCAACTTTTATGGCCTTGGGCTTGGGTTGGAGACCATCAGAGTCCTCACCTATAAAAGGGAATAGTGTAGCCCACCTTGTCAGGTTCCTGAAGGAATTGTAAAAAAAAAAAAAAAGTGTAGAATGTCTATGGCTCAGTAGGCATTTCATAAATGGGTATTGTGAATTTTAAGAATGATATCTAAGATGGAATACAATCTCGTACTTTCCCACTAATATTTGCACGTAAGCACCAGAGAAGCTACATCCTGTCGTTTCACATAATTCTCCAAGTCGGCCCCCCTCAAATCCATCATTGACACCCTCTGCCCTCCCACACTTCCTCTCCGCCCCAAATATACATTCATCTTCTTCTATAATCTTTCTGTGACGTGATCTTACAGGGAGTTTAGAAAGATGGGACCCTGCATCTCTCCAAAGCTCCAGAGCCGTGGAGACATGGCTGGAGACGCATGAGGAAGTCAGCGGCTAGAAACCCAGACACCCAGAGTTCACGGAAAGGAACTGAGTGCGGAGAGGTTTCCTCTCCACTGAGCTATTTTTGCTATAAATAGAACTCTTAAATTAGGCTTGAAAATTAAGGAACGCCATTTAAATCAAATTACAGTAAAGAGGAAGATTTAGAGAAAATCAATCACTTCACAGTTATTACACTGAACTGGGCGTGCTGATGAGAAAGGCCTCTGTCTTCTCCTTATTGTCTCAGAGATGCTCTGGGCCCAAGGCTTGACCTCTATTACCCCTCTCCAGGCAGGCCAGACAGCTTGGGTGCCTGGACAGCTCCCTCAAGGCTCACAAACTACACCCATGGAGACTCTGCTTGAGGAAGAAGATGCCTTTCTAGTTCACTCAGATGAGAAAATTGAGGAGGGAAATAAAACCATTTTGTGGAGGGGAAAGTTCCATATGCACTGTGGATTCTCCATTGTCTACCACAGGCTGCTTCTCCCATACCACACTTCTTGGGACTCCATGTGCTCCCTATTCCCGACTGTCCCTCTGCCCTGGCCACCTCTCTGTGCAGTGTGCTGCTCTCCCACGACTGCCTTGACCTAAATGGATTTGGAGGGATGGGGTGAACTCTGAGACATCATCGATCAGGCAGGGTCTGATCAGTCACTGTCCCGGGAGCCCTCTCCCACCACTCCAGTGAGCATTTGCCTACATTCCACTCCAAAGAAAGTCCCACCCACTGTCCATCACCAAGTTGGGGGATCTCTACTTCTCTCTCTGGCTTGATCTTATCCCCAGAAAGGATTTATGAGAGGTATGTATCTGTCCTCATCTTTTTTTTTTCCTGTACCTACTGTCATGAAAATAACAGCTTTGGGCTTGTTTTCAATGCTCATTTTCATCTGCGTAAGTCACATTTTTTGTTCATCAAACTAAGGTTAAAATTATCGATGTGCTTCCTGGTGTACTGTGGCTCAACGAAGACTTGAAAAACCCTAGACCAGAAGTAACTCAAAATGCTGCGCCAGTCCACATGTGCTCTTGATGATGGTCCCTGCTGTCTCATGTCTCTGAAAATATTTTTAAGCTCTGTGTCAACCCTGTGTCTCCCCCAAGGTTCAGGTTCAACTGCTGAGCACCTAGACCATGCTCACGCGGAACTTTTAAATTACTTATTAACTTATCATATGTATTATTGTGTGTGTGTATGCATTGTATACATGTATGCACAGATACACATATGCATGTGTGTACACAGGTGCATGTGGAAGCGAAAAAGACAATCTTGGGTATCGTTCCCCCAGGTGCTTTCAACTTGTTTTGTTTGAAACGGGTTCCCTCCCTGTCATGTGACTCACCTAAGCAGACTCGAAGAGCCAGAGAGCCCCTGGGATCTGCCTTCCCAGTGCTGGGATTACAAATTCATGCTACCACACACAGTTTTTCCTTGGGTTCTGGGGGATCGAACTCAGGTTTTCACACTCACACAGTAAGCACTCTACCAACTGAACTGTGTTCCCAATCCTGTTTTTTCTTTGACTTGGTTTTGTGTTTGTTTGTTTGTTTGTTTTTGAGACAGGTTCTCAGGTAGTACAGGCTGATTGCCAGCTCTCTCTGTCAGCAAGGCTGGCTTTGAACTCTTCCACTCAGGAGAAGACAGATGCTTGGGAAAGTAAGGGGTCTTGCCCAAGATCACACAGTAAGATGCTATAGGGTCACAGCTGAGCCATCTGGCCAACTTCAAACTCCAACCTCTTTTTGTAAAACGATACTGGTTGTAATAAAGACACATGCTCCACTATGTTCAAAGCAGCCTTATTTATAATAGTCAGAAACTGGAAAGAACCCAGATGTCCTTAAACAGAGGAATGGATACAGAAATTGTGGTATATATACACAATGGAGTACTATTCAGCTATGAAAAACAATGAATTCATGAAATTCTTAGGCAAATGGATAGAACTAGAAAGTGTCATCCTGAGCGAGGTAACCCAATCACAAAAGAACACACATGGTATGCACTCAATGATAAGTGGATGTTAGCCCAAAAGCTCAAAATAAACAAGTTACAATTCACAGACTACAGGAAGCTCAAGAAGAAGGAGGACCAAAATGGGGGTGATTTCGTTCCTCTGAGAAAAGGAACAAAATACTCACAGGAGCAATAAAGGAGACAAAGTGTGGAGCAGAGACTGCCCTACCAGGGATTTATCCTATACACAGTCATCAAACCCCGATATTATTATGGATGACAAGAAGTGCATACCAAATGGAGCATGTCATGGTTGTCTTTGGAGGGGCCCTGTCAGAGCCTTACACATACATACAGAGGCAGATGCTAGCAGCCAACCATTAGACTGAGCATGGGATCTCCAATGGAGGAGTTGGAGACAGTCCGGAGGAGCTGAAGGGGTTTACAGCCCCATGGGAAGAACAACGATGTCAGTTACCCAGACTCTCCAGGATTCCCAAGGGCTAAACCATCAACCAAGGGGTACACATGGTTCCAGCCAAAAATGTGGCAGAGGAATGCCTTGTCAGGCATCAGTGGGAGGAGTGGTCCTTGGTCCAATGAAGGCTAAATAGATGCCCCAAGAAAGGGAAATCGAGGGGTCTGGAGGTGGGAGTGGGTTGGGTGGAGGGGCATATACTTGGAGGCAAGGGGTTGGAGGAGGGGTTGGGGGTTGGGGGTTTTCGGGGAGGGGGGAAACCGAGAAAGGTTTTAGCATTTGAAATGTAAATGAAGATTATATTTAAAAAGAAAAAGCTATCTTGGATTTGTAACATAGGAAGTGAAATAAAGCCTTTCAGCGAAAAAAAACCAAAACAAACAAAAATGATATTGGTTTCTTCTCCCAGAGTACTAACTATGGCCCCTGGTTCAAGTCTGGTCACATACTTATTTGACAAATGAATTTATCATTGCCTTGTGGTCAAAATCAAACCAACTTATAATTTAAACATAGTTATTTCAATAATTTCTAAATTTTAATTAATAGATAAATATATTTTAATTGGGTATCAAATATACCTATATTTAAGGAAGACTGTGATAAAACATTTCAACACAGAGATGAAAATCATTATCCACAGATTCACATTCATATGGATTTCTTTGCAAATACCTAAATGTACACACAAAGGCAATAATAGGTTAAAAACCACCTTTTCTGGAATGCTAGGCCTAGTATAAAACACAGAAAACAGAAAATGGCCATGAGCACCTCTATTTTGGCTATATGTGTTTTTTTTTTAACTTTTCAGATTTGTTTTGAAAAGGACGTAAGATCGTGTATATATAGCTCAGAATTAAGAGAATACTATAAATAATGTAGAGTGGCAACTCAATAGGACCTTTTTGCAGGCCGTCTACCTGTCCCTGGGCGCTTTATACAATATGAACCATAATTATATAATTGTTGGGTAATTATATCAGCAATCATATTTACACAGAAACTGTTTTTCATACCACTCAGATCATTTAAATGTTTTTAACTTATGGGCAGAAAGTTAAACAGATTTCAAAGCAGCCTTGAACTGAGATCCTGGCTGCCCCCATACTTGCCCAGCACTGAGAATCGTCTACTTCCTTTTGGTCATGCTGTTGGGAATGACAGATTTCCCCTGTGGCTGGGAGATGCGTTTTCCTGGCCACTGTGATGTGAAAGTGCTTTTCATGTGCTTAGCGGTCATTCTACCTCCACCTCCTAGAAATCTGTGCTGGGGCATTTTGCTCACTTTTTACTGAGTTGTCCTTTTTAGGAAGTCTTTTTAGGAACTCTTGACATATTCTGGATTTGAATACTTTATCATATGTGAACCCTGTAAATATTCTCTCCTAGACTGTGACAAGCTTATTCTTTCAAAAGTGTCTTTTTAGCGAGCTTGAAGACAAATTCAGGCTCACCCATCAAAAATCCCAGCCCAGAGTAAGAGGGGCCAGGGTCCCTGCATCTGAGATGGTTCCACCCAACACTTCAGCATGGGTGCTGTTTCAGATCAAAGCTGAGAGTTTCCACTTTTCTTCTCGTGGTCCTCACCTGGTGTAGAGTAGCTCACATCCACCAGGCATCCGGACAGTATCTTAGGACATGTGGCCCCATCAAGAAGGAATTCATAGTGGAAATAGAACCTGATGTGGAGGAAAGTCCCTGCGCACATGGGTCCAAGCAAGCTATACCCACAACACTATATAAGTACCAGGCGCTAACTTGAGCATCCGATACCCATCATCCTAAACACGGAACAAGGAGCACCCCGTGGAACCGTTGATGACCTCTGCTAGAAAGCGCCACAGATTGCCTGGGGCTAATGAGTATCTGTCTTTGTTGCTCGTGCTGCCAGAGTCAATAGTCACACAGCACAGGTGAAGGAAGATGTTCAGTGCCCTATCTAAGGAAGGCAGGAAAGGTCGAAACATACATTTCTATGCTAGAAATAGAGCTAGGTTATTCTTTTTTTCCAAAGTAATGCTTGCATTTTGGGAATCTGGAAACTACAGATATGGAAGAAACCCACTCCTTAGAGATAAACACTTTAATATTACATTTCTATTTTTGTTTTAAAAATGAATAAATGGGAATTCATAATTTATAACTCTCTCTCTCTCTCTCTCTCTCTCTCTCTCTCTCTCTCTGTGTGTGTGTGTGTGTGTGTGTGCGCATGCCTTTTTTTATATTATAGCAAGGTCTTCTGTTATCTAATGTTAGATGGCTGGCTGCTTCTCAATTGGATAGCTACACCAAGGTTTATTTAACCAATTTGCTGCTGCTGTATTTTTAGTTTGTTTCCCATTTTTCACTGAAACACATCCATAGGATAAACATACCTACATCTGGGTCTCTGGCTGTCCGACAAAAAGTTCTTCCAATAAACTAGAAGTAGAGTAGTTGGATCAGAAGAAGCGCAGTTGTTAGGGCTGGCCCAGCTGGCAGAACCGCGTTTACATCAGTAGCTAAGGCTGGGCTGGGCTGTGGCTCTATGGCAGAGCTCCTGCTTCCCAGACTGGAGGGCTCCACTCTCAGCACCTCTAAAATCAAAGAATGTAGACCATGGTCTCAGAGGTGCTGCATTATTACTTTTCAATTAACCAAGGCAATGTAAGGGTTTGTTTGGGTTTGAGGTGTGGGGTGTGGTCCACTGTGGCAGACAAGCATGGTAACAGGAGTTTGAGGTCATGGTTTGTCTATAGCCAGGAGGCAGAGGAGACAGGAACGCTGGTGCTCAACTCAGTTTCTCCTTTTTACTCAGTCTGGGACCCTAACCTAGGAACTGGCACTGTGGGCAGTCAGGGTGGACCTGCCCAGTTCAGTTAAGCCAATCTAGAAACTCCCTTAGATATGCCAAGGCATTTGTTTTCTAGGTGATTCTAGGTTCTGTCAAGTTGATGAGCAGTATTAGTCCTCATCCGTGCTGTATGAGGGACATGAGCTGCACTGGCTTATTCCTCAACACATAACCTTGTTGGTGCTATATGGTTCTCACAGAAGAGGCCCCAGGTTCAGCGAGGTCCGGGCAAATTAGAGTCTGCCTTGCTAAGACCAGGGTGGAGTGCTGGTTGCTGTGACTTTTTTTTGTTCGCATCATGATCTGATGCTGGAGTGGAGCAGGAGGCTTAGTTCCATGAAGTCACCCAGGTACCCAGGCTCTTCATTTTATGATTCTACTTGACGCCCATAGACTCTTGGATGGAAGGGTTGTTTTGGGAGTGTTTAGGGCAAACCAAGGTTTTCTTCAACTCAATGTCCATTGGCAGGAAAGCATCGCTGCCGCTGAACTAGATACACAGGAGACAGGAATGCGCAAAGGTGCTGGGAACACAAGAAGCAGCACGGGTAGCCAATCCAGCACTGTCCATCACAGGGTGGAAGATAAAAGCACTGTCTAGCCCTTGGGTAACTGGAAAAACCCATGAACCATCTCTGAACTTAATGTAAAGGCTCAACCCAGGTACCTCAGGGCCAGCGTCCAGTACTCAGTACTAGCATTAATGCCACAAGCTGTACATCTTTGCTAATAGAGTAAAAGCCACTAACTGCAGCTGAGCTTTCACCACTCATGAGGTGGCATGGTGAATAGTTAGATACTCAAATACAAGTGTCAAACTACCTTAATGCAGTACTGTCGCTGCCGCTTGCCAGTTACGTGACTGTGGGCAAGCGATTTAACCTGCTTTAATTCCCTCTTCTGTAAAATAAAGCTGATTGTGGAAGCCATGTTATAGCTGGCTTTATACCTGGTCCTCTTCAACTGCTGTTCTTGGAATGCTGGGCCAGGCATTGTGCTCACTGCTTTGAAGCCGGTTGGCTTCCCGAGGACAGTTTCTGCCCTCGTGAAAAGGGGGAGATCATTCTATCCAAAAGGCTGTTGTTAAAGAAAGCCAAGCATCTGGCTGGAGGGGGGTGCTGCTTGGAGCAGCTGAACTGCTAGCTTCCCCCAGTGTTCAATTCATCAAGGTCGGCCTCACCCTGGGCTACTGCCACCGAAGGTCACTATGACAATCCCAGCCTCTCATTCCGTGTGGACCAAGAGAGAAGGAATTCTATGAGCAGCGTGGTCTCCCATGCACACCCACCCCCTACCCATTGTGCGCAGGACATGGAGTTGCATGCACATTACTCACTCCGAGGTCACCATGCCCTTCCCCCTCAGGCTCCATTCAGAACAGATTAAAAGGCACTGGCTTTCCCAGCTGCCTTTCAGGAGAGTCCGTCCACAGAGATCCCAGTGCATAAGGCCAGCCCTGGGAAGATGCCCAAGTACTTCTCTTTCCAGCTGTGGCCCACCTAGGGCTCAGGCAGTTCTGGCCACCGCAAGCAGATGTAGTGGCACCACATGTATTTCCCACAGGGACCTTAAGTAGGGTCTTACCTACTGCTGTCCCATCCTGTCCTGCCCTGAGCAGCCTAGGAAGGGACCTCTATGAAAAGTACCTCCTGAGTTCTGGGTCCTGGTCACCTTTTTGTATCCTCTGCCTTCCTTTCCCCAGTTCCAGCCCCCGTTTGAATGACTGAGTTCCAAGTGTCTCCTGGCACCAAAGCCAACAGGACACAATACCTTCACGTTATAATTGGTTCTTTCATTCTCAGTATGATTCATGTGGCCCACTGCTCTCCTGATCCCACATTCCCAGACTCCAGTGTCTACCAAGCCTTGGCCTGCTAATACCTCTACCTTTGTGTTTTTCTCATCTCCAACCTCACCATCCCTGAACAGGGCATTTCATGGAGAAGTGACTCTCCCCACCTTGTCTCAGGAAAAACCTCTGGTCTCCCAATCTCAAGAACTACACTCCATTTCTGGCCTTTCAACCACAGGCACACACACACAAGTTTTCAGAGCCACCAACACCCATCCTGTAGTTTTTCATTTGTACTTCCATCTGCTCGCTAACTGAAATATTTATATAATTAAATCTTTAAATGTTGACTGCATGGCATGTCTATCCACTGTTCTGGGAAAGCAAAGTGTGAAAAAACACATGCTTGCCTTCACAAAGCTTTCCGTCCAGTGGGAGAGAGAAACAAGACAGACCTAGAAACAGTTGTGGGGTGTATGTATAGTAATCACTGACCCATGAGGGGACGGGTAAACAGAAAGGAGAGATGCTGCCTGACTAGGAAGTGAGCAATGGCTTCCGAGGAGGGGTGAGGCCTTGATGAACCTTAAAGAATGCAGGGACTCAGCCATAAGAACCAGGAGTCAGGGTGGGCTTCTAGACCACAGAGAGCAGAGGGGTGAGAGTAAGCAGGGACCTTCTGCCACCACTGTGAGTCACTAGAGTTATTGTTCAAGGTGGGAAGCAGGAGGTGGGCTGCAGAGGGTTGGGCCATGTCACTGGAGTTGAACTGGACAGCTTTGAGGCCAGCATACACAGATCTTCCCAATCTCAGCAGTGAGAGTCCTGTGTCCCAGGAACCCCTTTGGTCCTGGGCAAGGAGGAATGAATGACAACCCTATAGGACTTCATGATGCTTTGGACACCTAACCTTGCACAAAGATGGTGAGAGTCAGTAGAAGATAGAGTCTGTATGTGTAACGTATGCAGAGTACCTAGTCTCTGCTTCTACCACCCTGAGTACATGCTGCAGGACTCATAACGCCTCAGAGTGCCCTGGATACCATTGCTTTTCCAGGTAACTGAATGTCTTGCTGCACCATACTCTCTTGCGGAAGGCTCCCCAGAAATAGATTTGTCTTCCTGCACGCTCCTCCTCATGGTAGACCACTCAGAAGCGCACATTCTTTGGCAGCCATGAGATTGCAGGACATGGAGCTAGCTCTGGCATGCCATGACTTTCCTGGACCAGTGACTTTTCCTAGTCAGTGCCTTCCAGATCTTCAGGACACAAAGAATCCACAAGGAACAGCTGTAGCCTATGGAAATCTAATACAGAGAGAAACCCACCCCACGAGCTTGACAGATATCCACCTTGGCTTGCTGCGTTCAAATCTCCATGTTGCCAGAATGAAGTGAAGGTGCTTACTATTACTTATTCATAGAAGATTGCATAAAAGATTTCACTCACATGGCTAACTGCAAACAGTATGGGAGTAGGGATGTTTAGAAAAATGGATACGTTTTTAAGGATCCTGGAAAGTAATACACAATGTTAATTATACAACGTTATTAAGTATGACATGAAAGCTACTGGCAACCTTTCTTCAGTCTGCTTTGGGGATAGCTTATTAGTGACTCGGCAGGGGGTGGGGGGAGGGGGTAATAGATGCTCAGTGCTGGTGGACAAGGAAATAATTTGGAAACCCAGCCAACAATTATGCAGGTGTGGCCTGGCTGGGCTCCGCACACAGCCAGGGAAGTCAGGATGTGGGCTAAATTCCCAGCGGGTCTCAGAGGAGCAGCTGGGAAAGACAGAGAGAAAACTTCTGAGAGGTTGTCACAGGATTCTCTAGCTCCCCAGAGACAGAGATGCTAAAAGTGGTGCCCTGGAGGGAAGAGTGGGGGCAACTGAAGTGGCCAGCCTGGAGAGTGTTGGGGACCTGAGATGGCCACCCCCTCACCCTCCCCTGCCTGCCCCTGTCTCCAAAGTGGCCATTCAGGAGCCTGCTTCAGAATGCAGCTAGGAGGTGTGTGTGTGTGGGGGGGGGAAGATAGAGAAGATGAACCCTTTCCAGTGGGTGGCTGTAAAGGATTGGCCTGACTTATTTTTAATTTTCACCTGGGAGGTTTTTTTTTATGGCACACTCTCCAGAAGGATCTTCCCCACACTTGTTCTCTGAAAATCTCAGCCAAGTGTGATGGCACACTCCTGAGGCAAGAGGATCATAAAATCACGGTCTTTCTCAACTACCAGCAAACTCAAGGCTAGCCTGGGCTACACAAGGCCTTAACACAAAAACAAAAGAAAATAAAACAAAACCTTTCCGGTGTCCTTGGCTTTTTCATAGTATCTGTTTCCAGGGTGGCTCCACTCCCAACCACCAGGGTCAGTGTTCTTGCTTTCTGATCGGCTCCAGCTGAGCTCTCTGGGGACTACTGCCCCTCTCACCCACATCTACCTACAGAGCCAGTGTGACTCAGCTTCTCCTACTTCCTCCCCCCACCCCCCCAGGTGCTGCCTGTCCTACAACTGTCACCGGGGAGGGAGCAAAGAGAGGCTGATTAATTTTCCCAAGACCACACAGCAAATAAGGGAGCAAGGCCATGGCTAGAAGTCAGGGCTGTGGCTCTCTCCAAAGGCCTGGCACTGAGCCTGGGGCTGGGAAAACTGGGTCAATACAACTGAGCTTCTGCCCTCCAGGAGCCTAGAGTCTGGAAGATAGCTGCCTTCTGGACGTGGGTGTTTAGGAGACCAGGTTCCTTTAACAGCACCTAGAGTGGGTACAATCATTACCTTTTTTTTTTTTTGGATTTATACCTGTCCTCTGCTGGACACTCAAGGCACTTATCAAAAGACCTTAGAAGGGGCGTCTCTGCCTAGCGCTGTTCCACCCCTGAACCCAGGTCGACACCTGCCGTCCCAAAGCCATCCCAATGAGAACTTGATCATTAGTCCTATAATCGTGAACAGTGGAGGCTCTGGGCTTCATTAAAGTGATTCTGCCAGCATGCCTATCAGTGATCCAGGGTGTGCATAGGGCGCAGCCACCTTGAGTCTGCTAGGGAACTGATAAGGTGCCTCACGTAGGGCTTTGGGGAGCAGCAACATTGGGAGGGTCCCACTAAGCTTGGGGCACATTGCCGAGGAATAGACTCTCGGAGCTAAGGAAACAAAGAGCCCTAAACAGTTTCGGGAAGGCAGGGAGGACTAGTAATGAGGAGGGAGGAGGCACCTCACTCCCCAAAGCCTCTGTTTTCCGCTGGCCAGAAAGAGCTCACTGCAACTCAGATATCAAAGTGTAAGTGGCACGTGGAGGAGGGGCTGTGCTGCTGAGCCAATGGGGAGAAATGTGTTTGTGGTTCCGCATCACTTCCCCACACATGGAGCTTGTCTCATACATGCTCAGTGAAGCCTGGATCCTCTCTCCGGAGAGGAGCTGTTTGCTCAAGCCCCAGACAGCTCCACCTTGTCAAGCGCTGCCCGCTCTGATCTTCCACCTGCCAGGGTCTCCCAGCCCTGCCTCTCTCCTTAATCCATTCGAAAGGCTGAGACCCAAATAAACTGTCAAGCATTCCACATCACTCCCAAGTAGAGTGGGGCCAGTCCACCCCAGCTCCTGTTTACACCAGCACACAGGCCTCTTCTGCTTGTCAAAAAATGAAAAGAAAAGAAAGAAGATGAGGGAGGAATAGGAGAAAAGAAACATGAAGACGAAGATGAAGAGAAGAGGAAGAAAGGAAATAAAATTCTGGGAACCTTGGTGTGCAGGCAGAACTGTTGACCTGGGAAGCAGGGGGGCTTGTCCTGTCCTTTTAGCATGCTGTTTTACCTTTCCAGGCAAAATCTGGATAATGGACAAGAAAGCAATTGATTCTGAGTATTCTAGATCCAGTCGAGTCCACAACTCCTCATCCGTTCGCCTGCATTATACCATGTCTCTCCCAAGGAGCCCATGGCTCAGAGATGAATCAGGTTTGCAAATACCCAAACCCAGTAGCAGGGGCAACAATGTTACAGACCAAGGCTCTGAGGGAGCCGAGCAGGACTCTGTATCAGCCTGAGAGACAAAGAAAAGAACTGGAGACTGGGTGGAGGTGAGTAGTGGGCATCACAGGCAAAGACCAAGAGAAAGAGAAACTTGTGTGAAGGCACCAGGCTGTGGTGAAACCTTTCATCCCAGCTACTCTCACCCAGAGCCTGCGCTTCCTCCTCCAACTGGCCCCACTCCATTGCTCTCTTGACAATGGAGCTCAACTGCCGATGGCATAATGGGACATCCAGAAAGCGATGCATAAAATACTGATAACACTCAGAAGAATAAATGCTTACTCCACACGTATGCATCATGTCAAGATCTGGTCCTGGTGTCCCTTCTTCCAGGAGGCTTTCCCTGACCAGTGTCCCAAGCCCGGTAAGTATTCCTCCTTTCTCTAACTGAGCCTGGGCGTTGACACATCAGCACTGGTCAGTTACTTGCCTTCTTCCCTGCCAGACTAGAAGCTCTAGACAGTTTCTGGTATACAGTAAATTCTCAACAAAGAGTTTTAAGTGGATTATGGGGTGGGTAGGTAGATGGGTGGATGGGTAGATAAATTAACGGTAAAATTAATGAACAGACCTGTCTCCTTAAGAAGCAATACCATAGTGTAGGACTGGTTTGATATGGAACAACTTGGGTGCAAGTGCCATTGCTCTGGTCCCAGTCTGATAGCAGCTGGGTTGCATGCTCCCTTTGAGCTCTGTTGTTGTCTGTTGCAGATGTGTCTTAGGGTACCTATCTCAGAGTTCTCGTGACGTTGGAATGTGATAGTCAATGTGACTGTACTTTGTATGCTGCCAAATATGGAGAGGTTGTGTGTATTTTCCAGTCAGGGTGCTTCATAAGCAAGCACAGGAAATTTGCCAACCCTGCTTTAACAGTAAGGAAGTGCACTGTGTCAGAAATTCAACAATAAGAAAAAACTGTCAACTGACGACTACTAGAGAACAAGCCGAAAGGAGTGTGGCCCTTTGAGAGACTACCCAGAGTGCAGCGGGTAGTCTAATGCTCACGTACACACATGTGGCACTAAAGGGAGGCAGTGGGTTTTAAAGCAGACACACAAAGTTGGGAGGGAAAGGTGATGGGTTAATAGAGGAGGGACTGAAAGGGAAGGTGACATGGAAATTTCTGGCTTTTTTTTTTTGAGACTCAATTATGTCATGTGAAGTTTTGCTGAAGCAGACAGGTGAGAGGATGTTGTGCTGAAGTAGACAAAGGTGAGAGGATGTTTTACTGAAGCAGACACGAGAGGACACGTGATGTTTAGAAAGACTATAAATATGACCCCACAGATAGAGTGACGGGCTCTTGCATTGGTTTGCATTGTACTGTGTTGTTGATCTCTGCTTGCTGTAACTTTGTAGAGAGTAACTGGCCAAAGAACTTCTCATAATCAGCTGCTTCTTGCTGAGTCCGAGGAGTCCTGCCTATTCAGTAGAACCTTGTGCTTTCTTCTGGATTGAGCATCTGCTACTGATTCATGTTTGGTATTTGCCAATTAGACTGGACTGCTGCTATTGATTCGTGTTTGATGTTTTGGTCTGGACTGCTGATATCCTAACAACAAAGATTGGAATCTCCCCAAAGAACTACTTCTAAACAGGTCAACAACCGCTTTTTTCTATCAACCTTTCTTTTCCCCTACCTCTGGTAAGTGGACTAGAAGGGAGTTTGGAGTGCTAAGGAACACTAATTAAAGTAGGTTTCGGGGCTGGAGAGATGGCTCAGCGGTTAAGAGCACTGACTGCTCTTCCAAAAGTTCTGAGTTCAAATCCCAGCAACCACATGGTGGCTCACAACCATCGGTAACAAGATCTGATGTCCTCGTCTGGAGTGTCTGAAGACAGCTACAGTGTACTTACATATAATAAATGAATAAATAAATAAATAATAAAGTAGGTTTGGAAAAGTCTAAGCCTACAGAGGGGATGGGTAGATTTGATCAGAATGTATGAGTACACATAGACACACACACACACACACACACACACACACACACGAAATTCTCAAACAAAAAGCCTTCACATTCTCAAAGAGAAAAAAATTTCTGAGCAGTAAACAGCTAACTAGCAAATTTATTCTAAATAGGATGCTTTTCTTTTAAGAACCTCATTATCTAAGAGTAATGGCAAATGCCTATAATCCCACACTCAGGAGGCTAAGGCAGGAGGACCACGAATTCAAGGCTAGCCTGGGCTACACAGACACAGCCATATTCTAATAGGCTCTCTAACCTTGCCTTTCCCCTGTGATATGTCTCAGTTTAAACCAGCATTTACTGGGCTGCTCCAACCCATCTGGAATTGAGAAGATGAAATCTGCCTTGAAGAAAAAAAGGCTCTTGTGATATTGTAGTCATTTGTCTGAGCAGCAGCCTACATCTATAGATAGTCTATCATTTTGCCTAGTCGCTTTCAAAATCCCTTTCAACTGCCCTGCCAAGATATTTATAGTGATATTTGTGTTTTTAATAAAAGAGGATCTTGTGAAGAGAAGTAATAAAATGATGGTACACACACACACACAGAGATCTGCACCAGACAATAGAAAATGAAAAAGTTATCAGAGTACCAAGTGATAACAGCACGGAGTTCTTTGACTGAGACCTCCGGAGGTCATTTAGTGTTTTATGAGCAATGTTACAGGACCTGGACACCTGTGCGGGTTATGGCAAGAGGCTCTAGTGTACTTCCGTACATGAAGTCGGTCCATCCAAGCCTCGGCATCCAGCAGTTGATACAGACCTCAATCGGTTCCCTGAGCAGGTAGGAGAGGCTGAGAGAGCAGCACATGTGAGCTGACTGAGACAAGAGCCATACTCCTCAGTGAGGACAGATTTGAAATCCAAGTTGAATGGCTGTTTCTGGAAGGAAGACTTTGCAAAAACATAGGAGGGAAAATACCAGCAAGTTCCACCAACATTGTACCAGTTCTCTTGCTATGACTTGCCTGTTTCCCAGTCTGTTACAATGTTATCTCAGACAGGACAAGTGATATGGCCAAAAGCAAGAAAGAACAAGATAAAGGGATAGACTCTAGGAGGCAGGGTCCTTCACAAGGGCTGGCTTGGGTGACACAGTTGCCAGAGGTCTTTCCAAGGACGAGGCATGGGTGAAGAACGCGACTGTCATGAGAACCCTTCCCAAGGGGAGGCAAAGACCATGGGCAGGGAATAGGTGGCAACCTCGGGGAGCAGCAAGAGGGTTGATGTGGCCTTTTAGACATCCAGGTAGTGTATGAGTTTAGATATCTGGGTGAATGGCGGCATCCAGAATCTCCTCCCATTTGGGCTCTTTGAGAAAGGTATAAGGCAAAGCCCAAAGGGACACAATCACATTCAAAGACTCAAAAAGAAAGGCAGAACTACAGCCTGAGCCTGGCGGGCCATCGATGAGAAAGCGAGCCATCCTCAGAGACCACAAAGGAGAAACTGTCACTATAGGAAAGAGAGTGTGTGAGCATGCGCGGGGAGAGCTAAGAGCATGTGAGCATGCGCGATGGGTGACGCATGTGAGCATGCGCGGAGATGGGGGACGCATGTGAGCATGCACGGAGGGAGGTCTGTTTTTTAGGAAATGACGTGACTATATCTTTGGAAGGCTGAGATTTCCCCAGGGAGGAATAATATTTGACTCTCTGAGCCCTCAGGGAACAGTAAATCCCGAAGGATTTAAAATAAGGAGATGTGATAGCAGGGTAGAGAAAGAAGCAACATTCCCTCCACTTGGATAAAACTGGGTAAGGTCAAAATTAACTTTCTTCCTGGAAATCCTAGCAGCCATGACAGCCATATGTTTTGGAAGTATCAGCAAGTTGTATTGATGGGGACTGGACTCTTAGAACCTGATCCCTGTGGCCAGTGTGTGTGTGTGTGTGTATGTGTGTGTGTGTGTGTGTGTTTTCTCATGTGGGATCACATATATGTGTGGGTCAATATATGTGTGTGCAAAGTTGACATTAGGGGATCTTCCTTGATTGCTTTTACTTTACTGAGGCTTGGCACTTGCTGAGCCCAGAACTTGCCAAGACTGACTAGACTAGTTGGCCAGCTGAGTCCAGGGATCCTGTCTCTGCCTGCCTGTGTGATGATGACTGGCATTTAAGTAGGTTCTACTTCTCACACTTGTGTTGTAAGTGCTTTCCCCACTATCTGTCTCCCCAGCCTCCATGGCTGTTTTTCAGCTTTAGTCTTCACTACACCCTCTCTGGTCCTGTTTCTCTCCTGTCTCCTGCACAGGGGGCAGGGTTTTAGAGCCAGAGTGAGCCTGCCTGTATGAAGCCAGTGTTCTCTACATGTGCCCCTCAACCATGGAGGGCTAAGGACTTAGTGTGGGGGCCTGGATGCTCCCCTCCACAGGCATCTGGTGGGAGCATTCTCAGCCTGGCTCTGTTGTCCTCCTGAGCTAGCCAGAAGAGAGGCCTTGCTGACAACCACTTAATAACCAGGCCATGCTTCATCTAAAGAAAGTGCAAACCCAGCTGCCATCTAACTCACAACAAATGTGGATCCCCAGTGCCGAGTAGAGGGAGCATGGAGAAAGCTCTCAGACCTGAAAGATAAAGGGACCTAATGGAAGGAACCAGAAGAATACCCACTCAGCAGTTTTCAGCCTGGGAGGCATCTACTTCCAAAGATGCTGGGGCAGGAACAGGGATGCCGGCAATGAAATTGAGGCACCAGCAGTGATGGGAGACCCTAAGAATGCAGGAAACACTTCTGGTATAAGGATTAAAGACGTGGAAACATGTATGCCTGAATCTTCTGAGCAGAATCAGGCAAATCAAAGTTTAGAACTGGGTGGCTTCTGCTCAAATCATAACTCCTGAGCAGGGAAAAGGAGGAGGAGGAGGAGGAGGAGAAAGGTAAGGAGGATTTACTCTTCATCTCCCCAGCCCTCTGCTGCCTCTTCCAGTAGTGCCTACCTCCACCTGGTATCATGGTAACAATGTAACAAGGGGATGCAATGTATGTAGCTCACCCCCTGTCATGTAATTCATGCTTAGAAAGGCTAGTGGTTTTCAGTAGCAATAATAATATTGTTCAAAGATCATGTGAGGGCAGTGGCCTTGGGCAAACTGCTCTTCTATGGGGATGCCAGGTGTCCCCATCTGAAAATCAAAGAGGGGGGTTTAGAATCAGCCTGGAACTGGGGGATTGTGAAGACTCCAAATGGGGACTTCAAAGGCTGCATTCCCCCAGTTTTGAAGTTTTTGTCTATCATAATATCTAAGTGCCAGCCCCCAAGACCTGGAGTCTGCACGTAGCCTCTGGGACCCTGATTGGTGAATTCTGATAGGTGAATAAAGATGCCGACAGCCAATAGCTGGGCAGAAGAGACATAGGCAAGGTTAAGGTTTGGTGGGCTTGGGAGAAGCAGAGAAAAGGCTCCATGGAATAGAAGAAGAACTTGCAGGAGAGGAGAAAGGAGAGCCGCCATGGGTTAGCTGAGTTAGAAAAAATGCGGCCATGTGGGTTGGCCACTTGGAGCTAAGAGCAGCCCAGATGAAACATTGGTTTATCTATAGGAAGGTCGATTCTAACAGCATGGAGGGTAGACAGTTGCCCAGCTATTGTGCTGCCTGAGGCAATTTTAAAAATATAAAGGCTATGTGTCTTTCATTAGGGAGCATAAATGGTCCAAGGCAGGGAAGAAATCCTGTGCCTGGATTTTTAATATTTTTTACTACACCCCAGTTTTTATCTCAGAACTGCATTGTCTCCCTGAGAAGATGGAGATAAAATCCAATGCTAACCTGTTGGGTTTTTTTCTGGTGATTACGTGGCATAACTGATGTCACACAGGTCCTGGTACACAATAAATACTTGATGATGTTTGTTACTGTAATTCTCTTTTCCTGAAATTATTTTCTAACGATAACAAAGATTACAGAGGCCCACTTGCTCTGTGTCAGGGAGCAAGCCCCTTGCTATCTGAAACTCCTAGTTTCCCTTCCTGTAAAGTGGGAGCCTGGACGAGAAGGTCTTAAAGGATTCCCCAACCTTTTATGACGTAAGTATGAGGTGAAGGGCAGCTCAGAGAAACCAACCAAGGAAACACACATTTCCCAGGACATCATAGTGTCCTCCCAAGACTCCAAGGACAGCTGCCTGGTGACTGTTGCACAAGCTTAGAAGCTGTATCTCCCAGTGTGTATGTCCTTAATGTAGACTGCCAGCAAAACCGACCTTCAAAGCAACTACAAATGATTTATCTCTGCACAACGAGGACCCACCAAACATGGGAACCGTGTTCTCTGTGGTTGGGCAACTCCAAGCTTATCTGTCCAGTTCTTGTTTCGTATATGCCCAAGCCATTTTAGGACACAAACAGAAAAGAGATAACTTTCCTTCTTGTCTATCTGCCTGCCCGCCTGCCTTCCTTCCTTCCTTCTTTCCTTCCTTCCTTCCTTCCTTCCTTCCTTTTTCCTCTCCTCTATTTCTTCCTAAATATCCCAACCTTACACCACAATAATGATCCAAAATATTTAGCGTAAACCTTTGTCTGGGCAATACCTGCCAGAAAACAGCACACAGTGGGATCCTTACTGCTTAGTCTCCAGGCATTAGGTGACCTCTCACCTGCAAGGTAACTGACTATAGGTCATTAGAATCAAATTCTGCTGTGGAGTTGGAGGAAAACTTGCTGAACAAAGGTTACATCGTGGCCTTTTCTCCCATCCATCTCCCCAGGCTGGCTGGAGAAAGGGCTTATCCAGCAGGAAGATCTTACGTGGTCCTCATTACCCATTCTTTCACCCGTTGGGGCCAAATTGGATTTTGATGCAACAAGGAAATGTGTCCAGTGTGTTATTAATCAGGCTCAGCAAGGGAAAGGTCAAGGGGTGACTTGGAGCAATTATGGGTTGTGGGCAGCAGGCCAATCAGAGAACAAGTTTGGGAGAGAGGAGATCGATGACTATGAAATCGTGGAAGGTTATGAGCCATTGGGCATAACCTGAAGGCTGATGCTCCCCTGCAAATCCAACACATCTGAGGCTTCTCTCTTCAGCAGTCCTCAACAGTTCATTATTGTGGAACTCTATTGCCTCTGAGGTACCCAGTGCAGGGACACAAACCCAGAAGCCTGCTCAAGGTCTTAGGAATAAGAGCCACTTGATTCTGTAAGTTTTTCAGACTAGTTGGAGCTCCAGCAAGGAGAGATGCCCGGTGTCCACCAAAGAAAATTACACTTGTAATTTTAGGCTTCCTGGTATCTCAATAGTCTGAAAAGAACCTGGATTCCCAGATATTATTCCAGAACAGATGATGCTAAGTAAGAAAATAGCCCCGAACTGACTCAATCAGTCATTGATCCTCTACATCAATATGTATTAGATGGCAGGGAACCTTCTAGAAGCTATCTCTACATCATAGAGCACAAAGAAAATCTTCAAAGAAGTCATAAAGTTTGCAAAGAATATTATGCCACAAACAAACCACAGAGTATCAGACCCTCGATTCCCATGATGGGGCCTGCCCAAGAGGTTCTTTCTGAAGACAACTGCATTAGACCCCCAAAACAGGTACATTAGGCCCCATCTTACTTCTCCAACAGCATAGACCAGACAGAGATAAAGTTGTGGTCATTTTATAAGGGTTTTTAGATTAATAATCTGAATCATCGATGAAAGTTTCATTAAATGGTACCCCAGGAATTGATTTGCAATGAGTTGTTCAATGTGCTGTACAAAGGTGCTGCCGACAAATCAGTCATGGAGCACTCCCTGAAGGATATAGACATGAGATCCCAGCATCTGTTGAGTTTGCTCAAAAACATATGCTAGCCTCTTTTTCCTCTCTTAAGAACTATAATTGCATCCTGCTGAACCCACCAAGGAGCCTGCTAACTGCCTTTGTGTTACAGCATCCGTTCCCCACTTAAGAGGTTCAGCTCTGATGCTCAGGTCCGTGCTGCAGTCTGCTCGCCCCTCCACCACACTTTCTTAGCCTCAGTCTGCAAATGGCCCTACCCTTTCCTTCTCAAGAACGTTCAAGCTTGAGGAAGTGAGCTTTGTAATGTGCTCGTGGGTCCATGGTGGATCCAGGAGATTGGAGGCAAAAGGGACATTAGCAAAACTCCAGGCCCCATTTCTCAAGATCAGCGAGGACCACGGAATGTTGGAGAGGAGAGGGGCCTGCCTGATGCCACACAGCTAAAATCTAAAAGTATTTGAGTGAAAGTATTGAGAAGTTTGGACTCTCAAGCCAGACAATCCATTCATGCAATGCATTAGCTCTGTGACTTGGTGCAAAGTGTACCAGTTCCCTGCAACACCGCCCCGTGTTTACATGACATGAAGTGTAACAGTACCCACTGTGTAATAGGGATTAATGAACTTGCCATCTTCCCAGACATGACCTTATCCAGTTCTCTTATCGGTCTTACCCGGGGGAAAGGACTCATTCCACAGCCTTGGGTGGCAAATGGATGAAAAACAGACTCTTGGTGTTGAGGGGCTCTGTGGGGGGCATTTAGATCCAGTTCTAGCTTTTCACAGTCCTGCTGAGGTGCATGGCAGCTTGGATCCCCTCACTGTTTCACCATCTTACCTTATTTTATCCATCCAACACTCATCAGGGAGAATGGAGAAAGCTTGATTTTTTTTTCTTTTTATTTTCTACTTGTGAACAAATTGGTATGACTGCTATGCTTAAGACTGTGACTCCTCCAGAGCCTTTTGTCCTAACCAGCTGTTCTCTGCCCAAGGCAGGGAGAAAGAGGGCAGCCATATTGCCAACACTGCCACCGGATATTGGGGACCCATGTGTGTATGGAGTGGTGGTCTATTACTTTAGGATTCTGCTGTGTATTTTAAAGCCGGCATCCGAGCACTTGTCAATGCTCCATCAGCCTGCCCTCTTGACCCCCAAATATGGCCTCTGGGAAAATCTAATTGCCTGCTCAGAGTGACACTGGAGCCACGAGAGTGATAAAGTTGTAGACAGTCACTTTGTGATTATGGGCCCTAATGGAAGGGAACCGGGCTGAATGAATGCATGAGTGAATGAATGAACACACACTGGGGTCATTTATTCAGGGCTCTGGGGGCGATGCAGTGATGTCTTCATTAAAGCATCTCTGGGGTCTCAGACTCTATAAGGATGTCAGACAAGGACAGAGCCAAGGAAATAGCAAAAATTATACTTCATACAGACCCCCTCCCCGATCTCAGACTCAGGGGGTGTCACTGAGGAAGACTTCCTAGTCCTCATGTCCTCAAGGATGCACACATACCTGGGATGGTGCTGGCTGCTGTGTGAACTCCCAAGAAAGTGAGACCGTAGCAATAGAAAGCAAATATTTCTAAAAGCCATGGGTGGGCTCTGCTGTCCTGTCAACAGAGCTGGTAGCTGCCTCTTTAGAAAGGCCAACATCATAAGCATCTTACACCCTGTATGTTTGCTTGTGCATTCCTTTATTTTCTGATGAATACCTCTTGGAGAACTCACAGTGTGCCAGACGTGACCATAGAAACACAAAAATGATTAAGACTTAGCCTGAAACCTTGACAAGCTCATTGTCACACTGCCGCATGACGAGTGCCACCACAGAGGTCAACTCAGGCAGGTGAACAGGCCAGCAGATGGCAAATGGGATTCCAGGCAGAAGGAAGAGTAGGTCAGTAGTTCGGAGGGGCCAAGGGAGTGACAAAGGTCCTGTGTGCTTTAGATGGAGGGCCAGGTCTGGGTTCAATGACTCTAGAAACAATGGCGCTTTGTCTATAGGATGATGACGGTGAATTCAAAGGTCTTCGGATCAAAGGGAAGATGCCCTGCACAGTCCCCAGGCAAAGTGAAGAGCACTCGCAAGCACTGGAAAGACATCCCAGATGATGCTGGACTGCAGCTTGCAGCCTCAGCTACTTGTGTAGTTACACTGAGGAGGAAAAGGGTAGGGTTGATCTTATCCTTATCTATCCTCTCTGTGGACCATTCCCAGGATTCTCTCTGGGGCTCTCAGCCCCACGGCTGGAAGGTGCTGTCATCCCTTGCTTTATTGGGTGAGCTCATTGAGGCTGGAAAGCATGTGGGCCTGGTTGTAAGGAGATGTCTGGGTTTCAACTGAACTTCCATTCCATGTTCGTTCTTGCAGGGCATTCCTCTGCCTCGCCCGTCTGAAATACTTAGTCTGTTAGCCTCCTAGCCCCACGGTTTCCTCCAGTCAGGGACTTCTGGCACACCTGAGCTGCAAACTGTTCTCCTGGGCAAGCTGAAAACCTGGGCAGGGAAGAGGCAATCAGGGGAAGCCATCCCTACGCACTCTCCTATCTACTTGGATTCGGGACCAGAGAGGCCTCTGCAGGAGGGCACGGGCCATCCTTGGGCAAGTTGTGTCTCGATAACTGTTCCGTTCAGCAGCATAGGGGCTCTTATGAGCCATCCTGACATCATTCTGACTAGACTGGTAACCTGACCCATGGTAACAGCTCCCTCTTCCCCCAGCTGGGCCCATCATGCTGGTTCGGGGCAAAGGTCATCCCCCAGGGAAAGGGGCAGCTGGAGCTCTTTCGAGTGGCTGTGAAAGGGAGATAATTTTGATGACTGACATCTCCCATCCTCAGCTGCCCCTTGTTCTTCTTCACTGGCTGCTTCTACAAGCACTGATCAGTGGTGACGACACCCCTTTTAGGCTTAAGTTCACCACTGGAGGTTATTAGTTGGAAGAGTGGGGGATGGAATCACACAGGCCTTGTATAGAAGCTGAGTTTCTCCAGGAAGACAAACATGAATAAGTCCTTTTGCTAATAACTGACCATTCCCTCTCTAAACTGGGTTTAAGTACCAGTCAGAAGGTAAATGGACTTAAATATCATTTGGATAAAGCAGGCAGGGGATGGAAGCATACTTCAGAATCCTGCTTAAGCCCATTGAATAGCTACAGGGTACTGCTGTCCTTCAGCATAACATCAGCTCTGGGGGGCAGAAACCAGCCTTAGGCCGTTTCTGCGTGATAGCACCTTATAGCCTTCCCAGGAGCACAGACCAGGCTGTGTCTGCCAAGGCCACCCTTTCTGGTCATCCTCTCAACTACATGGTCACTGTCTCCTGGCCCTCACTCAGTTTTGCCTCACACTGACCCACCAAATGAAGGCCAGAACAAAATACGCACGGTTGTTCCCACATAAAAAATGAGGGAAGCTGAGTCACACGGAGAGGTAGGGTGACCTTCTGAAGATTGCTGAGCCGGGATTTCTGTCATTTCTACTCCACAGCTAACAAGCTTAGCCTGCAAGTGGTTCAGCAAAACCCTGCTTGAGGTAGAAAAAAAGAATACAGTGCAAAAAAGAGAGGCTGACGGGAATCAGAGAAGAAAGGACGGGAGAAGAAACAGAGGCTTTGAGCGAAAGCAAGAGCTACATCTTGAAGAGTGGCTAGGGGCAGCTGGATGGAGGGAAGCAGGCTGGGTGAAGGGCGAGCCAGGGTTGCTAGCTTCACAGATACACAAGCACAGCTATGGCTGTCCCCTTGAGGCCCTGGGCACCCTTGACAAAGCCTCAGTTGGCCTCATTTGTCTCTTGTTCTCCCCCAAAGAGAAATAGATGTATTTCTTGCCCTACGAAGAAAGTTCCAGGGCCACAAATGATAACATTTTGCCCAAATGTCTCCCTAGGAAAATGGTGACTAAAAGCCAGACTTGCCATGTGGGGAAACCTAGCTCCCCACAGAGAACAACTTCATGAAAGTAACAAGCAGTGACAGTTTCTTTGAGAAGTCATTTAAGAGAACTCCATGGTGACATCACCAATAGCATAAATCTCTGTTTTATATGACTGATAACAGGTCCTCAGCTCCTGAGACTTGAACACTCGGGGATCCATGATCGAACCTGGTTCTCATATTCTCACAGTGACATCTGTTTGCCTGGTCACTGTGGACTCTTTGTGGTTCTCTGCTCCAGTAAATATTGACCTTCCTTCTGCATGCAGGGGGCTCCTGGGCTCTGGGAAGACGGTGTGGAGGATACAAATATTATGACAAGGTACATTTGCTGAACTCCCCATTCACACATGACTAGACTCCAATTAGGGTTATGGGGACAGGTACAGTGACACTAGCTGCTCTCTAATAGCCAGGCAAGGCACAGGTGGCCTAAGATGATGATTAAGCATGAGCCACATGCCTGAGTGGCCATGTAACTCTTGCAGAAAGTAGTCATCCTTCCATGAGGCGGTAATAAGGGTGCCAGCTCTGGCCTTTGTGGTTTGCCCCATCCCTGGTTCCTAGCAAAGAGGATCTAAAAAAGCACTGCCAACTTCCTAGGTGATGGGGTGAAAGGAGTGTCTGCTGTCATTACTGTTTTTTGTAACTGTTGTTTGTACTTTGCTATGTCTTTATTTATATTTTGTTATTTAATAAGGAGATGACTATTGGTTTACCCCTAGCTGCCTCTGGGGTGAGCCTGGCTGCCAGAGGGACTGATCACACCATCATTTTCCAACCTCTAAGGAGGGGAGAATGACTAGAGATGGAGTGAATGGCCAATGGCCAGTGGTGTAACTAATGTTTCTAATATGGAACTTCCATCAAAACTATCAACAGCAGGGAAGAGAGCCCAGGGTGGCAAGTATTGGAGGTACTGAGAGGGTTGTATGTCTACAGAGAGCTGTGCTCCCTCCTGGCTCCCTCGCCCTCTGTACTTCTTCCAGAGTTGTGCAAGCCATTGTAGGATGTGATAAAGCCCAAAGAGGGTTATGGTCGTGGAAACCCCTGACTGACACCAGCTCGTCAGAAAGATGGGGTGGCCAGGACCTGGAATTGACACCTGCAGTACAGTTTGTAGAACTGAGTCATCATCATCTCGTGGGATCTAATGAAAGTTTCTGGTAAAAAAATTCCAGAGCTAAATTGAAACTTAGGACATCCGGCACTAGAGGATTGTCCAGGGTCAGGAGGGGAGGCAGTCTGGATGGTCGATATTCAAAGGGCACTACGGGTAGAAAACCAATTATAGTAGTAGGGCACCCGGGTCTGAATATTTGTTTGACCTTGTGTCTACTTGACAGTTTCAAGGGAAACTCTACCTAGATATTCTAAATGAAGATGACCACATCATGGACTGTTGCAATGATAGAACAGCAGCTGTCATACTGTGTATTCAGTATTGTCAGACATAACAGAAGTGGATGGATGGATGGATGGATGGATGGATGGATGGATGGATGGGTAGATGGATGGACAGGTAAATAAATGCCAGTGCTTACTGTTGGATAGAAGGAAAAGGTATGCCTATAAAAAATAAGATGAGATGACATTCACCTTCAGAATGACTGTATAATCCCATGGTTATATCTATGATGCAGCCTGGAGGTAGGAGAGCATTAAGAGAGATGGCGTCATGGCTGTAGGTAATCATAATGGGGCCCTAAATGGGCTCTGACCCTTCAATTCAGTCATTTCTACTCGAGATGCTGAGTACAAAGGGAATGTCTGCCTCCTTGAGGTTCTCTCAGGGCAGTGACAAGCTCCATACCACAACCCAATCTACAAGCTGGATGTCAGAAGGGCACTGATAAAAGACTAGCTATAATTCAAGGTTGCTTGGGATCTGGGAAGTAGGGAGGGGATCAGAGCTGCAGTTCAGTTCTGAGAGAGATGGAGAGTATGCTAGGCCTCAGCACACTTTATCAGCAGTCTGTCCCACAGAGAGGACTGCAGGGCTGCAGCCTGACTTCTGAGAAAGCACAGCAGCTACAGAGTCTGTGTTCTCACACTCACATTATGCTTACATGTGCCATACACATTTCAAGGGCTGTAGGTTTATCTCACGCTCAGACCAACTCCAGAAGGGAGATACCACTATTTACTCTATTTTACCAACAAGGAAACTGAGGCACAGGAGAGCTAGCCAAGCTAGTCCTGATCACATGTCAGGAAAGTGGCAGACTTGAATCTCAGGCTTGGGAGCCTGTGGTCTGTGTGCTCGGATGCTTCTTGCAGTGCTTGGCACATAGTACCGCTCAGATTTAAAAAAAAAATGTTACCATAGTTGCTGTTAGTTCTCACAGCGCAAGCAGCTCCAGCAGGAGCCTCCCTTCCACCTCCTCGGATGCGTTGATAAGATTTGGAGACGCCACAGGGATCCGATGGGGAAGATGCTCCAGGGATGCAGCGGAGATGAGATATCTTTCAATTACCATAGGCACCAGGCTTCACGTGGTTCTAGTAATGCAAACTGCCTATTTGCTCTTTCCTTCTCGCTGCCCTGTCTGCTCCCTGCCAATGATTGATGGCCACAGGAGGGGAGAAGACACGCATCCACCACTCGCCTCGTCAAGCCTCCTCGATTTCTATCTACAGAGGGAGTTGCCTCCCTCAGCTTGCTGCAATAACTCAAGATCATGGGAGGCGTCTAGGGCAAAAGACATTCTGGCTGTAACCTGCCCCATCTCCCAAGCAGAAGGTTCCCCCTAAAAGTGACCTATATCCCAAATTCCAGCAAAAAGTTAAAACAGTGTCAGAGTAGAATCAGAAGGACCAAGGTCAAGAAGTGACTAGTAAGTGATGACTGTACCACTGGGAGGTCGCAGGCTGAGAGTAGCACAAAGTGGGACCCACAGGACTTCATCAGCAAGGTGCAGTTTGTCAGAGTTCAACGTGAGCTAAAGTGCTTATAGAAGCAAGGTCCCCAGCGCACTAAGTCCTTTACATATACAAATTATTCATAAAGATGCTGTCAGAATTTCCATTTTGCAGGTGAGGCGGTGAGCTTCAGAGAGCTCAAGGGACTTCCCTAAGATAAAAAATTAAATAAATAAAAAAATGCTAAGATAAGATCCAAACCCAGACTTCTGACTGCCCAAGGTCTTCCCTCCTCACCACCCAGCCTCCTGTTCTCCACTATGGAGAGTTCTGCTATATTCTTCTTGTCAGCTTGAGGAACCTAAATAGATGATGGGTTGACCATTCATTCGAGTGACGCTGGGTATGTGATGTGGAACCCAAGTAGATGTCCGGTTGATGGTCATTCATGTAATGTCATTCATTCGTGTGATGTCACGCTGTGAGCTGTGTGAGGTCAGGGATGTTCCAGCGAGGAAGTTATTTACAAGACAGTTTCTGGAGTGCTCACTACTGAGCATGCCTCTTCTGTCCCTCTTATGTCAAATCTTACCCAATCAAATACCCATCACGGCTCATCCGGTCATGCGTCTTTCTGGAGTGGTTCCCCCTCAAAGGTAAGGTTCCACACCCGACGTTGGTCATAGCTGAATAACCAGGGCACAGACACAGAACTCAACAGTAGCTCATCCAAAGGCTGACTGATCGCTCTAGATCATCTTTATTTAAGAAATGTGAATATCCTGGGCTATGAAGATGGCTCAATAGTTAAAAGCACTGGCTGCTCTTGAAGAAGACCTGGGTTCATTCAGTCTTAGCATCTACCTGACAGCTCATAACTACCTGCAACTCCAATTCCAGAGCATCCGGGCCGCTATGGATGTCAGGCATGCAGGTGATGCACAGACATACACAGAGACAAACACTCAGGGTAAATATAAGGAAACCTCGTCTTAAAATGTAAACTTTCTGATACTTGTTAAAGACAACAAAAAGAGTTTAGTCAAGACTATGGCAAGAGAGAACTTGAAATAGGGGGAGAGACAGGGTTTAACTCTAAACCCTGCAGAGAGAGCTGGGAACTTACATAGCCAAAGCAGAGCGAGTGGGCTGAGAAAGGGACATTTTTCTTTTTTTTTTTTCATTGTCATTTGTTTGTTTGTTTTGAGATAAGATCTGTCTGAATAGCTTAGGCTAGCCTCAATCTTCCTGCCTCAGCCTCTCAAGGGTGAGGATTACAGGCATGTACTATTATACTAGCTCTGACGGGAGGTTCTTGGTAAGGCTGGGTTAGACAGGCTTCCGTCAGGACAGGGGTCAAGACTGAATCAACAGGCAGAGCCTGACTAGGGTGAAGGAGGCAGCCTGCTACCAAACCTCTCCCTAAGAGATGGGTCGATACGACATTTTCAGGGCTCACCTAAGGAGCAGACAGTGAAGGTGGAGCTGAGGGCCAGCCCTAAAGAGCAGTAGAGGAAGGGTGTTGGAAAGAAGGGACAGGGTGGGGCGGTGACTGAAGCAGTGAGCTGTAGAGAAGTGGACCCCACACCACAGAGGCGTCAGAAGCCAACCCTTCAAGCTGCCTGGTTGTGGGTACTTCCCAAGTGTGTCTGACACAGGGACAACCTGAAATTGGTTTCTTTGCTCAGAACGATCCTCTTGAATGCCATTCTCACTTTCTTAGAATTTCTGGGATGGAGAGAGGGCACCACAAACCTAACTCCGCAGACTCCTCTAGGAGAGCTTAGGTGTTTCTTTACCAAAGGCTACATCATCTGTCTGCATTTCTGACAATCTGTCCTACCATATAGAATTGAGTATTTTGCACCAGTTTCTTCAATGCTTCCCATTTGGGGTACATTTGAGCCACTGTTCTCCCTGTGGTTGTACCCCTAAATAGTCAACCCAGATAGTCATCCACAGAACCACCTTCTAGGTTACCATCACCATAGATACAGGGAAGCTCAGAAAGAAAGAGGCATCTGTGCCAGTAGCAGAGGAATGCCAGATTGCAAGACAGTTCAGGATTCTTTTGTGTGCAAAGACTCATGAATGCAAGATGGCCACACCTAAGCAGTGTCTCTGACCAGATGTCTCTCTCTATTCATACACACAGGCATCTGAAGCTTTTTCCATTTTAATCTGTGATTGTTTTGACACCAACTCTAGATCACAATCAAAGTGGAGCCCCAAAGTGGAGGCCTCTTTTTCCCTGTCCCTGTTCAGAGTGTCTACTGTTACTTCAACAAGCATCTCCTGACCCTCTGCTGTGAGGCAAACGCTGTACTGCATGTCCTGATATAGAAACCACTGCGATACCTAAGGACTCAGACAAGAGTGAGCCCAAACAGCCGTGGCAGGTGGGATACATGTGTTAAGATGCACAGGATCTGCAATGCCCTGTTCTACTTTGTAGCTTCCGGTGAGGACTGCTCATGTAATTGGGGACATTTGCTTATAGGATTTTTAAAATTATAACCACAGATGGAAAAAAAGAGAAATATTTTGACATGCACTTAGAATCACCCAGGGAACCTCTCATCTCATCCCAACCCACCTTTTAAGGAGCCCAGAAGGAGTCTCTCTCTCCTGCCTCTGAAGTCAACAGGAGCCTGAGGTTCCCAGATGGCCAGGTTGTTGTCTCTGTGGTAACTAACGTTACAAGGGCTGGGGTCAGAGGACTGAACTAGTTATAGCCATGATGCAGACTGTTACATCACAAGGCCCTCTGTTAAGTCCTCTAGGGAATGTGAATCCTAGGAACAACCAAGGTTTTGAGAAGCCTGGTTTTTGCTCACTCAGCTTAGCCAGGACAAAAGTCCCATGATCACCTGAAAGACTTTCTCAGTTTCCTTCTCTAGCTCATATGCACAGTTCTGGCCCCAGGTCCCTGTCAGGAACCACCCTGGCCGGTCCCCCTTGCCACCTGCCCCAGGCCCAGTCCTTTGTCCTTGCAGATGGATTCAGCAGGCAGCCACCAGTCCTCAGAGTGGCTTCCTGGTTTTGCAGAAACCCTCACTTGGCCTCTGCTACCCATGTCCCCTCCCAGTTTGCTTCCCAGCCCCCACAGCTCCCTCCCTCCCTCTCTTTCTAATTATCCCAAAGAGAAGGAAGATTAAAATTTAATGCCCCGAGGATAGGAGTCAGAGATGTCATTATTTTGATTCAAACCCCAGGCATGCAAGAATTTGATCTAAGCTGCAGGAGAAAGTAACCTGGGTAGCTCTGAAGAACCTTGATGAATTGAAATGGACCCCCAGGTAACCAGACTTTCCTTGTTACTTGGCTTTTAGGGTATGCGACAAAGCACAGCAGATGACACAAAGCACACTGTGGCAAAAATTTGAATTACAAGGGGTCTCTCAGACCTGCGCAGATGCCTACAGTCCCCATGCAAGAGGCATGCAGAATGATGGGGTAAAGGGTGTTCCTACAGGAATGCCACACAAAGAAGAGCCTGGCCACGAACTTGCTTTCAGAAAGATGCACAGCAGATGAGGTTTAAATCAGAGGGAATTTTGTGTCACCACAATTAACCAAAAGCAAACCTCAGTACCAGAAATATTCCCAGTTACCCCGCCAAAATGCTACTGATGGGGCTTCTGTCAAGTTTAAGGAAGTTCAAGCCTGAAAATTCTGATGGCTTTCATTCAGTACTTAAGTGCTGTGCTTAGTACTACCAACGACAGCTCTCATTCAATACTTAAGTGCTGTGCTAAGTACTGCCAATGACAGCTTTCATTCAGTACTTAAATGCTGTCCTAAGTACTGCCAATGATACCTTTCATTCAGTACTTAAATGCTGTCCTAAGTATGGCCAGTGGAGTGTCTCAGGGTCCCCTCCAGGCTGCCTTCCTAGATTCCTAAATTTCGCCTTGAAGAAGGATGCTGGAAAGATTATAAAACTCCCACAGCCATCTAGGCAAGAATACCAAACAACTCAGGTGACTTTGCCATGGTTTCCCTTCTCATTTAAAACACTGTTGAAGATCCGTTAAAGCAGGATCCGAGGGGAACAGCACTGAGCAGCAGGGCAAAGAGAGTTCTAAGGAAGGCCTGGTGAACAGGCCCTGGATGCCGGCTGGAGATGCAGGAGATACCACTCTGCTCGCTGCTTCCTTACCACTGGTCGCCTGCCCTCTTCCATCCTAAGGACTCTGTAACTTGGCTTCTGCAAGTTGGTGTGGGCAGAACAGAAAGACAGGACGGAACCCAGTGTTGCTGTGTCAAGGGGTCCTCCTGGGACTCCTGTGAGCTGGAAATAAAAGAGTGGTCATGTACGAGGTGTCTGCACTGTGTTTCAACTTCCAACGCAAAGCAAATTTTCTGGTACCTTCCAAATGAGATCTCCAAGAATCCACCAAATCCTCTTCCTCAGTGAGAATGTAGCTAAAGTGATAAAATACAAACACTCATTTATGCTGAAATGAAAGCCTGAAAGGAAGGCTATTTCACTCCCTGGAAAGTAACTGTAAATGGGGAAAAAAGGGGAGGCACCTACTTTTGATTATAATGTACCACGTGATCTTTGGCCAGTCATGTATCTGTCTGTAGCTCTTGTCTGTCAACCACCAAATAGAGATAGCATCAGTTGCTTTCCTGTGACAGGTGCGAGTGCAGGTCACAGCGTACCCCAAAAGCATTAGAAAAACACAATCCAGAGCCTAGAGAAATTACTCAAGTGGTTTTACAAGCATGAGGACTTGAGTTCAAACCCCCAGAACACATACACATACACACACACACACACACACACACACACACACACACACACACACAAGACATAGTTGGCACAGGCTTACAATCTTAGCACTGGGGAAGCAGAAACAGGGGGTTCTTTGGGTACACTGGCCAGAAAACCTGACCTAATTGGTGAATTCCAGGCCAATGAGAGATCCTGTCTCCAAGGCATGGGAGTTGTTTTTGAGGATGTTATCTGAGGTTCTCTGTGCCAGGCTATCAGTCATTATACTCCTTGGTACAGAGGGAAGTTCTAGACCCTATCACCTGGAACACGAATACACCACATCCAGATCCTGTAAATCCTCTACCTTGGACTGGGCCTACTCTCCTCTTCCCTCTGTCCTCACCTACATTAGAAACCTGTTACCAAATGCTGGATCCCAGGACCTCCTACTGTGTCCCAGGGACTCCATGCTGTCATGGGGGACACATCAGCCCTGGCAAGTGACCTCAGGGAACTTCCAGAACAGGCAGTTATGTCCAGATCACATTTAACTCGCCCTCTTAACTCTTCTGCTGGCGTTAGCTGCCACCACAAAAGTCCACATGCTGGATAGCTTAACCAGGCACAGTGCCTCAAAGATCTGCAGCCTGGAGGCAAGGTGAGGGTACAAAAGCTTGCATTGTCCTGCTTCCCCCCTTAACGTGCAGACAGCAGCCTTCTCATCCTCCCTCTCATTGCCTTGCTCTCTGCCTACACCCCGGGGACTCAGATCCTATTGGAGTAGGCCCACAGCCTTAGGACCTTGCCTGAACCTTAACTGCCGTCTTAAAGGTCTTATCTCCAATGAGTGTCACATTGGGTGGGGGCAGTGGAGCTAGGGTTTCAACACAGGAATTCTGGCAGGGCAGATTCTATCTACAATAGTGGCACCCCAGCTGCAACCCCACCAGAGAGCAACCCCTTTCCTGGAAACTGTTTGCTTAGTTCCCCACCTCCCACTATGCTTTTCATTTAGTCACTTCCATATAGATTCTGGGTCACTTATCCTCTAAGGAAACTTTCTTGGCTTCTCCAAATCAGATGGACATTTGCCTAACATCCCTGACACTTCTGGTTGAACTGGCACAACCTCCATGACATTAATACCTAATACAGACATGCAGGTACTCAATAAATGTCTAATGGATGGGTAGTGATGATTAGGGATGAGGGCAGGCACCAAGCCTACCACTCTTTAGCCCTCTCCCTCTACCCAGCACCTGAGCAAACCACACCAATAGCACCTCAGAGCTCAGTCCACTGGTAGAGGAAGATTCCTCTACAGAAGATCTGTGTTGTCACCAGCCTGCAACTCATCTCGAGAAGGTCAGTGGCTAGTGAACCTGACTTACAGAGTGCTGTGGACATGGTCACGGGTGAGTGATACCTGTATAATGTCATGTAGGCCAGTCTCATTACAGGGTGTGTATGTATGCATGCTACGTATGCAATGAGCACAGGCCTGTGCAAGGCACACATGTGCACACACACACACATGCACATACATCTCTGCACGTGTGTATTCATGAACAACAGCAAAAAGAAATGAAAATGATCACGCTAAAAGTTCAGGCCTAGAAACTTAACAGAGAGGTAAGATTTCAGCGAAGTCCTAGAGTCTGACATTGCAAGCTGTGTAACTCTTAACCTAGGTTTTGCCTCTATAAAAAGGATTATGAAAACTTGTATGAAGAGGACTGATTGGGCAGACAGCTCAGTGCTAGGGTGTCTGTCATGCACAACGCTTGGCGTTTGATCCCTAGCACTAGAAAACAAGACAAAGTTAAAACACCTACACAAGAGTCTGAGGAAGAACTGAGAGAGAAAAGGAAAAGAAACTCCAGGTAGCTCTCAGACCCAGAGCAAGAACCTGACACATGTTAGTTACGCTCCTTGTTCTTGGCCTATTGATATAATTTTTCAATACTTTCAGCAAAGCTCAGTAAACGTGGCCATCTATTCTCAGGAAGATTAGCACATTGGTGGGTCTCGTGTCCCCTCTGTGACTAGAAGGAATAACCACGGCCACGCTTCTATGGATGCAGAGCAAGCTCCACACAGCACATGCACCATGTGAAGCGTGAGAAGACATCACAGTTTCAAGATGCTCCGTCCACAGCTCAACGGCTCCATCCTGTACCACCGCTCCCTCCAGCCACAGAAGCAATAGTGCTTGTCCATGTGCTTCAGTACATCTGCTTGGAGACCACTGTCTCCCTAGACCCCCTCTGGTCTACCATATCAGATGTCTCCAGTCCTCCACAGGCCCCACCCCCCTGAACATCTGCTTGAGTCCTATTTTCTCCCCTCTATCCATGAGTGGGAACATAGTATGTCTAGAAGGACCAAACTCAACTTCATCGTCAGAGGGAAAGAGGATCCAAAACAACATGCGCCCTTCAGCCTTTTAAGTAAGTCATATTCGGAGCCACCTGTGCTCCAGGAGGGAAAGTGAGGCACAAGATCAGCATCTTCCCTTAAAGACTCAACTGTCTGGCTCGGAGGTTGTGATGTGAGAAAGCATCCAGGACATAGGAGGGTGCAGGGAGCAGTTATCTCGCTACTCCTGAGCAAGGTAAATACTAGAATGGATGATCCATTCTTTGTGAGAAAAGGAGAGTGGCCTGGGAGTGAAGCCTTTGTGGGGCAGGGGGTGCTATGACATATAAGTAAAATACTGTGGGGGTAAACATGAGGACTGTTGAGAAAAATCATCAGAGTCTAGAAAGGAGACAATACATAGAGCGAATGGAAGAACTTAGTCATAGCAACCTCTACATACTACTTACGTGGTGACATCTTATAAACTATGTGTAAATACCACCAGGGACACAGCTGTGGAATGTCACCAAGTACTTTCAGGCTTAGACTGAGGTCAAAAGATTCGAGCAGTGTTTCAGCCTCAGTCATGGAACCCTAAAGGACGGACATGGTATAATGAAGTGGTTAGGGCTGGGGACGGTAGACTCTGGAGAGGGACAAGTGGGAAATCACCGATTGGGATGATGGCAGCTAGTCTCTGGAAGAGTCAGCTGGCCAGGGCTGGATGGTGAAGTACGGGAGAGAATTAATCACAATGTTATGCCACTCTCCAGACATGATGTCGAAGGAGACGCAGAGGCCGGGCCAACTGTGGCTTAGAAGGGGTGACTGGGTGAAAAAGGAGTGGCCTTGTGGGGTGGAATAATGATCGTAAGCTGCAGTCACAGGTGACAGGACAGTCCAGGTTATGATTATACCAAAGACAAGGAAAAGTTGGCAAGGTAGCCTGGTGATGTATGCCCCCATAGAAGGGCACTGATTGGTAATCTAGAGCAGTTCAGTCGACCCTACAAGTTCTAATTACATAAAGCCTGAGTCAACCCTCTCCACAGTCATTTTTAAAACTGGCTCTGGGAAGCTTTCATGCTGAGAAGGTGACAGCCCAGAGAATATTCAAACTAAACTATCAAGCACCTTTCAAGTGCCGGAATGCTTATTTTCCAGCATTCACCCTCCATGGGAAAGCTTGCTGTGGAGGACACAGTTCTGTGCAGAAGTAGAAGAGAAAAAAAAATCAATTCAAAAGTCCTTCCCCCTGACAGATCAATAGCTGTCTGTCAGGAAGTCTGACTTCTCCCATCTGTGCTGGGTAAGTGGACTCGCAGCCGGTACTCACCGACTGGATTTCTGTCTGTGCTGATTTGCAGCCCCGGGGCATCTCTGCCTTGTTCCTGACTCAGCACAGGATTTGAATTTGACAGAGAGGCAGAGGGATCTGCTATTTGTAGGTGGTATCAAGGGATGTTGCCAAAGTAGGAGGGATGAGCTTTGTGAGCTCTGAATGCCACCTGCCCCTCCAGTACAGGCTCCACACCTGTGACTCTGCGACTGCAGCTGCCTCCAGATGTTCTCATGGCCAACTGCTGCTCACCATTAGGTCTCCACCCCAAAGAAACTGCCTTGGAGTGGCAGCCCCTTATGCCCAACTCATCCGTCGGCTCAGAGCAAGAGATGTTACATGTGTTGGGCTGGAGAGATGGCTCAGTGGTTAAGAGCACTTGTTGCTCTTCCAGAGGACCTGAGTTTAGTTCTCAGCCCCACATGGTGGTTCATGGCCATCAATTACTCCGTTTTTAAGGGATCCAGAATCGTCTTCTGAAACCCATGGGTACCGGACATGCACATAATACACATAAATTCATGCAGGCAAGATGCTCACAGGCATTTAAAAAGTTAACTGATTTTTAAAAAGACATCACATATCTTTAGTTTGTGAGGTGTCTACACCAATATATCACATGCCTAACTAGCCACCAGTCTGAAACTTTAGAAGCCTGTGCTTTACTGGATCTAACATACCTTTCCTGAAAAGGAAATTTTAAAATGATCACAGAATTGAAGTCTATTGTTCCCTCACATCACCCCTTTGCCCATCCCCCCCACTCTCTTTTTTAATTTTTTTAGCAGAGACCACGGTCTACAAATAAACAATGTTATCTGATGGTTGTTTATTGCTCAGAAAGCCACTTCCCAACATGATAGCCACTAAGGCCATGTGGTGGTTAGATCTATGTTAACGGAAATGAACAGAAATGAAAGCTCAGGTCTTCAGTCCCTCAGCTGTGGCTCCTGGTCACTGATACATACAGTGGACAGAAAGATACACCTATCACGGCAGGAGGTGACGTAGCAGAGTACAGGCTCCACATGTAATCCTCAGAGAAGAAAAGGTCACCTCTGTCTAGCTTATCCTGAGCCTAGAACCATGCTTGCTGTGTAGAGACCCGTTTTGGATCCTTGAATACATGAATGATAGAATAATGGAACTTTGTAATATCAAACAAAATCACAGAGCTGGAAACACTCTACAGGCCACATGCATGAGAAATGTTAGCATGCCCATAGCCATCTATAAATAGGTATGTGTGCAGTGAGCCAAATACATGCACTATGTTAAGAAAGCAAGCTTCCTAAAATGTTATACAATGTGATTTTGTTTTATGAAGGAACACAAATCACCAACAACTGTTTGAAAAGAAATGTTTTGAAACCCCAGGTGTAACTGAGGGCTGTCTAGCATTGTGACATTGTGACAACGACATTAAAGTGTGCTGGGCTGCACCATTCCTACCTTGGGACACATGTGATCCGTTGGTTACAGGTAGGACACCTGAACAGATCAAACTGTTGACAGTCATCGCTCCTGGCTAGAACTGGGGAAAAGAACCCTCTACTCTATATGTTTCTGTAATATTTAAATTTGAATATGTAAGTGCAGCTTGAGTATTTTGAATTCAATCTCAAGTAGACCTCTAAACCGAAAAGAGTAATACGACGTTTCAACCCATCCCAAAGACAGACAGCACACTTTTCAAATGTCTGCCAGCAACAAACTCCTCATTAGTTTACTTCATTGAATCTCAGCACTAACCCTGTAATTAGATATTGCTGGACTCTGTTCGATCAGAGAGGGTCACACAGCGAGGGCAAAGCAGCATTGTATGTGAGCTCAGCTTTCCCCTGCCCCAGTTTTCATGGCACTCTGCATCCACAGGATGTGGGTCTCCACAGACTAAATCCCAGATGGGCTCTGAACCAGCTGCTCCATCCGTAGAGAACCCACAAGCAGAATGAAGCTACCACCAAGCACAGGGGGACCATATTTTGCTGCTCAAGATAGTAGGGAATACAGCAAAAGTTAAGCTTGCTAGCCATCCACAGTGCCTACCATTCATCCCACAAAGGTCCACTGGCAACCCGTGCATTCTGGTGGAGGTTCCCCAACTCCCTGGCTCCTTGGCTCCCCAGATCTCCAGCAGATGCATTTGTGGGATTTTTTTCAGCCAGTCCCCCAAAAGAGGAGTTCTCAGCTCCTGTGAGGTAGGAGCCAAAACACCGCAGAGTCGCCTTTCAGCTCTGCGGACAAGACATTCCAGGTTGCATGCTGGGAGGCTTGTTTAGCTTCACACTTGATGCAAATGGGGCATGTGTTTGCCCACAAACACACACACACATGTACACAACAGAAGCTGCTGCCGCCAACAGAAGCGGCTGCAGTAGCAGGATTCTGGAAGCCCAGACTTACTCTTCAGCAACGTGGAACTCAATCACAATGCCTATCAGAGAAAACAATCTAATTCCTCCTAAGCCAAGTTTCAACCTCGGCCCAGAAAATTCGGTAGAAAATGAAATGTAATACTCTATTAAGCTTTATTTTCTCAGCACAAGCGAGGGCTCACCCGAGCATGGAGAGCCATTAAAATGGATCTTACATATATCATTATAAATTTAATAATCACCATGACGGCTAGAGTTCAAGTTAAAATGAATGTCAGCTGAGCATGACCAATTGATGTTACCCCAGCTGCTGCCGAGCCTCACTTGGGGTTGTATTCTCCTTCCAGAGGCTCGGTGGTACATGTGGACCAACCCAGCCCAAGCCAAGAACAGATGGGAAATGCAAGCGGCTACACCTAACCAAGGAAGAGCCATCATAATTGCACATTATCTTGGTGTAGCAGCCCAATTAAAATTGTCTATGGTGTCAGAGGTCTCAACTGTTCCTCTGCTAAGTGTCTGCATCCCAAACTTGGCTGACACTCAGTCGAACGCAGGCATTTCTCTAGCTGCTCACTGTAATCAATTTCCCCTCTACCTCTGAGAAAGCTCCTATAGAAACTGGAGCTGAAGGTCGAGCAGGCTCCACACTTGGCAAACCAGACACCAAAAAACAAGTCCCACTTCCCTAGCTGCCTGAGATGCGGCGTTCTTCCTGAATCACAAGAGGCCCAATCTCAGGGGTGGTTTTTCTTTTGTTTTTTGTTTTTCTTTTTAGGAATGGAGTCAGTGTCTGTGTTTTTAAAATATATTTCAATTTATTTTTACTCTGTGAAAGACAGAGTAAAACCCAATATGAAAGCATACACAGAGAGAGAGAGAGAGAGAGAGAGAGAGAGAGAGAGAGAGAGAGAGAGAGAGAGACAGAGACAGAGACAGAGAGAGAGACACAAGAGAGAGACAGAGAGAGAAGAGAGAGAGAGAGAGTGCTAAAATATAATTTAATGAGTCAAAAAGCCATGCATATTACACACTGGGAAACTTGATCTTTGAAACTCACAAGAGGAGGGGACAGATACCTCATCACCTGGTAGAACACCACAAGTTTGTGTACCATCCCAACACTTCAGTGGAAACACAGGGATCATCGTTTGCCAACAAACACAGACTCTGGTCCTACATGAACAAGTTTAACTCTTGATTAGCCCCTGGTCCCAGCCTTGCTGGTGGATGAAGACCCAGCCTCAGCTTCCTTCCTGAACAATCAGCTACAGCATGTCATTCCCCAGTGAGCCTCGCTTTTGAAGAAGAGTTGAAGTTTATCCGACAGACACAACTCCTAGGTGAATGAGGCTTTCCGACCAATCACAGCCAGTGGCCCTGCACTCAATGGGCCGCTTCAAATGACAAGAGAGTCCACGGGGCGCGGTTTTGACCTATGTACACAAGAGTCAGCAGACAGCACAGAAAATTCCTTAGACAAACCCAGCTCAGTCGGGAGCATCTTTCCCAGAAAGGCTAACCGCGCACACTGCCCAGAGCAAGCGAAGCGTAGAGGAGCCCAGAACTTTTGGGTAACTTCTGTAAGCTGTATATAAGCTTTGCCTTCCTGGGTCCTGGCAGTATTCCTTCCTTTCATTTATCTCACACATTAACCACCAACAATCCAAACCAGAAAGCACAGCACTAGGACACAGAAGTCAGGAGCAGACACACCTCCTCCTCAGCAGAGAAACACAGACGGGTCTGGCCCATGAGCACAATTCTCGGACCACCCAGCTCTAGCTCCACATAACAACTCCAGCTCCAGGCAGCAAGCAATAAACGAAGTTCCATCACTTACCCTCTTTTGATCTTCCAGTCCGTGAGTGACTGGCTTTCTCTTCTGCTGTTGACTCGTCTCAGAAATCGATTCCATTTCCCGGGCATAAAGTCTTCCTCAGTGATAGTTTAAATCCACAGCAGAACCAAGTGCCCCACACAACGGCGACCTGTGCACACCACCGGACGAGGTACCACCAGAAAGGAGATTGTGCTATCTCTTCAAAGGTCTTGCCATCTTCTTGAAAGCCACTTGGGAACCTGGCTAGCCACGGATGCCTTGGGGATGAAGGAGGCTGTCGCCGACATGTCGAGGATGAGGGTGAGGACCAAGGTTTCACTTCAAGGTTGCAACTCACTTTACAAGAGCCCCATGGATATATTTGGGCAAAGAAGAGTCCATATCCTGGGGTGTGTGCCCCATTCCTGCCCAAGGAAACCCTTTCCTCACTGTCTGCTTGGTACGGATAATTTATATATCAATAACAGTGTAAATGGGCATTTAATCCACCGAGCTGATAACATCCACATCCCTCTCGGCAGCCCTTGGCTCCTATAAATCACCACAAACGCCTCTCTGCCAGCCGCTCCTCACAGCTCCTGTGTTTGTCTCTGTGGCAGCTCCCCTCCCGGCTGTCATCTTCCTTCATGCAGAGAGACCCAGACCTGAAAAGAAAATGCTCAATGGTCAGATTTGTCTGTGGTGAAGTGTGGTGTTTGAGCTGTCTTGCTTGCCATCTGGAGCCACACAGCAAGGCCTGGGCACAGCAGCAGCCAGAAGTCTTTCTCTGAACCCAACACTGATCACATCCATGGGTAAGCAACCTGGTGGGGGGAAGGGGGCTGAGGGGGGGAGCTCATGGACTCCCCACTTCTCCTGTTCTTGAAAGAGCAGGGCAGCACTGGAAAGGAGTTATCTTTTCAAACCCATGTAGGGCTCACTGTTACAGCAGCAATAAGGCATCGTGGGTTGGCAAGAAAAAGGGAATGATTCCTGAGGCCGGAAGCAACAATGTCTCCCCCACCCCCCTTATGGCGGTAGGAGAGAGTGTGTGGCAGGTGAGACTCCCTGGCCACCAGAGGAGAAAGTGCAGCGTCAATCTGACAGACATCTGGAAAGTAACTCTGTCAGGGAACTAGCTACATTCCCTGCTGGAACCAGCAGGCAGAGTAGACACCAGTCACCTCCTGCCTGATGTCACAGAAGCTCTGAGAGCGGTGGAAGGGGGATAGAGGAAGAGCACCTGTGCTCAGAACATTCTCACTGGGTGCATCCTTCCCTGCATGGTTTGAAAGGTGGAGTGAGGTCTGAGAAGCACCACAAGGGTGCTCAATCAATAGTCTCAAATATCTCTCCTCTCAACATCGGCACCTCAGGAGACAAAGGCTGAAGGGGCAGGTGGGGTGGGGTGGGGTGGGGTGGGGCTGGGGAACCTTCCTAAAAAGTTTCCCGCCAACATTTCTTAACAAACAATTTCAATTCAGTCAGTGCCAACCTCTGGGAGAGCTGTGGTCAGATCCAGCCAGAGAGAGCATAAGACAGAAGCCCCCAGAACCTTCCTTGCAGCTGTCCTGACTGGCATCCACTTTGAAATGAGGCAGAAGTCACCCTCTGTCACCACACTCTGTCAGGTTTCTGTGCAGCTCGGTGCCAAATCAGGTTGAAAGGCAGAGATGAGAGTTGATAACAGAGCTCTCACAAGAACAGAAAGACTGCAGTGAGGTGATACTTGGGAGAGATGCTTTAGAAGGAAGTATGGCTTTCCAGGTGCACCCCTGACAAGTGTGGCTTGTCCTATGCCACACACTTGGCCAGCACAGAGTTCAGCCAGTCACACTGCCCCTTCTGATTTGGATTAAGAATTGATGAGGAGCAGAAAGTCCAGAAAAGACTTCCCCAGAGCAAAATTTCAGACATTCTTTGTGGACCCAGGAAATAGCTAAGAACCCTTAGGCTGCCCACTAGCACCCTGGACATCACCCCTCTAAGAGCTCTCTAGCAAAGGCAAGCCTCCAAGCCTTAGTTCCAGAGCACAATCTGAAGAAATTAGCAAACTGCCCCCAAGTAGTACCTTATCCAGATGTTCAGCTGAGACCTAAATAGAAGACTCAGGCAGATGTAGCTGAGTTTGAGTCTCTGCAACTGCCTCACTGTGTGACTTCTATCAAGCATCCTAGCATCTCTGAGCCCCAGCTCTCTCGTCTAATAAGTGCAGATGATGCTAATGACTAAAGGAAAATGCTCATTAATATGTGACCTGCTAAGGTCGTCGAATGCCTTCTATGCCTCTGGTGCTATCTACTGACACACATAGCCATTTATTCAACAAATCCCTCTGTCATGTGCCAGTCAGCTTACCTTTGCTAAAGATTGTAGAAGAGCAACCAGGCAACTTGCCTAAGACAAAAGACAGTTAGGAAGCCGTGTGTCTGGAATCTGAATTCAAGTCTGGCTTGAAAATTCTCACCTGTGTTGAAACTGCTCTGGAAAGATCTGGTGCCATTTGTCTAGTTCAGAGTCTATACTTACAGCTCCTGGCTGTGCTCATGAATAATAATGGAAAGAAGAAAGGGGAGAAAAGCCCAGAGCCCAGCACCCAGAAGGATCTCCTCCAGCCCTGGGCTCTGCTTGTGTCTGAGAACAGCTCTAAGCCCTCCACCAGGTTTGAGCCAGCCCTCTCCCGGGTGAGACCCTGTCACATCCCATCACACCTACAGAAGCATACACCCTGAAAGCACATGGAGGACAGACGCTGTCACCACAGAAGTATCTTCCCTGCCAGCAGGGACTGGGAAGATGTGCCACACCTCCTGCAAGCCTTTTGTTTTCTCTAGAAGGCGGTCTGCGCCAGTTCTGGGGGTGGTCACTGCTTTCCTGTGCCAGAGTGGGCACAGAGTGCTCACGGGGATGCTGCTATCAGTGCCACATCCGATGTGGGTTCTGACAGTGAAGTCTCCAGAAGTTTCAGTGTGCTTGTAGGAGGCGAGGAGGAGGAGGAGGCAAGACTAAGAGAACGTTAATTGGATCGTTAGAAAGTGAACACGCCTGTTGGATTGATCCCGAAATGTAGCTGTTCAGCACTAGCACCTCTGGGCCGTAAGTCAGCCAGGCATCAGCCAGTCAGCCTCTGCAAGGAGCATAGTGGAGGTGGAGGGTGGGAAGGGCACACAGGAGGAGAAGCCTAGACCATGAGGTACCATCAGGTAAGCCGGGGGAGCCTTGCTGGCAAACTCCATGATCTAGAAGTCCAGAAGACAAGCCTAGTCATATTGCTGATAATTCAAACACACTGCCAAGGGTTCTGGACCCAAAATAGATTCTGTAGGGTTTCAATTTCCCATTTACACCTGCCCCTACTTCTTCCTTTTGGACAATCGACATAGGGTTATAGAGGACCATTTTTCAGGTTCAACCCACCAGGTACAAGACAGTCTAGTCTCTAAGGCAGAGATTCCCTCAGAGAATGACTGAGGTCCTTTACTGTAGAAAGCCCCAGTCCCTGTGAATGGCCAATGGGATTCCAGTGCTGAACAGCAGCAAGTTAAGGCTTCCAGTCTGGACTCACTCCTGCTGAGATGTTAAAGCCTGAGTTTATTTTCCACATTTTGCTTGATTCTCCTACATTTTCAAAATTGGGCACTATCCATTTGATCTCCTGCCTCCCTGCAGCAGCTCTGGCTCCTGATTTCCAGCCAGCAAGGAAGGCAGAGGGATGCGAAAGGGATGCCTGGCCCATTCCATTTTATAAGTGGAGCACATCCCTAACTCAGCATTTGTTTCCTCATGCCAATAGGAGAATCCGGGGGTGCTTCATGCAGACCTAGCCCTTTATCAACTGAGTGACAGACAAGTTGCACGAGGTGTGTGAAAGAGAACCAAGGAGGTATGGTGGGCTTGAGACTTAGGGGGCAGGGCCGGATACTCCTAAGAAGTCTGTGAGCCAAGCACTTTGGCCAGAAGATTGATCCAGCCTCCAACTCCCAAGCCTTTATCTGGGCAAGCCAGCGAGCGGAGCATGCTCTTGCCTCTTCCTCAAGAAAAGAAAGGATCACACACAAAAATAAGTCACCAGGGCCCCAGCTGGGCAGTGCAGGCTGCGTCTGCTGCCGCCACTGAAGTTCCTTTCTGGCTGGGGGAATGTACCCCATAGGGCCTGGGCTCCAGTGCCTCGGCGTCTCCCCCTCCCCACCCCCTCCGCTAGCCTTAACCGCCTTTGCCTATAGCCTGCAGCTGCCGGGAGCGGAGTGTGAGAGAGAACCACAGTACCTAGCCTGGCTTGGTGTCCCAGCTCAGGCTCCTGTCAACCTACCCCCATTCTCTTGCTGACATGGGAAGACTCAGTTAGAAGGCAGAGGAGAAACATAAGACATATACAGGCATTGCACACACACACACACACACACACACACACACACACACTTGCCTACAACTGCTCGGATCACACAGAGGAGAGAGAGAGAGAGAGAGAGAGAGAGAGAGAGAGAGAGAGGCAGATGAGTGCCAGACCTATATTCGGAGACAAATGTGGCCAGAAACAGAGGCACCGATATAAAACCACCCGCAAACATACCCCAAAACCAGCACACAGAAAGGACACATAGAGAAAACAGACCGTGACAGAAAAAGCCAGGAATAGTGATACTCAGTCCCTCCAGCACCCCAGAGAGTATTCGCAGACGCCCACACAAATATAACAAATACGAAGGGACCCAGACGCCTGCACACACCCAGAGACACAATCATAGAGTAGGGACAGAGACACGCAGAGCACTCAGAAACACAAGACTGCGCGCAAGGAGATGGGAAGCTGCTTTGGTCGCTTACACTGAGAGGGGCACACGCCCACTCCGGATGGGGCTGTGTACAATTTCGCCAGAGGCCTGAGAAAGTGCACAGCGGAGCTCATAACCGAGATCTGACGGTGCAGCGCAGCTAGCCCGGCATCTGCTGGGGAAGTTTCTCGGATCATCTCTGAACAAGGGTGGATAGACTGACTGGCCTGCTTGTGCGGTGGCTAAGCGTCCTCCTGTGAGGTCTCTGTAATGCAATTCGGTGTCTTCACAGGCTCGTCGCCCCTACTTCAAGGTCCTGGAGTAAGGGCGCGGTCTCCTAGCCTAGCCCCGACCCCTTTGCAACCCCACCCTGCCTAGACCTCCAAGCCCACCCAGAGCATCCTCAGGTCCTCTTCTTTTTGCCAATCCAACTGGGCAGCAAACTTTCCCCAGGCCGGTCCTAGCGGGCAGCCCGACCAGGCTTGACCCCAGAGAAGCAGCGCAGGATCCTACCTGTGCCCACGCCGGCTTCTGAAGCCACAGCCTTCTGCCAGTCTTGCTCCGTATGCCTCTGTACTCGGACCGGCGCTCCTCAGCCCCAGCGCTGCCACTACAGCCGCTCCTTGCCCTCCCGTTACCCGGGAAACCGCCTCCTCCTCCCTTCCCCCAGCCAACCAGTGCAGTTCACATGGTGCCTCACAACCAATGAGCAGCCTCGCTATTCTGGTCCCCTTTCAGGGTCCGGAGTCTCTCCCCCCCCCGCCCCCCCTCCCCGCCTCCGCCCGGGACTGGAAAGATAGACAAGGCCCCTCTGGAGATGGGGTGGGTGGGTCTTCTGTTAGCACCTGTATGTGAGTAGATGTACTTGACAATTCAAGAAAGAGAGACTGGAGAACCGAAAGAGGGAACGAGCTCTCAGAGTACCTAGTCAGCTCCCTCCAAATTCGAAAATTCCCCAGACAGGAGCCCGCCAGGGAGCTGTCCAGACTGTGAAGTCTCCCTCAAGGCGGAGCTCCTCGGTTGCCACATAGAGTGTTCAGCATCTTCCTGAAGCAAATTCCTGAGTACCTTCGGAGGTTTGGAGAGTGTTTCCCAACGACAAACTCGAATCTTTATGCCAAGACCCGTGTCTGCTTTCTTGGACCCACAGAAAAGGGGTGCACGGGTTATTAGCCGAGCCTTCAGAAACTAGAAAAGGATGTGTCTTTCCCCTGAGTCACCCATCTGGGGGATGATTCTAGTGTCTTGTTTTCCCCCAGTTATTATCTTGAAACCGAAGAGGCTTTGCCGAGCTGTCTCCCTTTCACAGAGTGGTTTGGTACCTTGCTGCCAAGTGGAAGGATGTAACTGGAACTGACAGAAACAAAAATTTCTCACCTAAGTCAGATCCGGAGACATGGACTAAAGGGAAAGACCAGACGTGTCCAGATAGCAGGAGTGGAGTGGGTATGTCCATTCATTCGTTCGTTTATTTATTCCTTATCGTCTCTCCATTTCTATCTCTCCACTTCCTCCTTACCTCCCTCACTCAAACACACATACTGAGATCTCAAGTGAGAGCATGAAGTCCCCATGCCCACTACCTACCAAAGGGTTTCCACCAGCAAAATTTACTAATATTTGCTAAGAAGTTATACCTATCTATTTGAATCTAAATTCTCATTCTTCTCATGTCAGCCAAGCTGGAATGATGAACTTTCCCAGGCATGAAAAATCCAGGGTTGGGCATCACTAGGTCTTCCCTATTCTAAGACTGTCAGTTGGGGGACTGTAGCAGCACCCCAAATGCTACTTCACCACCAGTCTGTCCACACTGTTCCACAACTGTTCCATACAGACTGCTGCATGAGTCTGGAATTGGATTCTGTGTCTCAAGAGAGAATATGATTGGTTATTGACCTGGGAGTCAGGTCAGATGCCAATGAGAGGTAGTAACTAAGAGAGGGACTTTTGCATGGGCAGGTAAACGCACAGAGCGAAGAGGGTAAGCATGGGTACCTGGTTCAGCTTCTAATGCCTGAACCCAAGGTTCTCACACCTCCATGTTGTCTTCAAGTCCAGGGGATGGGCATAATGGCTCAGAGTGCATTATATACATACATAAAAATGTCCAGCACTCTGCATAATTAACACATAATTCAAGTAAGATGGGGGCCCTTTTAGTATCATTGGGAACCCAATCTTGAGGTCCCAAGATTCCAGTAGTTGTTCAGTCTATGAGGCTGGGTGTCTCAGATAGTCTTCAATATATTCAGAAATCCTGAAGAAGTAGTTCTAAGTCCAGAGAAGGAATGGATGTGCTAGTGAGGGCAAGAACAAGAAGGCAAAGAGAAAGTAAGCTTCCTTCTCCCATGACTTTTATACAGGCTGCCCACAGAAGGTGTGGCCCAGATTAAAGGTGGATCTTCCAACCTCAAAAGATGTGGATTAAAGGTGCATCTTTCCCTCCTCATATATCCAGATTAGAAGTGGATCACTTCTTAATTCAAATGATTTAATTAAGAAAAAAAAGTCCTTCCCAGGTGTGTCCAGCCATTTGGGTTTTAGTTAATTCCGGATGTAGACAAGTTGATAACCATAAACAGCCACCATAGCTCTCACAGCATCATCATGTTTTCTCAGCTCTTCCATCCCATATCATAAGCATTTCTCTTCCTGCTTATGTCTTCAGTTCATACCTTCTCTGATCCTCACTCAATTCACCTAAGAGCTCTGTGGCTCAGCAAGCCTTCTGAGAAACAGCAGGGAGATTCCTTGCTCTCGTGGGAATAGGAGAAGAAAATAAACAAACGGAAAGTAAACACATATCTCCTATAGATAATTTGGGAGAGTAACAAAAGCTGTGTGGAAAATAAAAATAAGATGTTGAATGGATAATGACTTTCTTTTAGACCAGGCTCAAAGTGAGGTCTTAGTGGTGCGCAGGACTTGTCCATGCAAGGATCAAAGGGGAAACACCTAGGCAGAGGCAACTGCTAGTGCAAAGTCCATGAGATGGGTAGTAGAACAGGGTCGTATGCTCATTAGCAAGAGGGTGATCAACACAACCACTGCACAGGACAGACCATGAGAGTAGTGGAGCTTTTGAGTCCACAGAGGAAGACCAAATTTCAGTGTAAGTGTGACTGGAATCCATAGAGCACCTCAAATTGGGAAACAAGCTTCTATGATGCAATGGTCCATGTAAGCTGTTTCATTGAGAAATGTCAAGAAAGGAAGCAGGGAATAACCTTGAGGTGGTGGTCCAGAAGAGGACAGGGGCAACTACAACTACGGTCAAGATAGATGGATGGAATGAAGACAGACTTTGGAGTTAGAAGCAAGAAAACTTTCTGAAGGTTTGTTCAGCAAATAGATCATGTGTATCCAGTCTTTTTACTTGATATACCAGAGGCATTTTTTTTACTATAAGAATTTTCTCATATTCTTCTTCTTAGGTTCTGTACATAGAAAAGAATGGAGTCTATGAATTCTCAGTGAACATTTGACTGGGTGGGCAGGTGTGTTGGTGGATGGTTTAATGGATGGGATGGAATGGGATGGGATGGGATGGGATGGGATGGGATGGCGTGGGATGGGTGGCTGGGTGAGTTGATGGAAAGATAGATTGGTGGGTGGATCAATAGATGAGCAAGTAGGTTAGTGACTGATTTGATGTGTGAATAGTAGGTGGTGGTTATGGGCATATGAATAGGTGTTTTAGAAATGTCTTGCTCAGTGGTTGAGTATACAGTGCTTTTGCAGACCAGTGCTCTGTTGCCAGCAACCATATCAAGTGGATCACAACTACTTGAAACTCCAGCTCCAGAGGGTTCCATGCCTATGACTTCCAAGGGCACCAACACTCACCTGTCTGTTTCCATACACAGACACATACCCATAGTTAAAATTATGATAAATCCGTTTTTAAAAAATGAAACAAAAGCAGAACCACCTAGTTCACCTCGGCCTGGGGAAGCCTGGGAGATAATAGGACTCCTGTTTTCATACCCTACAGAACACCAACTTTACCACCCCAGACATTCCTTTATTTTCCTTTCTTCTCCTCTCTCCTCTTTTCTTCTTTCCTATCTGACTTCCTGTTTCTTTTCTCTTCCAATTGCCAGCCTAGCCCCACTCAGTATTCCTTCACTTCATTCTTTCCCTCTTTGAGATTTTAGATCCATCTGATTCTGCTTTCTTGTGCATTTTAGGAGTGCATTTCTGATGCATTTTAGAAGTGTTTCATATGTGGATTTCTGTTCACAGGTCTGATGTGAATTTCAAAAGAATTAGGAGTCCTGAGAAGTCAAAAGAGATGGCTAAGAGATTGGCCTCTCTCTGGTCCTCCTCACCCTTAGCCTGCATGACTACCCCTCATGACTTTAGTAAAGCTGGCTCTTGAGTTTGAAAATCTGTGAAAAATCAAAAGAGCACACTCACTCTACCAGTTTGAACTGGCAGATATCAGGGTAAGAGACTACAACTTGGCAGCTAGACTGAAGACAAGAAACCCACAAGAAGCAGCACAGAGGGTCTGAGCTCAGGCGGAAGACCTGTGTGGGGTTTTACACTGGCTCACTGGGAAACAGCCACAGGAAAGAGATGTCTCCTGAGGTGAGGAAGAGCTCCTTAATGAGTGGGCAATCCATTTTGCACATCCAATCCACTTGTTAAGTATGCTGCTGTGACTCGTCAGAATGCTGACGAGAAATTTAATGATGGTCTTACCGAGCAGGGGAGAGTTTAGTATGCTAGTTAGTCCTGTGAATTGGCTAAGTGGGTTCAAATGGACAGGCCTAGGGCTACCAAAAGGTTCAACTGTCTAAAATGTCTCAGATTCAAGACAACAACTATTTTATGCTTATAGAACTCTTCATCTTAATTTATCAGGCGACTCTAAGGCATGCCAGTCAATCTAAATACTTGGCCCTACTTAAACCCTCAATAACTAATAGATAGATAAATAGATTCTGTTTATCATCACTCTCTGAAGGAGAAAGAGGCCACTCAGAGGGGTCCACTAATCTGCTTTTGGTTACAATGCTTGTTGGTAGCAGATCATTTACAGCCCAAGTAAATACCATGTAGAGCATAGACTATATTCCTTTGTTTTATTCCTCAGAATGTGTAGCAGAGACTTGAGTATTGAGGAATTCTTCAAAGGAGGGTTAGGAGGTTATCACTACAACCCCTTACCTGGAGTTACCTCCATGTTGGCATGGAGATGCACCTGAGAGGAAACTTAACAGAACTGTCCTCTGGGAAGCTACATGGAGTACTGGTAGATTTATTCCAAACATTCAACAACATCAATTCAGTGTGATAACATTAAATTGCAATTATGGATCTTTTGGAATCAGCTGGAGTTTCACTCTCAAAAGAATAAACGCTATATGATGGTGAAGGCAGAGACTGGCTATGAGGGAAAGCCAACACCCCACCTCCGTTGTCACCAGGAAGCCTACAGTACCTGTCTTTGGATGACATCCTTCAACAGCTTGCTGAAGGTGGCGAAGTTCATGTAGTTTATCTCTGGACTCCAACATCTTCAGCAATGGTGTGTACAGACAGGATGATGGGAGGGGAAATGGCTGTAACATTCTGGGTCTCTCTGCCGTCTCCCAGATAGGTTCTGCTCGACCATGTATCTCATGATCTTCACACTGTATCATTGCATCTGAGCAGTGAGGGCGGACTTGAAGAGCCATTGGACTAGCTGACGCTGGATTGAGAAGGCAGCAGGGTCTGAAACAGACAGTGCTGTGGGAGTTTTCTGTCAGCTGCAGAGGTGGAAGCAGAGGGTGGATGGCTACATGGCCTTGACTCTGGAATGACTATGAGCATGGGAGGACACTGTAAACACAGCCTGCCGAGAAACACCCACATCCGCTGGTAGCAGGGGAGTCAAATCTCAGAAAAGATGCTCCTCAGAGGGGAGCATTCTGTGGGGGCTGCATGCACTGTAGTGGGTACTTTGTTTTCCAAGATATTGTAAGAAAGAGTGGGTGTGTGGCAAAGTGCTCCATCCTCCCAGGATTTTGCATTCTAGCAGTGGAGCCAATCAGGGCAGAGAAACAAATGGACACTTTGGTTCATCCAAGATGGTGGCAGAAGGGCATGTATTGCGGGGAGGGGTGATAAACAGGGACTACGGGTAAGGAGATTGACACCTTGTAAAATGACAAGAAGAGGCTGCTCTGAATTAGACCCGAAGGAGTTGGCCACATTAAAGTCTTTGAGGAGAAAGAAATGGCAAAGCATGTGCTAAGACCCCGGCGCCACAGTAAGTTAGAGGTAGTCAGGAGACAAATGGAGCCAGACTGTGGTGAAATGACAAGAGCGTGAGGTGTGTCAGCCAGGAGGGCCTATTCCAGAAGCCATGGAGGTTTTTAAAGGACAGTTCCAGAAGTTTCTCTTGGCTACATTGTTGAAAAGAAGCAGAGACATCAGGAAAAAGTGACAGATATCAGCAGGCTTGGAGAGGAGGTGAAAGTGGGAAGGATAATTCAGTTCCTATGGAAAGAGGGATCAGGAAAGGAAAGGTGGGAGAGGGAGGTCAGTGGGACCTGGCTGGCAATGGGAACTATCTGCCCTGTCTGAACCTTGGCCTCTGTCTGAACAACCTGCCCGTCCTTCTCCAGGATTCTGCATTCACACACTGAGCTACCCTAGGGCTTGTTGTCTCCCATCCAGGACACCTCTGGCCATAGTGTACACTAACTGGGTCTGCCCTATCCAGGCACCACAAGTGAACATCTTATCTCTCACCTTTGCTCACATGTAGAGCAGGTGGGAGAGTCTGGCACAGTTTTAGAGGCAGGACCACAGAAGCCATAACTATTCCAGCAGGCCAGCATTTCTCAAAGGGATTGTCCCTGAGAATGACAATGGGTGGGCCCACAGTTAATCTTAGCTCACACCTCTCCATCCATGTTGCCCAATGTGCATTATGTGTAATGACCAACTTAGTCCTCACAATTATCCTGTGATACAGATATTATCCCTCTTTTGCTGCAAAGGAATTGGACTGAAAGAGGTTAAGGTTGTTTGTTTGTTTTTGTTTGTTTGTTTTTTAAGGTCAAAGGGTTCGGCATGAAGTTGGGATTCAAATTCACATAGCATGGGCATGTAGCTCATGTACAACATTTGATAGCTGAGAGCTTTTCTAAACACCAGCTCAGACATCACTGTAAAGGGACCTTGAATGAGGGTGTTGGAGACTTGTAATTGGAGTCTCTGCAGCCTCCGCTGTTCCATAGAGGGAAGTAGGGAGGAGTCGCTGCCACTCTCAGGGCTCAGCTCCAGTACTGCCACTGCTGCTGCCACTTCTGTGACCTGGGGAAGTAAGTGTAACCTTGTAGAGCCCTGAGTTTCTCTTCTGATATCCACCATACTGTGTAGTCTTGCTGTTGGTGTGTTTGTAAAGCAAGGATTAGGAAGCCAGAGTTTTAGGTGCAAAGGAGAGACCACAAATCAGAAAGGAGATTCTGCTAGACCAAAGAACAGGATGGCCCAGAGGAAGGATTAGAACACGGTGACAAAGACCTGGAGATAGGGGAAATCTCCTACTTCCATGCTTCCATGAGTTCTTAGCTGCCTCTATCCTGGAGTTCCCTGACACACTCAGGGCATCATAGCCCCGGTGCTCTACAGTCTGCTCCCTGCATGTGCTCCTGGAAGGCATCTTTGAAGTCTGCAGATGCCACCTCTCTGTTGCTGCCTTCTCCCCTGGGAGATGACTCTTAGAAGTCTTTGTAGTCTAAGTCTTCAAAGAACATTTCAAAACACTGTCTTCTTTCTGGGTCACTGGGTCACTGGGTCAGCTTAGCTTAAAGTAACCAAGATGTATTAGTGGGGGAACTTGGCACAAAGTCCCACCTCTCACTGAAGACCTACTTGTGATAGCTCCTGGGAAAGTCAGCTTTCTCCAGTGGAGAGACACTGAATATATAGGGCAGGCCCCATGCTCAGGAGTAGTTGACCAACACCAACCACACTCCAAGGGTGGTGGTGTTGTTATTTTGTATTTTGTTTTGGCTTTGTTTTTGTTTATTTGTTTATTTGTTTTTGTTTTGAGAAAAAGAATATGAACTTGGGGAGGTAGAGGTAGAAGTTGGGAGGAGTTGGGGAAGGGGAAAGAATATGATCAAAATACATTGTAATGGCATTCTCAAATTAAATGAAAACAAAAAATTTTAACTTGACAACCACAAAAAGAGGAGGAGGACAAGAAGTTGATGGATGAAGAGGAGAAGAAGAGAAGAAAGAAGAAGAGGAACCCTGCTAGAGCTGGAGAGAAGACTCTGGGATTAGTAATAAAATGAGGCCCCAGCTTTCATCCCCAATACACACATTAAGTGGCATAAACTGCCTATAACACAGCCTCAAGGGAATCCCAGCCCTTTGGCCTTCAAACTACCTGCAATGGCATATACATACTTCTACACAAATACACACGCATATACATAATCTAAAACAATAAAATTAAATCTTTAAACGAGAGAATCCATTCTAGCCAAATGGACCTGGTGTGATGGTTTATATATGTGCTTGACCCACGGAGTGGCACTATTAGAAGGTGTGGCCTTGTTGGAGTAGGTGTGTCACTGTGGATGTGGGCTTTAAGACCCTCACCCTAGCTGCCTGGAAGCCAGTATTCTGCTAGCAGCCTTCAGATGAAGATGTAGAGCTCTCAGCTCCTCCTACACCATGACTGCCTGGATGATGCCTTGTTCCTGTCTGGATGCTACCATGTTTTTATCATGTTCTGATGATAATGGACTGAACCTCTGAACCTGTAAGCCAGCCCCAATTAAATATTGTCCTTATAAGAGTTGCCTTGGTCAAGATATCTGTTTACAGCAATAAAACCCTAACTAAGACACCTGGATTGAGGAGCAGACGCCATATATCCAGGAAGGCCTGAGAGTAAAGCAGGCAAGAAGCCCACGGCAAGGAGGGAAAGGGAGGTAGAGAATGGCTACTAAGGTGAGACCCAGCTTTGTAGCATAGAGGCAAAGTCTATGAGTCCTTCACAGAGTCTCCCTAGGGAATGGGCCTGACAGGGGTCAATGACACTGGATCATAAGACCTTTCTTTCACCTTTGTAAACCTCCCAGCCTCTGATGAGTGACGAAAAGCTAAGTGGGTGGGTGAGTCAGCTTGCTCGCCTTTCTTCCTACTGTAGATGTCAGTAAGAACAAACCTCAAGATGTTAGCTTACGCTTCGTTATCTTCCTTATCTTCCTTATCCTTCCTCAGACTCTTGGAAGTAAAGGCAGAGAAGGTGACCCAGGTCCTGGCATCTACCTCTATGAAAGGGTGAAGGGAAGCTGAAGAGACCCATTCCTCGCTACTTATGGAGCATTTAATGACCTGTCACCAATGTCTGGACCCAAGCCTGAGGGGACTCCTTGGGTCTCATCACCCAACCCAGAAAGTATGATGAGTTATTCAGAAACTCTGGTGGCCTCTGAGAGAAGGGTATGAGGGAGAAGAGAGGTACCAGTCTGGAGAGGAATTGGAGTGAGAGGGGAAACACAGTATGCAGAACAATGACCAGACTCTCCCAGATGGCCTGAGAATATGTCAGAGGCTGGGTAAATGTGCACAACCCGAAGGGTGAGAGCAGGCCTGCTTTTCAGGTCACATGCCCACACATCTAGGAAACAGCCACTGGCCAGTTGCTTGTCCATTCTCAGATCTGTTCATAACCTGTAGGGACCCCTGCCTCTGCTCTCCACACAGGAAACTCTATTTCCCAGACTTCTTTGCATGCTTGTGTCTAGGTGGGGTTGACCATGGACAGTTCACTGAGCACTGTGTGTGAGTGAAATGCCCAGCTCCTACTTCTTCTTGGCTGATATCTCCTCCTTTGTGATTCTGGTCTTATAACACCGGCAACGGTCATCTTCCTATGCCCCTGCAGCCATCATGGCAATGAGTGCTAATTACTAGCCTGTCAGACTTCTCAGGCCTTCCGTAGACAGATCCAATCCCCCACACTGCACAGGGCTTCTGGTTCTTTTAGCCGACTGTAACTAACAGGCTCCAAAGATTCCAGCCCCAACCTGAGATCTGCCTAGAGTCTATCACAGGGGTGGGAGGTTACAGCATTCTCAATTAACTGAATGTTCTCTTCCAAAGGCCTTGCAAACTCAGCTGGTTGTGAGCCTATAGAATCGATTAAAGTAGATTGGAGATTTCTGGTTATTTGTTTCCAATGTTTTAGTTTGGGCCATCAGATTTAGGAAGTTTCGAACTAGAGTCAAAACTAAAGAAAACTAAGACAGCTACTGTGTGCTTCAATATACTGCTGTGAAATTCCTATGCACAGCACTAAGTATAAATGCTAAGTGATTGTATGCCATTGTATTGACTAAGCAGTCTGAATGTCGATGAAGAGAAGAAGTGAAAAACAAATGTGTTAGATGAGATAGGATGAGGGTCTTAATAGCTCATGCTGGTCCCAAACTCTCGATGTCACTGAGGATAACCTTAAACTTCTTATCCTCCTGCCTCTACCTCCTGAGTGCTGAGGTTATACATGTCCACCATCATTGTCCAAAAGATATGATGCTGGGGATCCAACCCAGGGCTTTATGAATGCTAGGCAACCACTCCTCCAACAGACGCGCCTGTACCTACCCAATGCAAACTCAGCAGATTGTGAGTCTACAGAATTGATTAAAGTAGGTTGGATACTTCTGTACCAATACCTTTCAAAGATATTTCTCATGACAGGCTAACTCATAAAGGTCACCTGGGCCTCAGTGGAACAGGTATCTATCTCCTCTGCTTCACTGTCCAAGCTGCAGGAAAGCTCAAATACCCTTCCTCTGTGCAGCCGCCACCTAACATTTTAACGATAGAGTTCACAGAAGCCAAGGTGTAAAGCTAAAAATACGAGGAAGCAGGAAAGACTAGCAGAGGTGTTGGCAACACTGCATCTGAAGCAAGTGTTGAACTTTCCCGAAGCCACAGTGTAACCCAACTAGGTCAGATGCAAAACTCCGACTGCACAGGGCTGAGCAGCAGTGCAGGGCGGAGGCACACTGAGAAACGAGAAGGACTTGTTCAACTTGGGGTCTCCTACAGGGATTAAATATCATGGCCCTGTTTTCTCACAAAGCAGTTCTTGGAACACTCTTGAGCAAAAAATCTTGGACTAGAGGGGCCAACATATACCTCATGTCCTCATAGCATAGGAAGAAGTGCATGGTTTTTACAGAGAAGATTGCCAAGGAGACGGGTAGAAAATGATGGGTTGAGCAGGGTTTTGATCTGTAATCCCAGCTCTTGGGCAGCTGAGGTGGGAGAATCACCAGTTCCATGCCAGCTTGGGCTACATGGGGAACCCTGTCATACACACACAGAAAGAACAAGAGCAAGGAAAGGAACCCACAGGAGTTAATGCTTCTGAGCCTGGACTTGGAGCCTGACTCACCTAGGTATTATCATCACTAAGCACACAGAAGCTATGTGACCTCAATGATTTGGGGCCTCTGTCGCCCTACCTATATCATTGGGGTGATAAGAGGCTCTCCTAAAGAGTCTGTAAGTCAACAAACAAGCTGGTGCTGGTAGGTAGCCTATGAGTGCACTTTCAGTATTATTTATTGCCATTTTACAGAATACAGTTCCTAAGTTTTGAGGGTGTCGTTGTTGTTCAGTTTTTTGGTTGAATTTTCCAGAATAATCTAAAGATGTCACTCACTGGGCTGCAGAGCTTATAACAATGACTAAGTGTGACCATGCAATGAGTATGCCCCTGTTAACCCTCCTATGTTCTCACTGTTGTTTGGAGGGAGGAGCTACAGGGTGAGGGCACAGCAGAGTCAGGGATGGCATCAGGGCCATAGCTGTGTTGTCTTCAGAGGACTTTAACATCATGAGTGTCCAGAGTTCCCTGGTTGGGCTCCACTTAGGTTAGAAGCTGGTTCCCCATGACATGAAGGTAAATAGGACTCGTTTATCCCACGTTCTTTCTTGTTCATTGCTGGCATAGAAGGAGCCTCTTAGGGAAGTGTACCACCTGATTCCACTTGCTCCCAAAGCCCTATGCTGTCAGACTGCACCCAAAGATTTGGATAGGCTGAAAGGAAGGGACTTTCACCACTCCAGTAAATAAAAGGACAGACCCAAACCTGATGTCTCAGTCACACCTCATCCTATGGTCCTTTTAACACTGCCAAGGCCAGTACTTCAAGTCTCCTTTAAACTTGAGTGTATTCCCCTGGGGTGGAGGGATGATCCCATGCAGATACATCTTCTAGTTAGCATCATATCTATCTCAGGGCCTTTGTGAACCTGCATGAACTTCTAGTCTAAAGTTGAGAGGCAATTTGCTTCATGACATGACTTTTGAGCCCTTGAACAGAAAAGTTCTAGTTATTCCATGTAGGATAAATGATCATTTGAAACAAACAAAAAGGGCAGGATGCTTTCTGCAGCAAAGCCCAACTGACTCCCCCCTTGCTGCTTTAGCGTGACCTGTAACCTGGGGCATAATCTGTGAGGACAGATACCAGGGGCTTATGTGCTAACACCCCACCTCCACTCACCTTCCCAAACCCAATGCCTCCCTTATGGAATGATTTGCTGCCTGTGACATCCCTCAGGCACTCCCCAGTGGTCCCTCATAACCAGCTGGGCAGTCAAGACAAACCCCATTGCAGAGCTGTCAAGACAAAGGCGAGAGGTTACATAATTCCAATTAGCAGAAGCCCCACCAACTCCAAACAGCCCCTCACCGCTTCATCATCTCTCTCGGAGGAAATCATCACAATTGCCACCAACATCCTAGACACAAAAGGTGACAGAACAAACACGGGGCTTTCAGGCAGACCTCGGGATTAAAATGTAATCTCAAAATAAAGTCTAATAACTTCCCCCTTTTGAACACCCTTGGAATAAAATTAGCATATAAATCAAAGCTTAATTAGGACATTGTAACAAGAATCAGTACCGGCTGCTATGAGGGGTTTCAGGCCTGCTATAATGCACCAAATAAACACCATAATTAGAGAACAAAATCAAGGCGGTCTCTTGGCAATCAATCACCCAGCCAGGCTGGAGCCTCTCAGCTGAGGGTCACCTCTGTTTACTATCTTGTGCATCTTGCCTCCCAGCCAGTCTCTCTTGAGACACCACACAGGATTTCTGGTCTGGGTTGGTGGCACATGTTTCAGGGTCCCAGTACTCATGAGGAGTCCAAGCACCCAGCAGAAGTTGGGGAAACTTACAAGATCTCGGAACAAGAGTCTGAGGGCTTCTGCAGAAGCACATACTTCTTATTCCAGCTGTGCTAGGTCCAATGATGGCTGATTTTACCTAATCCAGAAATCCTGCCTTGGACTTGAAGAAAAGTCTCTTCTCATTTTTCTCATTTCATTAGGCGGTGGCCATGTGGCCAGCTCGTGCTCTCTCTCTCTCTCTCTCTCTCTCTCTCTCTCTCTCTCTCTCAGTCTCTCTCTCTGTCTCTGTCTCTCTGTCTCTTTTTCTCTGTCTCTGTCTCTGTCTCTGTCTCTCTCTCTCTCTCTCTCTCTCTCACACACACACACACACACACACACATAGACATAGACACACACACACAGATATAGACACACACATATATAGACACTCACATACTCTCACACACAGACACATGCCCCTCAGAACCTTTGCACATGCATTTCCTCTTCTACCAAAGTTTTATTGTTTATTGTTGTTTTCTGTATGCTTTCTCCTTTCTCTCTACAAATATCAGTTCATCAGAGTAATCTACCTCAATTCCTGTATTTCACATAACATCTCCCATCATTTTAACTCCCTATGCTGGGGAGCTGGAGGGGCCACAGAATTACACCATCTACCCCTTTGGTACAGATCCAATAGCAGAATAAGGAGAGAGAGGGAGAGAGAGAGAAAGAGAGAGAGACAGAGACAGAGAAACAGAAAGAAAGAAAGAAAGAAAGAAAGAAAGAAAGAAAGAAAGAAAGAAAGAAAGAAAGAAGACTGGTAGAAATTGTTCAGTTAATGATGTGCTTGTTATGCAAGCATGACAATCTGAGTTTAATATGCAGCACCCACCACAAAAAAAAAAAAAGCCAGGGCTAAGGTTTGGAGAGATGGTTCAGCAGTTAAGAGTCCTGTACTGCTTTAGCAGTAGACCTGAGTTCAATTCCCAGCACCCAAATTATGGGGCTTAGAACTACCTGTAACTACTCCCAATCCTTCTCCTTCCTGTGACACCTGTACTCACCTGCACACCACCCCCACACCCACCCACACATACATACACGCATACATACATTCAAGCACATATATACACACATACAGACATGAACACAAACATAATTCAAAATAACAACAACATTTTAAATGTGTAGGGCCAGTGGTGCACGCCTATAATCCCAGCTAGTAAGCAGAGACAGGAGGATCTCTTAGGCCTTCTAGGCAGCCAATCTAGCCTGGTGAGGTCCAGGTTCAGTGAAACACCTGAGTCACTGAGAAAAACACCCAGTTTGGATCTCTGGCTTCCACATATACATATATACTGCACACACATAACACACACACACACACACACACACACACACACACACACACACACACACACACACACACATACTGAGCATTCACCAGAGAGCAGGGACCAACAAATAAGAAGACAGAAAGTGAAGAGTCTCATAGAGAGCACAGTGTGAGAGAGGAAATGGGTTCATCAAATAGTATGAGTTAAGGCTATGATTTGGCATTTATTCTTAATTTCCATAACTCTGCTTGAAGGAAGTCCTAACTTCCAATTCCTGCTTTCTATAGTGAAAAAGTCAAGATAGAAAGAGGAAATGCTTTGCCCAAGTTCATATAGTTTGTGAGTGACTGAGCAGAAATGTAAACAGAGCAAGGGCTTGTCTCTACTCAAAGCAAAATACTGTGTACAACTGGCTATAGAATAAAACTGCAGCAACACCACAGGAAAGGCAGGAAAACCAGATGGCAGGGCAATTTGATGTGGCCAGGGAGGGAAGGAGGGACAGCCTGGAAATGCTATTCAGTGACCTTTGACCTAGGACTTTCTGGATAAGTAGTTTATTTGACCAGTCTATAAGCTGAGCCAGCAACGGGGACCCTTTCCACATAGAGGAACCAAGCTTGAAAAAGCCTGGAGGCTCTGGGAGTAGGGGGGAGAGAAAGGTGGTGAGAGGCAGGTGGTGAGGTGGAAAACAGCAGTCAGATTTCCATGACAATAGAATTTATCCTTGGGCCAGCTGGAAGGCCTCCAGTTTCCAAAGAAATGTCCCAATGATGAACAGCCATCGTGGGTGTAAAATGTAGTCAAAGTACAGAAAGTCTCACCCTTCACACCCTTTACCCACTCAATAGCTGCAAGATATTGACTGAGTGGGTGTCATGGGTGTCAGGAACATGGTGATCACCCTTGTGTACGGTGTGGGGGAGAAGTAGCGGGGTAGGGGGGAGAAGTCTTAGATAGTCCACCTGCACATCTTTTGGCCTACACTGCATGGAGCCAGCCAGATACAGTGTCAGGTGCTCTGTTGAATGGTTCTCTTTGTGTTTAATGAGAAACTGAAGGCACATTCCCAAATTACAAGTAGTTCCAGTGACCAGAACATCAAGGGCCACTTAAGACTTCATCAGATTTGAAACCTTTCTCAGGAAGCCAGCACGGGAGAAATCACGAGGGCCACTCTACTGTGTAAACTTTGCTAATTGAATCAAGGGTGATGAAATGAACATCTACAGACCTGTGGTTTATTCTGTATATTGACATGGTCTACTGCATGGAAACTTGTCAAATGACTGCAGTTAGCAAAATGAGACACAAAGAGACCAACTGGAAGACAAACTGATTGCTTTCAAATGGACTTTAGAAGCATTTTCAAAACAGTCTCCTTTGCCTCCAGTTATTTTTTTCCCCCCGCTTTTTCCTCCTGTAGGACAATTGTAGATAGTATTCAAACTCCCCCTGGCTAATTTCTCCAAGCCAGACTTCTTTGTGCAACTTAAGAATGCCAAGCTTGGTCTGTCTGAGAGACTTCTGTTCTACTATTCCCCTACATTACTGTTCCTTCCGATGCTCACAAGACTGTCTGGGACTCCTCACTAAGGCCAACATTCAGATGTCATCTCCCAGGAGAGGTGGTTTTGGCTGATTACTTAAGGTGACACCCTTGTGGGGTGTGTGCAGAGCATGCTGGGAGAAGCCTTAGACACCCCACCTGTGTATCTGTTGGTCTATACTGCATGGGGCCAGCCAGATCCTGTGTCAGGTGCTCTTGTATTTAGTGAGAAACTGAAGACACCAAATTACAGCTAGATTCAGTGACCTAAACAACAACAAACGATCATTCTCTGCGATCTGCTTGGCTTTCTCCTCTGTTTTTCCTTACTAAAATGAAGTCACCACCCAGTAAAAGGCTCGTGTTTTATCTCCCCAGCCTGTAGCCCATCAGAGAGCACACTGAAGATCATGCATGGGTTATCTAGGGCTTTTCCCAAGCATGATCTGGACATATGCAGGAGATGCCGTCCATGATACTCATTCAGTCAATATCTTGCAATAACCAAATGGGTGAAGGGCGAGATTTTCTGTATTTCGACCGTATTTTATGTACACTGTGGCTGTTCATCACTGTGGGGCCCTTGGCATGGCATTTCTTTGGAAATCAGAGGCCTTCCAGCAGGGCCAAGGATGAAGACTGTTGTCATGGCGATATGGTGTTACTATGTGTCCCACTTCAACCTAGGAAGCTTCATGGAGAAGACAGAAAATCCAGGTCCGGAATCACTGGAGGAAAGAAAGCTGCTGGTCGGTCATCTAGCTGACGTTTCCAGTGAGACTCGAGGTTTACCTATGGTGTCAGTAAGTATTTCCTTAACAAATCCAATACTTTGGGTCAGTTTCTACACATCGTTTACAGTCTAGATATGCGTTATCGTCTGCTGCTGGAGTCACGAATACTTCCTGTGGGTCTGTAGCTCATCTTTTAACTTTCTATAGCTGTCTTTTGTTCCACAGACATTCAGAATTTGTACCTAGTCAAATCCACCAGCCTCAGGCTTTGTTATACAATAAGAAAGAACTCCTCTATCCCAAGATTACAAAAAAAAAAAAAAAAACAAAAACATGCTCTAATACTTCTTTCCAGTTCTTTTCTATTTCTTCTAAGTGGATCACTAATTGTCACAATATTTCAACTGCCTATTGTTGCTGGTGATGTAAAAGGCTACATTCTGTTGTGTTTCTATGCGTTCGTTCTCTACTCTGTTTGCTGAGATAGCTTCACCAGCCCCAGGGTCATATTTTTTGAGGGGACAGTCTCTGGAGCTTTATAGTTTGTGCTAATAATATAATTATCCTAACATTATGGTTTTATCCCTCAGGTTTTGACTGTTTGTTCACATTTATTCTTCCAGATTAATTCTTGAGAAAATTAGGCTCTCACCAAAAAACATCCTGGAGTTTTGTTTACTACACTGTGCTTATGAGCTAATCTGAGAAATATTGCCTTTATAATAATGAGTCTACCATAGAGAAGCACTGATTATTGCTTATTCTTCTTTTGCTTGCTATAATAAAGACTCCTTTTTTTTTTAACACATTGGCTGTCTTAGTTTGTTTCAGGTTGCTATAACAAAATACCTGAGGCTGAATAATTTATAAGAAGAGGTTTGTTTAGGTCACAGTTTTGGAGAGTAAAAGCCTAAGACTGGGCAACCTTAACCTGCTCAGCCTGTCATGTGGCCCTTCTAGCTGCATTACAGGTCCCTGGGGCATCTGTGGCAGGGGCACTTAGGAGGGAGGTCACATGGTGAATGAGGAACTCTTCCCTAAGGCACAGCTTCCACCACACTAAGTTTAGGTTGGGAGAGACGATAACAGTGACCCTGACATTGTCCATTCTGTGGTCATTCCCAGGGGTGATATGGAGCTTGCTGTTGTGAGAATTCTCCCTGGCGGTTGCTACCGGAGTTTGGATACAGAATGTGTCTCATATGTGCCCTATGTTAAAGGCTTGATCTCCAGTCCATGGTGAGGAGACTGAGTCTGGAGGGAGGTCTTCTGGTAGGTTCGCCACTCTTGAGTGAGATACTGGGGGTCCAGTCCTTCCTCTTCTGAGGTGAAGGGTTTGTCACATACTTCTACCACAGGGAGCCCTCTAACCATAAACCCAAAGCAGTAACCTGACCCCACCAATTAGAGCCCAGGCTTTTAAACTGGAAACTGAAGTAAACCCCTTCTCTTTATCCTTGACTAGCTTCTGACTTGTTAGAGTAACAAAAGTTTTCACTGTTGCCCAACCAAAGGTGACTCCCATACAAGAAGGTTCTGCATATTTAACTTGGAGGTCCTGACCCCTAAGGGTTATACATCAGATATCCTGCATTTCATATATTTAGAATATGATTCATAACAGTAGCAAAATTACGGTTATGAAGTAACAACAAAATAATTTTGAGCCTTAATTTTAAAAAAATTAATAGTTAATCTTTTTACATAGTTCATTCAGACAATTCTATCATCCTCAAATAATCCTGTTTGTCTCTTTCCCTTCAATATTTGAATCATTTATTTATTTATTTATCTTACCTTGTTGTTTCAGCTAGAAATTTAATCTCATCCTGGCCAAGCTCAGGGACACTGTCCATCTTATGTTATCTTCACTGGAAAGGCCTCTAAAATTATACCATTAAATTCTGTGTTTCCCCGTGAATTCATGAAATTCTTAGGCAAATGGATGAAACTAGAAAATATCATCCTGAGTGAGGTAACCCAATCACAAAAGAACACACATGGTATGCACTTGCTCATAAATGGATATTAGCCCAAAAGCTCTGAATACCCAAGATATAATTCACAGACCACATGAAGAAGAAGGAAGACCAAAGTGTGGGTGCTTTGGTCCTTCTTAGAAAGGAGAACAAAATACTCACTGGAGCAAATATGGAGACAAAGTGCAGAGCAGAGACTGTCCCACATGGAGATTCTTCCCAGATATAGTCACCAATACTATTGTGGATGCTAAGAATGACTTGCTGAAAGGATCTTGATATAGCTGTCTCCTGAGAAACCCTGCCAGAGCCTTACAAATACAGAGGCAGATGCTAGCAGCCAACCATTGCACTGAGTGTGGGTTCCCCAATGGAGGAGCTAGAGAAAGGACTGAAGGAGATGAAGGGGTTTGCAACCCCATAGGAAGAACAACAATATCAACCAACCACACCTTCCAGAACTCCCAGGGACTAAGCCATCAACCAAGGAGTACACATGGCTCTGGCTGCATATGTAGCAGAGAATGGCCTTGTCAGGCATCAATGGGAGGAGAGGACCTTTGTCCTATGAAGGTTTGATAGATGCCCCAGTGTAGGGGAATTGAGGGTGGGGAGGTTGGAGAGGGGTGGGTGGGTAGAGGAACATCCTCATAGAAGCAAGGGGAGGGGGATAGGAGAAGGGGTTTCCAGGAGAGGGGAAAACCAGGTAAGGGGATAATACTTGAAATGTAAATAAAATTAAATTAAATTAAATCCAATTCTGTGTTTCCCTTCATTCCTCATTTTGTTTGTGCTTTATAGCTTTCAGAACTCAGTAAGTTTTAATTAAGAAACAATGATTCGTTTTGTAAAAATGTGCATTCAACAGTCACAGAGATGGCCACATGGTTTTTCTCTCCTTTAACCTATTAGTAGAGTGGAATTGTGAACAGATTGCCTAATGTTAAACCACACTTTCATGGGACGAAGCCTTACTTCCTCGTGGCATGTCTCACTTTCAATGCTTTTCTGGATCATGTTTGCTAATACTTTGCATAGAATTTCTTTTCAGCTACATTCATGATCATGATATTGTTGTTTGAACCCAGTTCCCTTGGAATAGCCTGAAAACCTGATGTGGAAAGTTGCGGATCTTCATGAATTAAGTGGCTAACTGAAAAGAAACATGGCATAAAGAATCAGATTTGTGAGGTATAGCTAAAGCTAGTGGCTAAGCCTTCTACTTATTCACTTTCTATAAAGTGCATCACTGAGCAATGCATCTTAACTTGTAGGTCGTGACCCTTAAGGGTCACACATCAGATATCCTGCATATCAGATATTTACAATATGATTCACAACAGTAGCAAAATTACAATTACGAAGTAGTAACAAAATAATTTTATGGTTGGGGGACTCATCACAACATGAGGAACTGTATAGAGGGTCACAGCATTAGAAAGGTTGAGAACCATTGCTCTGGAGTCAAAAATGAAACCCGGGGCATAGGAAGAGACAGAGGGCCAGTTCAAGCTCATCCCAGTGGATGATGGCGACACCAGAAAGACAACATTCATGAAGTGCCACTTGGCAGGCGAGTTTGAAAAGAAGTATGTAGTCACTCTGGGTGTGGCATTGCACCCTTGTATTCCACACCGACAGAGAACCCATCAACATGTGAGACGTGGCTGACCAGACCAAGTTCAGGGACCTGTAGGATGGCTACTATAATAGCCCAGTAGCCCAGTTTGTTATTACAGTGTTTGATGTAACATCAAGAGTTACTTACAAGGATGTACTTAACTGGCATAGAGACCTGGTTTGCAAGTGTGAAAACATCCCCATTGTGTTGCATGGCAACAAAATGGAAATTAAGGACAGGAAACTGAAGGCAAAGTCTATTGTCTTCCACTGAGAAAAGAATCTTCAGCACTATGACATTTCTGCCCAAAGTCACAAGTTCAGAAAAGCCTTTCCTCTAACTTGCTAGACGCACACTGGAGCACCTAACTTAGAGTTGGTTGCCATGCCTGCTCTTGCCCCGCGTGGGGTGGTCACGGACCCAGCTTTGGTAGCATGGTATCAGCATGATTTAGAGGTTGCTCACACAACTCCCCTCCCGGATGAGGAGGAGCAGTGAGAAAGTGGAGCTGGGCTCCTGTGTCAGAAGTCCAGCTTTTTTTTTACAGGCAACTGTCCTGTGATGTCAGTGAATGTGCCACCTGGTTTAGCCAAGCAGAACATGTGCTTTTATGGGATACTGAATGAATGAATGAGTGAATGAATGAACAGATGGAAGATGAATGGGCTTCCAAGTGAAAGCAGCAGTTAAAACATATCTTAGGTTTTTTTTGGTGGGGGGAGCATGGGTGGAACTTGCGTATTTAGCTGTTTGGGACACAGTTGTTTCCTTCCTGAATTTCAAAGATAAGACTGTTATGGTCACGTTGCAATATTCAGTGGTGAGATCTTGTTTGTAACTGTCAGTCCCTTTCTCTTGTTTAGAACTAGAAAAAAAAGTTGTATTTCAAATAATCCAAAAAAAAAAATTAAAAACGGAGCCTGGTGTAGTGGAATATGCCTTTAATCCCAGCAGATCTCCATGAGTTCGAGGCCAGCCTACTCTACACAGTGAATTCTCTGACAGCCAGAGCAAATGGTGAGACCCTGTCTCAAAAGAAAAAAGAAAAGAAGGAAACAAAATAAACTGGAATATAGAGAGGATGATTTAAGCTTTGTTGAATTTAGAAGATGCTAAAGAGGTTTCAAACATTTTAATAAATTATCATAGAAGGGGCAGACTCTGACTGTACCTACATATCTGGGTGAAACCTCTCTGGCTCCCAATAGGCAGAAAAGGAAGTTAAGAGGAAGATTCCGTCGGTATTTTTACTCAGGATTTTACAAGCAGCAGGGATCAATTGCAACATTTGAATTTTCAGTAGCATCTTCATAAAGGAAAAGAGTTCACATTTTAATTTAGAATGCTTGTGTCCTGTTACGATGTAAATATCCTGTTCACATGTTTTAACACTTTGTCCCCAGCTGGGGGCACTGTTAAGGAAGGTTGTGGAACCTCTGGAGACTTTCAGATGGAAGTGGGTCACTGGGCCAGCCCTGAGGCCTGATAGCCCTCATTTCCTGTCTGCTCTCTGCTTTCTGAGTGCAGTTACCATGTAAGCTGCTGACTAGTATTTCCACCATAGTACCTTCCCCACCAAACTCTCAAGCACAGTTAAGTCTTGCTCTCTTACATCAGTCTTACCAGGGTTTTGGTCACTTAACATGAAAAGTAATTATTTTTTGCATGAGGACAGATGACATTGCATAGCATCCCCTGAGACAGAAAACATAAAAGCATAGGTCGAATGAATGCAATTTCCCAGCATGGTCTTAAAAGAGAGCAGTGGTTCTCAACCTGTGGGTCGCTACCCCTGGACTGACCCTTCTACAGAGGTTGTTGTCTAAGAGTATTGGAAAACACAGATATTTACATTATGTTTCATAACAGTAGCAAAATTACAGTTATGAAGTAGCAACAAGATAATTTTATGGCTGGGGGGGGGTTCACAATAAGAGGAACTATATTAAAGGGTCCCAGCATTAGGAAGGTAGACAACCACTGGAAGAGAGAGACCTCTAGCTGAGATCTGCCTTCTGCCCAGCACCAGTTCTAGTGGGACAGTGGGGACTTTCAGGTGAGCAGCCCCGCAGCAGTGTGGTCAGAGCCTTTCTGATGACCTGGGCTTGCTGCTGAGCCCAGTGAAGTGAGGCCAGCACAAACCCCAGAAGACAGCGCAGAGCCAGGGAATGCTAAGCTCTTGTACTCACTAACCCGGCTTCTCTCTGATGCTGTCTTCAAAGGCCAAAGGCTATTTGGCCTCTGCGGGCTGATGACTTCTCACCTCCAAATGCAAAGTCCAGCCTTCCCCCAAAAATGTCCCTGGCTCCACTAAGTCTGTACCTACGGGGGGTAGGAGGGGAGCAGGCAGGACGTGATTTCATGATCTATTCTGCAGCTCTTAATACTCAGAGACCCTTGAGAGAGTCTACACTTCCATTTCAAGAGAGCTTGCCCTTTTCAAGATTTAGATTTGATCAGGAAAGGAAGTGGAAGAGGACCACTTCAGAATATAAGCCAGATGCTACCTGCAGCTGTTTCGAGGCCTCCTCTCGTGTAGAGCCTCACACAAGTGTTAATCCAGGTGTGTGAGATTCTCATGCATCTGTGTCTGAACCGCACACATGTCCCCAGTTGCATGAGAATTGTTCACGCTCCAGCTGAGGAACCCAACATCTCTAACCACAACAGAATGGCAGCAAGACTGGAAGTGCGCAGGTGCGCCTTACCCACAGCCCACATCAGCCCCTGGGAGTGCTTTGTGGGTTTCATCCTTCACAGGTCTCAGGATGTTGATCTTCCTCTTGGTGGGATGTCTTGTGTTAATTTCTGTTTAGTTGGCTGAAGTTCCTTATGAAATTATTTTCTGAAGGTGGTCTCCATCTTTGCTCCTCTAAGTGCATAAATCTTCCTTTTCACACTCTAGGGTTAGTGTTGCAGGTATATTTGATGTCAGAGAAAGCCTCTTTCTTTCTCTGTGACTGGTTTATTTTTCTTGTTAAAGATGGTGCTAGATTTTTCTACTTGCTTTATATATGTGTGTGTCTGTGTTTGTGTAATATATATATGGGGAAGTATTAGATAGCCTTTAATACATATGTGAATATGAAGTCTCAATTTTATATGTTATGTGAAATTATAATATGTACACACACACACACACATATATACTGATAAAATGATACATAGTTACTTAACAAATTGAGCCTTTAATATTCACAGTCACATATTTCTTTTTTTAAAAAAATATTTATTTTGTTTATATGAGTACACTGCAGCTGTCTTCAGACACGCAGCAGAAGAATGCAACAGATCTCATTACAGATGGTTGTGAGCCACCATGTGGTTGCTGGAATTTGAACTCAGGACCTTCGAAAGAGCAGTCAGTGCTCTTAACCGCTGAGCCATCTCTCCAGCCCCACATATTTCTTTTGTTTAACATATTCCCCTGGACTGCTATTTCTTTACTCATTCTGGTTTCTGTTTGTCATCCTCATGATGATCTTGGACTGACTAGCTCTGTTTAAAATTATTAGTCTCATAATTTCTACTTCTTCCGGCTTGTTTTGTTGGGTTTTGTTCTATATCCTGGGGAATTCTTCTAATTCACAGATCCTATTTTCATCCACATGCCCTTTCTGAGTGCTGCTGTATCTTGATTTATTTTTCCTTACTTGATTTTTCTTCTCCAAACTGGTACCTGCTGCCTGGTTGCCTCCTATTTCTATTGCTTTCTCAGTTTGGTATCTTTAGATTATCTCGGACTACCCATTAGGCATTTACTTATCTTCTTCTGTTCCCTGAATCAGCCCCTCTGCAGCCAGATGTGCTTGCTCTCCATTCTTGCTGCCCCTTGCAGTGAGCTGCTGGCTTTCTTCACAGCCATGTTGTGCCCTGGCCTCCCCGTGGCTCCAGGCCTGTGCTGATGCAACCCTGTTTCCATCAGCTTTCATGAGAGATCAGTCTGCATTCCCTTACAATGCTGGATGGATTGTTAGGGGTGGGTTAAGAGGGCCTTGCTTTTGACCTACAAGCCTCATGCAGGACAGGGGACACCTGGTCCCATGGTCCCCTTCAGACCCATGGTTGGCATCAACAATCCCCAAACAAGCCAGTCTGTTACTCATCCATCCTGCAGCCTGGGGGCAAAGTTATGATCAGATTCCCTAGATTTCCTCTTACTGGACTGTTCTCACTACATTCCAGCACCCTCCCTCCTCACCTCCTATACCTAATGCTACCCTGAATTTTATGGGTACCACCATACATAACTCTTGGCCAGTGGACCACATGTGCTGACTGACAGCTTGAGGAGGGAGGAGGGAGATCATATAGGGATGCTGTGATTTCTGGCCAGGAAATCTGGGTGTGTTTTTCACCAGACTGTGTACCTTTGAAGGACAAAGGTTGAATCCGTTTCCCTTTCTAGATTCAGCACTTTCCAAGCATTTCCAAGTACCCAGGCTGCTATTCAAACGTGATGTCGCTCAGCAAGTCCTTCCAGTCTCCACAGCTGCTCACCTCCATATCCAGGCTCAGCCATCTTCCGTGTGGCATCAGCTCCAGCATCACTCAAAAGGAGCCTGTGTGGCATCAGCTCCAGCATCACTCAAAAGGAGCCTCTCTTGTCCTGTGTCTCTAGACCCCACTGGCATCAATTTCACATTGTAACTTTTTTGCCGTAGATTTTAAGAAATGTATGTACAAACAAATATACGAATAAATTGACCCTTCAACTTAATTGTGAGGTTGCGGCAGAAATCAAGTCCTATTCAAGTCCATGTCACTGGTCCCTACTGCAGCACGTCATGTGACACAAAGCAGCTAAACACTACACAACTGAACTGAATAATATACAGGGAGGATTGCCCCCAGATCGGAGCAGTTCCATATTATTGCAACTGTTGAAGCATGCGTACCATAACAGCCCTGGAGTCAGAAAGAGTAAAGAAAGAAAATTTATTATCAAATTCCTAAGATGTGCCAGGCACTGTACCAGGGTGTGCTGGTTGGTTTTGTGTCAACTTGACACAGGCTGGAGTTATCACAGAGAAAGGAGCTTCAGTTGGGAGGGGAGTGCCTCCATGAGATCCAGCTGTGGGGCATTTTCTCAATTAGTGATCAAGAGGGGAGGGTCCCTTGTGGGTGGTGCCATCCCTGGACTGGTAGTCTTGGGTTCTATAACAGAGCAGGCTGAGCAAGCCAGGGGAAGCAAACCAGTAAGAAACATCCCTCCATGGCCTCTGCATCAGCTCCTGCTTCCTGACCTGCTTGAGTTTCAGTCCTGACCTCTTTTGGTGATAAACAGCAATTTGGAACTGTAAGCTGAATAAACCCTTTCCTCCCCAACTTGCTTCTTGGTCATGATGTTTGTGCAGGAATAGAAACCCTGACTAAGACACAGGGGCTATCTCAGCATCAAAGAGGAAGGCTTCTCTATTCATAAGTAATGCTTTACATATGAAGTTGTACCTTGCAGTATTGAGGTGGACATTGAAGTTTACTTTCCTTAAGAGGTGAACTAGCTGGTTCAACACCGCAGAGCTTGTAAGTGGCAGAGTTAGATTTGAACCCAGGCACTCTGAGCCTGGTGACAAGACTTCCTGTGTTAGGGTATGCCAGGGTAGAGACTGTGTCCATACCAGGCCAGTTAGGTAGGTGCTCAAGGAACTGAGGCTCCCCCAAAGCACATGATTAGAACAAGCCATTAGGCAGCAATTTCCTTGCTCTTAGAAACCATTTGAGTGGTGGTTGTTGTTTGGAATTTTGCACAAGCAACAACCCTTGGGATCTGGCCTCAAGAGACCATAATGATCCTAAGTGACCAAAAGTCCTCATGAACAGAACCCGAGGAATTAATAAAAGACCTCAGTCATTTGGAATAGAGTTAAGAGAAGCCACCAACAGTTGAAGGACAACCCAGAAGGGGTCACAAGTCCCACCTGACCCAGACTTCAGGGTATAGACTGCTCCAGCAAGGTCCCCTGTTACAGCCACTCACTCAGTGGTACCCCTTACCCTGGGCCACGTGCATTGCTCTGTACCAGTCTGAGAGACATTTGTGAGCATGCCTCCTGTCACCTTGTCAGCTGCCCTACCATAAAGCTCTTCTCTTCCTCTTTGCAAAAACTGGTGCTGTGGCAGGGCATCCATGCACCCAGGCAGTGAGCCTTTCTGAATATTAAGCTTTCTTCTCAGACAGTGGCTACAACATGGGCACGAGGTTAAATCTTGATACATGCCCTCAGAATCAGAAGCCAGCATTGCATCACCTCTATAGCCATTCTTCCTCTTCACACACATGGCCTCCCTTCCTGGCCTCACTTGAAATGGGGGTGCAGAGGGCAGCATTCCGGCCACACCACATTCCCTAGATGCATCTATGAGACAGTGTGAGATAGAGGAAAGTGGGGATGTCTATGACACCCCTACATGCCTGGGTGTCCTGAGCAGATGGGAAGCCTGGATGTGCAGACTCATGAACTCCAGCCAGCAAAGTTTGTGCTCAGATGGTCCCCGCTGCCATCTGTGGACGGAGATGTTAATTTAGTCTTGATATCTCTTTAGTCTCTCACAACCACACGGGAAAGCTGCTAGCCTCGTTTATTTTGCAGAAAAGATGAAGCTTCTGCCTTCTGAGCAGTGAGTGACAGAACTAGACTCTACTCTTGGATGCGTGTATACCGGACATCCCAGTCCAAGATCTCTGCTGACAAATTTGGCTACAATTTCACCTTTGCCCCACATGCATGCCCCTATGGACCTGGGTTACTGCTGCCAAGCTTGTGGGTGAGTTGATAAAAAGCACAGGGTAAGGAGGAATGAGGGCACACCAGGCCAGGAACAGGGAGCGGTGAGGAGGGGGAGGGAAGACACGTGTGCCCCCTGCCTGGAAGAGAAGGATAAGAATCAGGAATCTAAGGAAACTGTGTCAGGGGGCCTTAAATGCATAGCCAAGGAGGCTGGGCCTGGGGGAGGACTCAGTATCACCAAGTCACCTTTTAGGTCTGTGTTTTAGCAGCAGGCATAAGATCAAAGACCCTAGATGTCCAAGCTTCCAGCCCCAGCCTGAATATATGCCACAAACACAGAGTCTGTTTCTGGCCAAAGGTACTATTTGGGGTAGATAGTAGACGCATATTTGGGATGTCACTGGTCAGTGGGTCTGCCCTGGCTGGGACTTTGGTTCCTCTTCTCTTCTGATCACACAATCATAGCTGTGCAGTGTGGCCTTAAAGCAGACTACATCCACTTTTGCCTCTGGGGCCAAGAAGAAAATGAGTTTTGTTCTTCCCAAAGAAAGGCCATTCTCCAAAGAGTCCTCTCTTGCTCTTGGAGCAGATGATGGCCTGCTCTGACCAGCTTTGGAGCAGGCAATTCCTCCCCAGTGATCACCTGGTTCAAAGCCTGTTTAAGATCTGCAGAGGGTGATAGAGAAGCGGCTTGGAATAGGACCCAGTACAGGGACACTTACCCTGCCTTGGAGAAATTTACAAATCTCGACAAGAACAAAGACCAGAAGAAAAGATGCCTCTTAAAGCCGGGGAGACAGCTTAGGTAATAAAGTGCTTGTCACAGAAACATAAGGACCTGAGTTTAATCCCCAGAACCATGCAAAGGATGGGTATGGTGGCACATGCCTGTAAGTCCAACACTGGGGAGGCAGAGAGAGGTGGCTCTCCAGGGCTCACTGGCCAGCCAGCTCAATAGGTGAGCCACATGTCAGTGAGACACCCTGTCTCAACAAGCAGAGCAGGCAGGTCCTAAGGAACAACAACCAAAGGTTGCCCTCTGGCCTGCACATGCATGAACACACACCTGTGCACCCAAATATAAATATGCACGCATTCAAAATGGTTCTTCTATTAATGCCCATCTGTCACCATTAGTCCACATTGTATCATCTGTAATTAAAATAAGACAGCAGCGACAGCCACCGGGAGGTCATGGCTTGGGTTTCTGTCTTGAGACATGATTGCCATAACACTCACTAGCTCTCCTGTCGCTAGAACTGCAAACAGAACGAAGCCTCGTGCTGCCAAGTGCCCTGCTGATCAAGAGATGGTAAGCTATATCCAAAACTCTTAAAATGTAGGATTCTAAAAGAAGAATACTCGAAAGCTGATCTCACCTTCCAAACTTAAAGTGAATTGCATTCCAAGGGATGAAAAGGCTAACTGTGTTTGAAGGGAGTGTACCTGCGACAGTCATGTACAGGTAGGACATGGGGAAAATCTTTCAGTCTGGACAAACCAGGGTATAAACACATACATGGGAGTCCCCAAGAGCTCCAGGTAAAAACGGACACAAGAATAATGTGTATCTGCTAGCCTTGGCCACAGAAGCCAGGGGCCGGAGGCCTGCAAAGACTGCCCAGCTGTCCTGGCCCCAATCTGCTCCAGGAGGAACACACAGATCTCAGAGGGAGTGGAGAATTGGGGCAGACCCAGGGAGGCCTTGAGAGGGCAACTGGGTACCCAGAGACCTCAGCTGCACCTCAGTGTGACTTTAGAAAAAAAATCACTGCCTCTCTGAACCTCAGTTTTATCCCCTGTAGGAAAAGAGACATAGAGGGCACCTGTGTCTTTACCCTTCCAAGGGTATCCCTTTGGTAACCTGAAGGCTATGAATATCCTTGATAGAAGAAAGTCTCCATGTGTAGCCTAAAAGGCTATTTCCATCACCACCTGTTCAGTTGGAACCCCTGCTTGCCCCTGAACAAGCTGGGAAACCCCATGCCACCACTCCCTGTCTCTGTATTTCCAGCAACCCACCCAAGAGTTCTCACCTTGGGCTCAGTTTTTTTACCATATGTGGGCACAATCCTAGCTCCTAGCTGACACGTCATCACTCCTTGCCTAAGATCTATAAAAAGCCCCTTGCTTTAGCCCAGGTGCACAACTCCACTAATCTCTTGCTCTAAGATCGGTAAACCCATCCGAGAGAGCTATCTCTCAATAAACCTGCCTTTATATTCTTGATTTGGCTTGAATTGGCTTATTGCATCCACAGAGAAAACCTATTACCATTTGTTCCTCCCCAAACCACCAGAGGCCCCAGAGAACAACCCTCATGCTATTTCTAAGCATCCCTTTCAATGTAGACAGGTAAGAGAGGTTCTGTCTGTAGGAAAGTGTCGATGTCAGGGTCCAGTGGGGTGCAGAACACCACAGAAGGCAATGACCAAAGGGTTATGTGTTAGAGATACTCGCTATTCAAGTTCTGTCTTCCTCATTGAAGGTCTAGGAACAAAGAAACCTAGTTGACTCTGAGAGCATACACCAAAGCCAGGTCTACCAGTAATGACACAGTGGCACAGTTCCCTGGAGAAGGACCCAAGCAGACCCACAGCAGAGGCTGAGCGCCACAGTCTGGCTAGACTCACAGAAAATGAGAGCTTCACACACTTTAGACACAAGATGCCTTTTCATTCTCTGGATTCCATACCCATATGCTTACCTGTAGGTCCTGCCCAGGAGACATCTGTCACCAACTCCAGTCCAAGCTGCCAGGTGGCCTCAAGGGTTGGAACAAAAAATGCAGACCCTGCTGACATTTGAATTAGGTTGGTTGTCTTCTGGTTACCACATCAAGTCGTAGCTAAGGACTCTCTTAGAGATCTTTCATCTCTCCTTAGGGGTTAGAGGCCAGGAACGAATTGCAAGAACGAACTGCAAGAAAGACGATGTTAAAGGGGAGGCAGTCTCCAGCAGTTCTCTCGCTGACTGCATTAGATGTACCAGAGGAGATTGAACTATATTGCTTTCCACTGGGGGCCGGTTTTTCCCACGTGAGGCCGAGGAGCACAGAGCTACACCTATAGGTGCGACATTCTGAGCATTTACTTCCCCAGTTCAGGCCTCTTAAGGAAATCATGTAAAATAGTGGGTGTTGAATCCATGTATGCACACACAATGCACAAGAAAAAAACATAATTAGGACATGGGGAGCTTTTCCAGAAAAGTTCTCAGAAGTTGGGCCCTGAAGGCAGCAGAGGCTGCGGAGGCAACGTGGAGATGGAGCTGCTCCAGCCAGAGAGCAGCTTGAGTAGAAATCTAGAGGCTGAAGACCCTGCTGACACCTTAGGACTTGTGCTCTCGGGATTTTCAAGCGAATGTCAAACACCCATCTAAACTGCAAGCAAAAGAGGGACTCATGAATGTTCTGGGCCTGCTTAAGAGTTCTCCTGACAGTCCATGGGAAAGAACCAGTCTCTGGTACCATTAATGACAACCCTGTTCTGTTTGCAGACAGGAGCTTAGCATAACTGTCCTCTGAGAGGCTCCACCCAGCAGCTGACTGAGACACATGCAAAATCCCACAGTCAAATATTGGATGGAGCTCACGGACTCTTATGGAAGAGTTGGGAGTAGGATTGAGAGCCTCAAAGGCGATTGGAACTCCACAAGAAGACCAACAGAGTCCTTGAACCTAAACCCTTGGGGCTCCAAGAGACTGAACCACCAACCAAAGAGCAAGCATGAACTGGACCTAGGCCCCCTGCATGTGTAGAGCAGATGTGCAGCTTGGTCTTCATGCAGGTCCCCCAAAAGATGGAATGGGGCCTGTCCCTGAATTTGTTGCCTGCCTATGGATCCCATTCCCCTAACTGGGCCACCTTGTCTGGCCTCAGTGGAGAGGATGCACCTAGTTTTGCAGTGATTTGATGTGCCAGGGTAGGGTGATACCCAGGGGGACCTGCATGAAGTCCAATAACAATAATAATAATGATGATAATGATAATGATAATAATAATAAACCAATGTTCCTGACTTTGCCCTTAATTCTTTGTTCTGGTAAAGAATCGTCCTGCAGTTGGACCTGGAAACTAAAGGGGATGGGGGATGGGCATCTAAAGAACTGTAACAGACTTTCCACACAATTCTTTAAAATACTTCCCAGAAAAATCACCTTTGGGAGAAGAACAAAAGAAAAATAGCCCCGTTTTTTGTTTGTTTATTTGTTTTTGTTTTTTTTGTTTTTTGTTTTTTTTTTTTTTTTGGACAGAGACAAAGGCCCCTGCCCACTACCACACAAGTGGGCACCATCAAAGCAATCTCTTATCAATTTTGTGGACTCTGGGCAGCCTGCCCTTCAGGACAGAGCTGTCCAGCTGGCTCACTCAGCAATTTGGATTGAGAAATCCCAGCACTCCAGCCAGACCAGAGAGGGCAGTGCCATAGTGGCCACGGGCCACTAGGCATTCAAATCTGTTCATTTGACCAGGAGCAAGGAACTAAGAAAGCAAACAAAGCAGATCTGGGCCCTGTCATAGGTTGATAAATGGAAAATCAATTTAGTCTCTATAATCCTCCTGTGTCCCAAACTGCAGAAACAGTCACCACATGCTTTATTGCCCTGCTGAGTTTATTATCTGGCATTTAAAGTGAAGCTTTTTAAAGAATTTTCACTACATTTGTGTTAGCTGGTCAGACTTTTTATTACTGTGACAGAAATCCCCCAAGAAAACAACTTAAAGAGGCAGGATTAATTTCGACTCATAGCTTTGGGGACTCCGGTCTGTGACAGGATAGGCCCATCTTCTTAGTCCTATAAGGAGGCAGTCTATCATTGTGGAAGTCTGTGATGAGATAGATCAACTCACCACAGCCAGGAAGCGAAGGGAGGAAGAGAGGGAGGGGCCCAAGACATGACACAGCCCCTAAGGACATCTCCCCAAAGATCTGCTTCCTCTACGTAAGGCCCCACTTTATAAAGTTTCCAGAACCTCCCAAAATAGTACCACCAGCTGATGAAGTCTTCCACAATCAGGCTTCTCGGCAGATACTTCATATCCAAACCTTGACAACTCTGTCTATAGGGTTACTTAAAATTATACATGCATTTAAACATTCCAAATTAATACGCTCACTCTGAATTCACAGCATGAATTCATACTATCTTGGGCATTGATGAATCATCAGTGAGTATCTAGAGAAGTACCTTAGCTGGCACAGTGCACACCTAGCAGCCATGAGGCTATGGGTTCTATTCCCAGCACCATATAAGTTGGGGGTGATGGTGCAGAGTTGTGATGCCAGCTCTAAGGAAGTGGAGGCAGGAGGATCAGTATCTCAAAGCTATTCTTAGCTGCAAATCAGACACTGGCCTCGGCCACAGGAGGCCTTGTCTTTAAAAGACAAAAATTACAAGGCAACAACTCACAAACTCAGTTGAGGAGAAGACCCTATGTGAAGCTATTACAAGTGTAGACTGGAGAAATGAATCAAAGGAGGAAGATGGGGGGGTCTCTCCTTTATGCTTTCTTGTAATTTTCCAACATCACTGGCCTGTTCCTGGTGGGACCTTCTCCCTCCTAGGGTGGGCAGTTCTATCAGTGACTTTCAGAAGTCTTGGGATGTTCATAACAGTTTCTTTTCAGCCCTTTTCTGGGCTGTCTTTGCCATAATCCTATTCTTCATCTGATAGATGAATGGTTTAGAAAATTGAGAATAGAAGAAATAGATGCGTGCGGTGAAAGATATAAGAACTAATGAGACTCTCATGGGACACAGGAAGAAATGGGACACTAGTAAAAGGTGGGCCAGGATCAGGCACTTTATTGCACTCTGCACACACCTAGCTCTATGAGTTTGGTCAGCACAGTAGGGCATCTGTAGTGATCAGGAGAGACGAAGCTGTACCAGGAAGGCAATTGCCTTCTCTTCCACCCACAGAACTGCCCCCAGCAATAGCCTAAAGCCAGATCCACTTTCCTGTCCTCTTCCTGGAAGGGCTCCAGAATCCAAGCCCAGAAAGACAGAAGTCTTAAGATCATGCTCTGCCCCTCCTCAGTGATAAGATCTTGGTCACAACATGGAAGCACTCTGGGACATATTTCTTCATCTGTTCCTTTGAAAGGATGAACAGAAAGAACATCTACAAAACCTGGGTCTCTATAGGCTTCCTGTTACCATCACAAAATCTCTCCTTCTTTCTTCTCTTAAAGTAGTGAACTACTTAATAAAGGTCTTTCTTCCCCTGACTCCCAGTGAAAATCTTTCTCTGCCAGTCTGGGGTCTTTCTGTGCCCTGAAACCACACCCTGCTGTAAGGACAGTAGTGTCAAGAATTTGAGCTTGCAAGAGTCACAGGCTGACCAGTCATGGTGCTGGTCCAGAAGAGTTGGAGAGACACACAAAGATGAAATCTGTTTGGGGCTGGCTCATCCCTGCTCTCTGCCGCCCCCTGTTGGTTCAATGCTTGAAGAGCTACTTTGCTATTTACTATGCATGCTGTGGAAATAAGGTCATAGAGGTAGCTCAAAGTAGGATCTGTAGACATCCCAGAGCCTGTCCTATTCTGTTGTGATTCTGCTTTAGAATGCTAACAGATTATACCGGGAGCCTCTGTAATCTAAGGCTCCATCCAAACAGAAAAATTAGGCTCTCAAATCCAGCTTTGGGAGGTAGTGACAACAACAAGACAGGCAGGCAGGTGGATGGCACTGTTTTTCCTTCAGACCCCTTTGCAACTGGACACATGTTGGGAGGCAGTGCCCACTCCAAAATGGGGTCTTCTCTCAGCTACTCTTCCTTAGAAAGATCCCCACAGACATATCCAGAGGTGTTTCTCCTAATTAACTGCAGACCTCCATGTCAACTTTCCAAGATTGAGACCACTATGGGCACTTGCTGCATTTTAGATGGATTTGAAGATGTTCTATAGGAACTTGACAGGAACACTATCCTTTCCCCACCTCCAGACTACTAAGCATTGTTTCTTCCTAGTGAGCATGGTCTACCCTCAGAAGCCTTCTCCACAAAGTCTGTTCCATGAAGAGAGTTCCAGTGCTGCTGCCCAAGATAAACTCTGTGCATCTTGGGGATTTGAAGCACCTGCCTCGGAGCCTGTAGTCAGAGAGGGGATGTGGAAATCAGTATCCTGCTCTGTACCTGATTCTGTGTCAGGTCTTTTCAAGACGTCTGGATATGTGGTGGTTTGAATGAGAATGGCCCCCAAAGGCTCAGCTATTTGAATATTTAGTCCCCATCTGGTAGAACTTTTGGGGAAAGACTAGGAATGGGGCCTTGTTGGAGGAGGTGTGTCACTAGGGTCAAGCTTTGAGGCTTCAAAACCCTCCCAGCATCCCCAGTGCACTCTTGGCCTCCTGCTTGAGGTTTTGAGATGTGAGTTCATAGCTGTTCCTGCCACCATGCCTTCATTCCGCCATCATGGACTCACCCTCAAAAACCATAAGCCCCAAATAAACTTTTTCTTCTCTAAGTTGCTTTGGTTGTGGTGTGTCATCACAGCAATAGAAAAGTAACTAAGACAGGCAGGGTGCTAGTTGTAATGGGTAAGTCAAAGCTGTGGGTTTCCCTCTCTTGAATTATATAGTTAGCCCATTTTTGGAGTTTCACAAAAAGAAGGAATCATTACTCAGAAGTGTCCCTAAGGCAATGGATGCTGGCGGTGAAGGATGGGAGGGGGTGGTTCTTAAATGTGAAGGTTGTTGATACAAAGGACTCCTGCCAAGCCGGGGACAGCAGACAAGTAGGCAAGGGATAACATTAACTGGTGTCTTTGTTAGGATTTCTATTGCTGTGATAAAAACACCATGACCAAAAAAGCAATTTGTAGAGAAAGGGGTTAAATTTCATCTTACAGTTTCATATCACAGTAAAGATCACTGAGAGTAGCCAGAGGAAAAACTCAAGCAAGTCAGGAACTCGGAGGCAGGAACTGAAGCAGAGGTCACAGAGGAATGTTGCTTAGTGGCTTGCTCCCCTGGCTTGCTCAGCCTGCTTTCTTATAGAACCCAGGACCACCAGCCCAGAGATGGTACTGTCCATCTCCCACATCCATCATTACCTGAAAAATGTACCACAGGCTAATCTTTTGGCCCTTTTCTCATTTTCTCAATGTAGGGACATTTTCTCAATTGAAATTCCCTCTTCAAAATGACTCTAGGTGGTGTGTCAAGTTGACATAAATCTAACCAGTACAACTGGTGTCCTTTCCTCTGGTTTTGCCTGAGGCCACTTCAAAGCAGTTGAACTGGACCCTGAGGTTCCAGGATGATAGCAGAGCAAAGAAGAAACAGGGAGCCAAATCCTTGAGCTAAAGGCAGAAAATCTTTCAAAGTTCTCCTTGCCAGGCCTGGACATAGGATTGTCAGACCCTGAAGCTGTCTGCATAGAGTTCATACTGTCAATAGCAGACCTGAAAGAAACTGGGAGTAGTCTGAGTCACCTCTTACCTCTCCCCTAACCAAGTCAGATACTATATGCTGTGGTGAGCAGGAAGGACAAGCATGGCAGAAATGTCAGATGTGGGGAGATCCCTGGGCAGGGTCCTGCACCTGACCCATATGCACCCAGCTTGGGCCAGGTGAATTAGGCATCCCAGAGGGAGGTAACTTTAAAGTGATTTCTGGGCAAAGTCTGGGCAAGTGAAAATCTGCCTGAATTCCTCCTCTGGAATCTAGCAGGCAAATGAAGACCAGTAGATGCTATAGCCAAAAAAATGTAATGTGTGTGTTTTTAACATCAGAAAGGCAGAAACCTAACCTCAGTCAGCTCAGCGAGATTTTATCGAGTCTGGAATATCACTCTTGTTCTATGTGGTATTTGTCCTGTTTAATCTAGCACTCAGGCAGGCAGAGAGAACTGTTTTCAATTATCACTGTCCTGTTGTCTTCTACTGAGATGTTCCTCATCTAGTCTTTGGGTCCAATCCACAAATATCTGCTCCAGCAACTGTGAATTAAGAATTCTGAATCTCGCGCTAGAGAGATGGCTCAGCGGTTAAGAGCACTAACTGTTCTTCTGAAGGTCCAGAGTTCAAATCCCAGCAACCATATGGTGATTCACTACCATCTGTAATGATATCTGATGCCCTCTTCTGGGGTGTCTGAAGACAGTCACAGCGAGCGGCCTAGAGCGAGTGGGGCTGGAGCAAGAACTGGAGAGTTGGCTCAGTGGTTAAGAGCACTGACTGCTTGCTCTTCTGAGGGTCCTGAGTTCAAATCTCAGCAACCACACGGTGGCTCACAACCATCCGTAATAAGATCGGATGCCCTCTTCCGGTATGTTTGAAAACAGCTACAATGTACTTACATATTAAACAAACAAACAAACAAATAAATAAATCTCCATCTTTTGGGATATAGAAATTTCTATTAATTTCCATAGTGCATCTCTCTCTCTCTCTCTCTCTCTCTCTCTCTCTCTCTCTCTCTCTCTCTCTTTCTGTGTGTGTGTGTGTGTGTGTGTGTGTGCACAAGTGAACCTGGGAGGCTCCTACCTGATGCTAGCTCACAGGCAGTGTAAGCCCAGGAAAATCCCTATATACTCTCTCCTTGCCTCAACTGCCTCTCCTATACAATGGGCAGAGCAAGAGTACATGCCTCACAGGGTTGCCACAGGAATTACGTGAGCTAATGCAGACTGAGCACCTAGATAGAACACTACAGAAGTGTCTGACATTTCCATTCTTTGCTATTATAAGGAGTGAATATGAGAGTGGCTCTGCGGACAAATTCCTGCTTAGCACAACTCTTCTGCTTTGTCTTCCTGATAAGGAGAAACAGAGGAGGGTTATAGCTAGGGCATTGAGGTCAGGACATAGCACTGGAATGTGCTGATGTCAGATCCCACAGAGCAGTCCTGGAGGCCACATCTATGCCAGCTATGGCCCTATCAGTTGGATGGTACGGACAACATTCTTAACAGGGTAGACTAAGAATGCTAGGTACTGGTAGACATCATACCCTCTCCATTTTGGTCTTTAACAGTCAGTGTTGCCTCCCCTCCCTGGTCCTGGGGAATGCCCATGAGAAGTCCTGACATGAAAACATCACTGTCATGATGTTATCTCCCAACACGGAGAGCAGGAAGAGCAGCTGGTTATGGGAGCAGCCTCAGCTGCTGGTCTGACTATGCAAAGTGAAAAATGTTGGGGTTTCTATTGCTTTGATAAAACACCATGACCAGAGGAAACTTGAGGAGGAAGGGGTTTATTTGCCTTACACGTCAACAGCACTGTTCATCAACAAAGGAAGTCAGGACAGAAACTCAAATAGGACAGGAAACCTGGAGGCAGGACCTGATGTTGAGGCCATGAGGGATGCTGTTTACAGGCTTGCTCTCCCATGCTTTCTTATAAAATCCAAGACCACCATCTCAGGGGAGGTACCACTCACCATGGACTGAGGCTTCTCCTTCAATCACTAACTGAGAAAATGTCCTACAGCCAGGTCGTATGGAGGGATTTTCTCATTTGAGACTCTGTCCTTTCAGATAACTCTCTCTTTCATCAAGTCATCATAAAACCATCCAGCAAACAAAGCTACCTTGCCTATTCCCTGTCACCTTTCCTGTAAAGTAAACTCTGGGAACGGAGCTTTGTCCTAGCCCTAACCCATCCTGAACTTATGGCTTTAGCCACCTCCACAACTCCTGAGTTCTACAGCTCTGGTGCCTCCCTTTGTCCGAGCCCAAGGGGTGTCCTTCTGTACCCTGGGTTCTGTCTGCAATTATCCCTTGCGTGACATCTGCTTCTCTTGCAGTGTACCAGCTCAAGGAAGGAAAACAGGGCTTACTTCCAATGACAATTTAGACTGGTTGGCCATGTCTGGCTAGAATGCAGTATTTGGAAAGTGGTCCATATACAAGCCATTCGACATTGACTACTGCAAGTTCAGGGGAAAGAGATAACAAATTTATGGTATGTCCATTGTCTGATACTATTCTGGGCCCATCAGCCCAAATATGGAGTCTTTTGCCTCTATAAGAAAATTTCCTCTATAGGAAAAAAAATTCCTCAGATTTGACTTCTGAGGTTTCCAAGAAATTGCCAAACTCAGGTTTCCCAAATGGAAAGCAATCCCCACAGACTCCTGGGGGAACCACTAAAAACTTACTTAGTGGTGGCCAAGGACGAACTGCCTAGCCCCCACAGGCCTTATAAAGGCAGCTGCTAAGTTGTCCCAACTGGTCTGAGATGTTACAGTTTGAGCAGGGAAAACCCCACATCCTAGGGAACACCAGTCCCGTACAGTTTGGGATGGCTGTTGCCAATAATGACAGAAGATGTAGCCAACCTCCTCCCATGTGGAGGAAGTGTGCCTGACGGTCCTCATTGACTCTGAATTCAGCAGCTCATCTGGGAGATGTCTGACCCCAAGGACTTCCCATTCCGCGGTGCATCCATAGGGGCGAGACTGAAGCAGGAAGCTGGTGGAGAGAGAGAACCAGAGAGATACATCTGGAGGGACTTAACAGCTCTCACTGGCAGCAGGAAGTGAGCTCCACATGGACTGTCTGGTAGTTACTCACTAATCACAGGGATGAGTGGAATTAGGCAAGTCTTCCTTTCTCTGCGATTAAGTACCACCCATCCCTGAACATGCAAGAACTGCTCTTCTCTAGCATGCAAGAAACACCGTTTCCTTGTCCCAAAGAACCCACTTCTTTGTCACCCAGGAAAAAAAGAAAATAGCCTCCTTGACTTACTGTTGCAAAGTTACCTGCGGCAGCAAGGGAGAAAAATGAAGAACCAAATGAAAGCATAAGGAAAAATCATTTGCCTCATTTCAAACCTCCATAGACACCCATCCAAAGGAAAGCAGGAAAATAGAATTAGCTGCGCTCCCTGAGTTGTGTGCTTCTGTCCGGATTTGCTAAGAAAAACCCACTCTTGCCACAGTCATGTCTGCTCCTGGTGACGCCTGTCAGCCAGAGAGTTTAATTGTTGGTAAAAGCATACCCCGCGTTATTCGAGCACCACACAAATAGCGTAAATACAATTTAACCACCATTTCCAGAAATCACAAACCTGTGTGTCGTGCGCACCAAGTGCTAAGGCTGATTAGCGCAAAATTTAATTTTCGTTAATATCAGCCCAAGACAAGTGGAGCATGAAATTACCTTGATATGTTGATATTATGCTCCCTAGTTCCAACTGTGTCCTGTAGACTCCCGTTGCTGGAGACAGGTGCCGCCCTGTATGGGGAAGAACCCCAGCAAGGAGCAAGGCTGGATGGGGAGGAAAATGATTGGGTCTGAGGACACGGGGCAGCACTCCTGCAACCGCAGGGGCTCAAGGCCTGCGCGGTAATGACTCCAAAGGACACTGAGTTGTAATTACAGATGATGGTAGAAATTATGGACTCGCTGACTATGAGGTACGTTCTAAGAGCCTGGGGGTCTGGGATTTTAAATCTTACAGTAAACTTCCACAGGTCGGGTGCAACTGCCTGATTAAGTCACAGCCCAGGCAAGACCATTTTTGGCTACTACTTACCCCTAAAGCTAAGAATCATCTGTATGTCTTCATGTGTTTGGAGGGAGGAGGTCAAAAGAAGATATTATAATGTGAAAATTTTGTGAAATTCGAACTTTGGTGTCCACATAGTGTATCCAGTCTATTTGGTGACTGGAACCCAGGCATATCTCTCACTTGGTTTTGTTGGCAGGTGCCCTGGGCTACCCTAGCAGACATGTAAACTGACAAGTCCTAAATATTTACTTTTTTGCCTCCTTCCTAGGAATGTTTGCCAACCTCTGAGCTAAGACAATGCTAGTTTTCAAATGAGCTCTCTGGAGGAGGAGCCAGGAGTCAAAGGGAGCAGAGGGGCATTTTGAGTGAGGCAGCCATCTTTGTGTCCCTTACACACAATGCACTTTTGTTTGGAAAGCCAAACTCCTCTGGGATCTGTACAATGGATTGAAAAATGCTTTCTCTTTGGTGATTTCCACTTGGCCTTGGAATGGTGAGCTATAGAGTGGCTCCAGGAAAGCCAATGCTAGCCCCAAACACAGCTCAAACCATAACAGGGTGTGTGTATTTGAATACAAGTGTTTATCCAACCAAGGGGTCTGGAGCAAGCACATGAGAAAATGTTATAATCCCCAACGGAGCCCATGGTAGGAACTCTCCCATTTACAGTCTTTTCTTCCCTGTGTGTCATGTATTTTAAGACAAGTTTGTGGGTGTTATTGATTCCAGAATTTGTGCTATACTAATATTTTTATTAATCCCTGGAATGATTCCCTTCCTGGGGGAAGGGTCTTTGTAGCTAAGAATAGGTCAAGAAAGGCTCTTCAAATGACATTATCCTGGGTTTCTGAGTAGTCCGGCGATATTCCAATCCCAGTTATTCTGTTCATTGTTCTGTACTGAATATTCATGAGTCACTTAAAAAAATCCTGTTCATCGTGTAAATACTCCCCCCTACCAGGGCCATCCCAAGTATCCTAATAAGATGAACACACAGACTAGAAGGCCCACAAATGGGGTATGAGGCACAGGCTGAGATGGAAGGGGTATGACCACAAATTCAAGAATACCAGGACAGTCACCATACACAGAAGGGAGTAAACACATTTTCCTCAATTTTGTATTTCTGGACCCCAGAACTGAGTCAATTCCTGTTGCATTATACTTCAGAATCTATGGCAACTTGTTTTCTAAGATTCTGGAAATTAATGCTAGTTACAAAAGGTTTTATCATTTACTTATAAAAATTCCACAGTCCCAATGATTCTGCTTATTGCTCTGTAGTGAATACTCATGTGTCACTTAAAAACTCCTATTTGTGGTGCAAATTCTCTCCCCCCCACCCCACCCCCAGGCCCAACTTCAAACTTCCAATATAGTATCTCTTAAACAGGAGGGTGAGGAAAGAGCATACTATTTCATAATATTTTTTACTCCATAGTTGATTATTTATATTCAGACTGGGTGCAGTTAACTATGTACTGACTTTTATCTTTGTGTCGTGTGTGTGTGTGTGTGTGTGTGTGTGTGTGTGTGTGTGTATGCTTGAACGTGTGAATATATATGTGGAAGTCAGAAGTTGAAGTCAGTTATCTTCTTCAATTGGAATATATCTTCTATTAGACAAAGTCTCACACTACAACTGAAACTCTTGGGTTGGCTAGACTGGCCAGCCAGTGAGCTTCCGAGTTCCTCCTACTCTAACTCTAATGCTGGAATTCCAAATGTATACTGCTGTGCCTGGCCTGCTATGGGGGTCCTGGGAACATGTACTCATGTCCCAGTGTTTACACAACAAGCCTTGGCCACCTTCTTGACCCATTAACCTTTCTTTTAAATTTATGTTTCTACATATTGAGTTTTCAAATATTATTGGTGCTTAAGAGCTGGCTTGCAAAAATTCTGAAGATTTAATAATCAGCTGCCCCAATCTGGTACTTTTTCTCTGAGGTAGATGTCCACTGGCTGATCCTGTCCAGCCTTCCCTATGTCAGCATGGTACCCTCTCTGTGTGAAACCCAGCTGCCTGCCCCTGAAGCCAGTGCCCTATGAACAGCACATACTCTACAATGACAGGTTCTGCTCAGTCTTCTGAAGATTTCAGTCGGTGATATTCCAACCCATGGGAAGAGACTGGCAACCACAATATTGTCCCAAAGGAGTTGTGGCTTTTTGTATAGGGAGTTTTCTTGGTGTTTTGATTTTGTCTAACAGCCCAGCCAGCACAAGCAAGAATGTAATATGTTAAGTGTTCACAGGAGCTTCTGATTGGCTGAAGGGCCCCTGGATCAAAACTCCCACATGCATGGGGGCTCTTTTCACATGCCCAGCATGCTAGACAGCAGAGTCACATGACTATGGGGATGGTAAAACTCTTAGCATTGACCACGCTAATGGAGGAGGAGGACGTTTGTGAAACACTTATTACTTACTGTTCTTTTTCACGTGCTTTATGTGAATAAACTAAATTCATCCTGTGATAGGTACCATGCCATTGTTGTCCTAAACCCGCAGAGAAGAAAAAGGGGAAAGGCTCAGAATAAGATTAACTTCATCAAATCTAGCATCCAACCCAAGAAGCCACACTGTGAGTCATCAAGTGTCTCACCATAGTCAGGCAGAGGCATGGCCACACAAGTAAGCTTAGAAGGTAGGGAGGGTTTGCATGTAAGCTCACTAGAGTCACAGAAGAGAGGAGAGATACAGTTGTCAGAGCCATGGCTTCTAGGCTGTTTCCCGATACACATGTTACCCATCCCTAAGCCAACCCCTTTCTAGTGTTGTTCGGAATGACAATCCACAATCATAGGAGGATCCTTGGAGCTGGACCCTGAGCTCTTCATGCAGAAGCACTGGTGAGCTGGCCAAGAGTGTCTGTGTATGTCTCACAGCTGTGATAAACGGGGTGCGGGAGTCTTCCTCCCAGATCTATAACCCACAGTCTAATGACAAACACCGGCAGGCTCAAATGAAGGGATGTCAGTGCCGCTCAAGGTGTCACAGCTAAAGAAAGAGACTGAGACGGGACCCCCTCCCCCACACGTGCACTGTGGAGTACCAGATAGAATCCAGAAGAGGATGGTGACATAAGAACAGAGGCTGGAGTTTAGGAACTACCAGCAACAAGTTAATACTTGTTCATTCAAATTGTTGAAGATGGCACAGATGCTAACACCGGGGGAAACAAGGACCTGGCTACCAGTAGAGCTTCCTCATACCCTGACATTATGACCCAGTTGTCTAGAACATTGATGGCGGTAGTATATGCTCCCCTGCCTCCTTCTGAACGGTCTCCCAAGAAGTAAAGGAGAGGTTTTCGTTTCAATCAGGATAATCGAATTTTGGGTCAAGGACAGTAACCCTCTTTTTGGACTCACAGATGATGACACAAGGCACCCTAATGGTGACTCACAAGTTCCTCTCACCAGAGTCCCTGCCTTCTCCCAGGCTGGCAGCAGCACCTGGTTCCTGGAGTCAGTAAAGCCAACTGGTCACATTGGGACCCACCCAATGGTCAGACTCAAGCTCTTAAAACCTCACTAGCTGGGTCTGCTTGGACCACTGCTTAAGGGTAGATTGCAAAGGATCATCTCATCTGAGGCCAAGTGTGTCTCATGCATGCGTGTGTGTGTGTGTGTGTGTGTGTGTGTGTGTGTAAGAGAGGCAAGGGAGAGGGAGAGAAAGAAGAAGATAGGAAAGAGGAAAAGGGAGAGAAAAGGGAAAGAGAAAAGGAGAGACAAACAGACAAAGGAGGGGGACTGAGGGGGTGGGATCCTGAGTCTGAATGAGGAGGTCTGTAAATATCCCAGCAGGGAGGCCTGAGTCCTTTTGGAAACCACCAGAGCAGGAAAGTGGTGTTGACCTACCTATTGTGCCTGCCCTTTTATTATCAGCAGGTAAAGCAGAGACTGAAGGCATCCCTCAGTACCCAGGCTAATAGTCTCTGTGACTCCTGTCCCCCTCCTCCCCTTCCACTCCATTCTGTCATCTTTGGATACTAACTTTCTACCTTCATTCCGTCAGTGATATGTGCATGCAAGTTTCGAGACTTTTACTTCGACAGTCTCCAAGACCCCTGGTCTTTCTTTCTCTACCGGGCTTTAGTCCTTCCCTCTCTCTCCTTTCATTCTCACAGGACTGACTATTCTGTTTCCAAAATGTAATCAATCATTTGATGTTCCTTAGCCCTACCTGTGTCCATGGTGACACCCACAGCCCCAAAGCACAGCCACTAGGTGCCAGGCCTCCAGGGCATCTTCTGGGCCTTGGAGGTGGTAGGTCAGGTCAAGTGCAGCAGTGAGTCCAGAGTCAGGGGACCAGCAAAGCACCCACATCTTTCCCTCCGAACAAAGTTTGCTCTTAACATTAACATTCCTTTCCCTGCTGGCTCATTTGAACAGAGTGAAGTTTGGACAAGATATCAAAGAAAGCGTTGTCAGGAAACAGACACCACATCAGGAATGTTAAGAGATTATTTGACCTGAATAGTTTTCCACCAGGAATCAGACAAAGAGGGTGCTGAAGCTGCAGGGAGACAGGTACAAAGGGAGATGGAGTCACGTGTGGGGAAGGATGCTCACAGCCGGAGTGTCTTGAGAATGCTCTGAGAGTGTGGGGGAAATGAAGCCAGAGCTGCTACACTCTCTCCTGACATGAGAGGTCACTGCCCAGGCGATAGGGAGTTTCAGAGGGCCAGCTGTGGTGATGGAGGGATGGGTTGATGAGAGACTAGGATAATGGTGGTGGTGACCAGAAGCAAACAGGAAGGAACACATGCCCTCTCCCTTCTCCTGCTTCCACAGCAGGTAAGCCCACTACGGCTCCAGCTGGCAAAGGAGAAGTGGAAAAGCAGAGTACCAAAGGGTGTGTGGGACTTGCAGTGATGGGATGTGCCTATAATCCAACACCCAGGCAATGGGGACAGGAGTGCTGACAGGCCAATATAGGCTGCACAGCAAGTCTGAGGCTAGCATAGGCTAGAGAGAGAGCCCTACCTCAGAGAAGAATAAGATTAAAAATAAAACAACTTGTGAAATAGAAGCTTGTTACCCTGCAAGGGGGCAATGGAAATAGAAAGGGGAAAGGCATACACTTACAACTTACCAAGTGACTGTCACAGCAATAAACTATGAACATGTAGAGCCATGTGTAAATAAGGTGTGTGTGTCCCCACACATGTGTGTGTGTGTGTGTGTGTGTGTGCGTAAAATGCTAGCTTTCAATTTCTAATAACAGCTAGTGTTTATTAAGACAAAAAACCTAAATCATCACTTGTAAGAACCCAAGGATGTTCATACCTAGAGAATCTTCATCTCCCAGATCCAAGCAGGGAAGACTGTAGATGTTAGGGGGGTTACTTGTGATGCCCGTAGTGAAAGACCAGAGATCATGCCCCATAGACATAGAGCTCATGTGTAGCCCCAGCTTCCCTTGTCTGCTAAACACCACAGTTAAGAGTCTACTCTCCCTTCCCACACTCCCAAGACCCCCTCCCAAGATCACTGGGTTCCTTTCTGCTGTCCGCCCATGTGCAGCAAATAACTTTAGGTCTGAGTTTCATCAAGACACCACATTAAGCACCGCAATAACCAAAGGGAAAGCAGAGAAAAGGGCTTACAAATTAGCGCAGCAGTACAATTCGCAACCAGTGTGACTGTGCTGTAGATAGAAGCGATAACCGGGAAAGATAACAACAGGGAACACCTAATTACAGGGCCATGTGCTGGGTGCGGCACTAAGGTCTATTGTCTCTTTAACATATTTTACTGTCATAAGAACCCAACATCATGGATCTTATCTCTGACAGCTCCACTTCACAGAGGAGGATTCCAGGACACCTGAGAAGCTGTAAAACTCCAGGTGAGAGTGATATTCACTCTCACTGACAGGATCTGGCGCAGAATCACTGGGCGCAGAGCATAGGCCATGCACCACATTACCTCATTCCAGGAGAGTGAGAGACCCTCACAGTATTTAAGTCACTAAGAACGCAGTTTATAAATTAGTGTATATGTTCTACCTTGTGCATACACTGTGAATATATATATGTATATATATGTATATGTTTATATATATGGCATACACACCATATATACATATGTATATATGATGTATATACCTGTGTGTGTGTGTGTGTGTGTGTAATTTCAGTCTGTGGGAGAAAGTCTGGGAGGGCTTAAGATACTAATAAAGATTAGCTCAGTGAGGTGATTGATATATTTAAGTAACTATATGGCTTTTTGCACTAAAGTTTTCATAATGACATTTTAAAGAGTCTTAAAGAGATGAATGTCTCCTTGAGCAAGCAGTCTGCCACTTGGAACAACTGTAATATTTGGGATGAAAAGTAGAGAACACTTGTGTCCCCGGTAGGCAAGCACAGCAGAAATGAGACTCAAAAGTGTGTGTGTCACCTGAACGAGACAAAGAGCTGCACTAACAGCCCCCCCCCACACACACACACGGATAAACCAGGAGCCACAGCCTGTACCCTGTTGTCAGCCTGTTCACATGAAGAAAGGTTTTCAGGTTTACTGAATGGGGATGTGACCATTGTACTTTGAAACTCAAGTCTCCCCAGCCCTAATCATGAGACAGCAGGGTCTCGCTGGATACTGACATCTGTGCGTGGATAGCATTGTCTGCTGGCTGGATGTTATCCTCTGCATCGGGAATATTCTCCGATTTCCCCCAAGCCATGTGTTGCCTTGGAAACATCATGATTCTCACAGAGATCTAAGCAAAGAGAAATAATAAAAATAATAAAATCTCACACTTAAAAGTCTAGTTTTCGTGCCACCAAGGTATTTCGCTAACCTCTTCCTCTGGATCAAAGGACAGGCAGGCGGCATGGCTCACACTGAGAGTCACCCAGATAATTACTAATTAGAGAAAACACAGTGTTCTCTGTTCTCTGGGTAATTCGGGTCAAAGTGGAATGAAGCCGACTGCACAGGCCAGCGCTTCTGTGAACAGATTCCGCCCCACATCTAATACTGAGACAAGAGAGACAGCTCTTCATAAGAAACCATGGAACAACTTACCATCACCATGCCAACTGACACGGAAGGAAGGATGTCCAGGGATCTCCCCTCTGAGTGACGGTCTACAAACGTGTTTTGTAAAAAGCCAGATGTGGAATACCCAACCTTTGCAAGACCCCATGGACTTTGGCAGAACCACTCAGCTATACTGGAGATGATATGTAAGAAGGGATGATTCTAATAAAACTTTATTTGTAAAAACAGACCATGCTGTGTTTGACCCACGGGCAGTCAGTTGCTAAGCTTTCTCTAGAACGTAGGCTGGAGATTCCCTGTGGTACTCAGGGATGAGCCTGAGGAAAACAGGCAGGTTGATAATGCTGTCCTCATTGGCTTCTTCGGTGAAAGTGTTATATCCTGTAAGGCTGGTTCTGGCCTAAGCATGAAGTGAACTCCCTGGAGTTTATACTTAAGATAGGGAGGCAGGGTAGACAAGCGAGAACATTTCTAGCAAAGATATGTGATGTAAAGATGATAGATGAGTGCAGTGGGGGAGGGGAGACCGTTTGTTCAGCACGGTCAGTGACCACTCCTATTTAAACTACCCACCAATGTGAGAGTAAAGAAAAGTTGTGGCAAACATGGATATTTAGTTATCAAGCGTCAAAATTCCAAATGCAGAGCCTCAGGCAGGGGCCTGGTGAGTACCTCTGCAGAACAGCAAAACCAGTCTGGCTGGAACGAATATAACAAACAAGGAGACTTCGTCAGGGGTTACTGCTGATGAGATCTTCCAAGTCGGAGAGCATCTCTGTGACCTCACCTGGCTTCCACGGGTCCCTCATCTGCAGCTCTCAGGGGCTCTGGCTCTTGCCTGATGGTCCCTGCACCAAGTATGGTTAGTTCTGGGGGCGGGTGATGAGTAGGACACATTCTGTCAAATAAACACAAGAGCTTTCTCCCCAGGCAATTGAACATGCATTTAAGTAAAATAAATTGACTTGGGGATAAAATTTGAGGTTCCTACCATGAGTTATCTTATTGTCTCCCTTGATGAAAATCAATGTTGAGACCAGGAAGAAACTAGCTACCTGGTTCAGGGTCACAGAATGAAAAAAAGAAAGGGGGGGGGGCTGCTATCTCCTTCTTCAGTTTCTATTTTCACTGCCAAAGCAATCATCTTCAAAGTAGAAATCATGGAATATGCAGGATAAGAAGACACTAGAACCTAGGTAAGATGGTCTTAGGCTATGTACATGAGAATACCAGGTCAGGTCCACACCATGGCTAACCCCAAGCAGAAAGGATGTTGGAGACAACGTCCAGGTCAGAACTGTGAGAGCAGAAGAGAGGCCTGAACAGGCGATGCTGTTTTCAAAAAGGATAATGGGGCAGATTCCAAACCACCACCTACGAGTTGAGCATCCTTCTCCAGACAAATGAGAAAGTGCCGAATGACTTTTAAAACTCAGTGTTTAAGGAGTGGTGGGGAAGCTTGCTCATGGCAAGCAGTTCAGTTAATGGGGACAAAACTCTCAAGGTCACTCTATCCCTCTTTTAAAGGAGTGTCGTGTTCAACAGAAGCTGACTGTCCCAGTGTTGAGCTTGAGCACCAGGTTACTCACTGCACAAGGCAGACACTCTGTCCGCCTTCATTAGCTCAGGGAGAAGCCTTAGTCACAGGCTACCTGCTCTCCCCTTGGTCCTGCTCAATCCCAAATTTCTCCCACTTTTTATCAGTGAGTTGGATAAAGACTTGGGATCCCTACCCAATTATATACATTGTGTGATGAGGTCTGGGTTTGAATGAAACTAACATATAAATAGTCACTGTTTCACAAGTTAACTCTGAAAATATAAGTGCTTAAAAATAGACAACTGGACGGGTACATGCTTTTAATCTTAGTGTGCCAGAGAAGTAGAGGCAGGAAAATCTCTGTAGATTGAGGACAGCCTGGTCTACACAGTGAGTTCCAAGCTAGCTAGGGTAGATAGATAGATAGATAGATAGATAGATAGATAGATAGATAGATAGATAGATAGACAGACAGATAGTTAGCTAGCCACAGATGTTGATCTTTCTTCCTTTTCAGGAAAAAAGAATTGAGAAGGGGATATCAATGGATATGAGATTTTAATAATTGATTGCCTGTCCAGCCCTGGAACCTTGGCAAAATTAAGATTTGATCAAGGAAGCCATGTGGACAGTCAGATGAAGCCAACACAGGAGCCCTGAGCTGTCTTTCTTACTGGACATGCAGAATATAGCAGCTAAATACTTCTACTGCTGCACCTGTCACCACCCTTCCCCACGGGAAATTCTTTTCTGAAGAAATTGAACAATTCCAAACAAAAGAATCATAGTGAAAGCTGAGTTTCACCAAGTACCAGCTTCCTCACCAACTGCCCAAGACTGAGGGCTGCCACAAGACACGCAAAATCCACATTGTGATGCCTTATTTTTAGATACAGAAGGACAATCTGGAAACTCTTTGAAAAGAGTCAACGTGAAAAAGAGATGACGTTAAACCAACAGAAAGAAGGCAGGTGAAGAATATGGAAGAAAGGAATAAGAATTGGAGGGAAAAGTATACCTAGTGATTTCCTTTTAAGAAAAAAAAACAAAAAAAACCATATAAACAAACAAAAAAATTGCAGCCAGGCACACACTTCTAATCCCAGCACTGGGAGGCAGAGGCAAATAGAATTCTATGAGTTCAAGGCCAGTCTTGTCTATACAGTGAGTGCCTGCCTCAATCTGTCCATCCATCCATCCATCCATCAAACAGCTATTGCATGTCCAAAGGAGCAGAACACTATATTGGAAAAAGGATGTGTGTGTGTGTGTGTGTGTGTGTGTGTGTGTGTGTGTGTGTGTGTGAGAGAGAGAGAGAGAGAGAGAGAGAGAGAGAGAGAGAGAGAGAGAGAGAGAGATTTTAGAATTAAACATATGACACAAGCAGTTGGTGGATAAAGTTGACATCTAAGAAGAAAAGAAGTAACAAAAACTGAGGATGCAGCAGCGGACTCAGCAAGGGGTGAGAAGGACCAGTGGCTAGAGAGGATTCCTAAAGAGGAGATCAGACATTGAAGGGATGAGTTGGAGGGACAGTGACTCGATGATGAACCACCTGGATGAAGGAGCCACATGGCCCCATCCCTGGGATCACAAAAGATCCCACCAAGGCTTTGAAGTCCTTGTATTCAAAACCAATCCCTAAAAAAGCTAGAAAGAAAACCCAGGAAACTACTTGTAAGAACCAAGTTGAATGGGCAAAGACTCAAGAACAAAGATGTGTCTTCGAGACAGTAGTTTCCATCCTACCCCCTAAGATGCTACAAAACAGAATACAGACAAAAGACCAACACCAAAATATTACTAGCAAAAACAAATTCAGAGAAGATGCATAAATTAAAAGCCCACAGTTACACTATCAGTCTCAGTAGACAAAATAAAAAAGGACTCAATCAAATTAACCTAAAATGTTTTGAACGTTTCTGCTTCTGTGCTCCCCACAGCAGATAGAGGGCATACAGAATACAGACTGAGCCTGGGCCAAGGGCCACACTGAGCAGCATGTGGGGGCAGAAACATCTGCAAAGATGCCTTCAAGATTCTAGGTTTCAACCCAGAGTTCTGGACTCTGGATGATGGTTTGAACTGATCAGGGCAGAAAGAAAGTATGTTGAGTTTCAAACTAACATAAACCATTCTTCTTCTTGGCTCTTCTCTCAGGATGCTACTAAGAGATATTCCAACACAACAAAGGGGGAAAATCAAAAGTCAATGACGACAAGCACAGGTAAGAGGCAGATGGACTGAGGAGTCCAACTGCCCAGCTGTGCAGGCCTAAGATGCGGGTGAGAGGTCCACCTTGCTCCCAGCGCTTCTGCCTTCCATCTGTGCAACCTCCCTCCAGAGCCACAAGTGTAAGTCTGTGCTGAGGCTTAGAGAAATTAAGATGACCCTGTGAGCAAGATATCAGAAAGAGGCCTATCTGCCTCCGCCTTTGAGGGGCCCTCCCTGGTAGATGAGGCTGAGTCATTCTCAGGTTCAGTATCAAGGCTGCCCCTCTCAGACTTCCGGAGGACAAAGACAAAAGTGGCAGAGAGTGGGGAAGCTTGGTGCCTGTTCTCCTGAGGGTTGCTTCATCTTACCCTCTTTGCACACGCTAGTGGTCCTACGAACGATAAAATCTCTAAAATATTTAGATTCCATTCAAGTGAACGCCATATTTTCTCTAATTATCCCTGCTGCTAAAATCATTTTGTCGTGTGCTTTTTGAGCAGGAGGAGAGGGTGGAGAACCAAATTAATTCCTTGGCAACAAAAACCTAATTAATCAAAGCCAGTTCTCATCCATTCGGAGCCGCTGTAGCCTGCGGAAGCAGCAACCAAAAGGGAACAGGAACATTTAGCTTGACAGAAAATGAAGACAGGTGTGTCTTGGGATTCCAGTTTCTCAAGATGTTCAGTGGAGGCAGGGCAGCTTATGGAAAAAGAGGGTGTCCTGAGACTACCTGGGATAGGCTGGAGCCCCAGATTGATGAGGCCTGGCTGCATGACTTTGAGCAAGTCTGGTTACCCATCTTTGGAGGGTAATCTTCCTGGTCAATTGATTGGGTTTAGAATTACCATGGAAACAGACGCCTGGGTGTTTCCAGAGAGCTTTAACTAGGGTGGGAAGAATCATCCCGAATACAGGCAACACTGTCCCTTAGGCTGGAGTTCCAGGGCTGTATAAAAAGAAGAAACTGAGCTGAGTACCAGCTTCCATCTCTCCGCCTCCTAACAGAAGATGCAGTGAGACCAGCTGCCTTCAGCTCCTGCAGCTATCTTCTCTACCATGAAGGGTTTGGATGTCCTTGAGCTATGAGTGGAAAAAATAAATCCTTCCCTAAGATGCTTCCTGTCTGGTATTTGGTCCCAGCAATCAGAAGTGCAACCGATACACCACTCCCTACTACTGCCCATTTATAAAACAGGAATAACAGCACGCTCTCACGGTGTCAATCAGTGGAGAGCTGTCGGCGGCCGCACCTTTCTGGTGATTGACACACTGCAAGCTCAGTGCTGGTGATTATTTTTATTTACCTGCAAATCTGGCCGCAGCTATAGAAGTTGGCTATTTTGAGAACATTTTAAAGGTTTTTCCAGGCGCCTTTTCTTTTAATTCCTTGTGTTTTTAGACATATACTCTGAAGAAATCAAAACAGATGCACAAAGAGACCAAGCTGAAGGGATGTTCGCCATGCTGCTCCCTATAACTGAAGCGAGAAAACCATCCAAGTGCCGTAAACAGGACCAGGCAAGACACATCACACTGCCCTTCCCCCACCCCACCCCAGCGAGCAACCACTCCTTGCTCCTCGCATCCCTGCCAAGCTGGGATGTTTACTGATGAAATGTGTTCTTTGTGGCAAGCACAGCCAGCCAGCCACCAGCCTAAACACAGCTCCCATCTATTTTGACAAGTATCTCCTACCTGTATACACACAGTCAGAGAAAACTTCAGGAAGGGGGAATGTCTTGTTTTGCTTTGTTCTTTGGTATTTGTGTGGTTTCCCTTTCGCTCACTCGACACTTTTAAACTTCCCTGTAATGAGCACAGACTTTATGACTTGAGAACCAACGTGTGGGTTTCCACATATGAGGGTTGCCAAAAGAGGCCTGAGCACTTGTGGAAGGGGCAGGCATTCTCTGTCATCAGGCCTGCTTTACGTGGATGCTCCCTGCCTGGCCTCTAGAATACTAACTTTTCAACCCCTGTCTTCAGGATCCAGACGGCCAGTGAAGAAGACTTCCTCAGACGAGAGGAAGCTTAAGGAGGTCTCCGTAGCGCCCTTCCAGCAACTGCCTTCGCCATTTGCGCTGGAACCTGGACCTGATGCTGGCTCCCTCCTGTCAGCATGACTGACAAGTATACCTGATAAACTTTTTTGTTCTTTCTTTCCTGTCCCCACATCTCCCCTCTCCCTTCTCTGGCACTCTCTCCTCTCTCCCTTCCTTCCCTCCTCTTCATTCTCAAGGCCCCGTGGTCAGTTAGGCAAGGTATCAAGGTGAAGGTTTCCTGGTGGCTTATCATCATCACCTTCCACTTTCCTGACATTACAGAGCACCACACGGCTGCTAAGAGTTGCGGAAACCCTCTCCTATCTCGTTCTATCTTCACAGCAGCGGAGAGAGAGAGAGAGAGGCAGGGAGGGAGGGAGGGAGGGAGGGAGGGAGGAAGCTGTTCCTACACTCTACACATACTGTAGCTTGGTGCAGCCTCTTCCCACAAACTGGGCTGCAGGTCAGAGTTCCTGAGGCAGCAACCTGAGCAGGAAGTGAGGTCTAAGCGGTAATTGTTCTCATACCTGAGGATCAGCTGGGGAATGCTGAGCTGCACAGAAGAACAGAGCTATAAATGAAGAGAACAGGAAGAAAGGAAAGAGAAAGAAGGAAACAGAAAATGCATATATAAGCCACAGGTCACTATTGAAGCTCTGCCCATGTTTTCCTATGTGATTGGAGCCTAAAGTAGTCCTGTAATTGCGCCTCAGGAGTACAGTTTCAGGACAGCATGGTGGTACAGGCTTTTTATCCTAGGGCTTGGAAGGCATGTGCTGGCAGGTCTCTGTGAGTTTGAAGCCAACCAAGACTATATAGTAAGACCTGTCTCATCATCATCATCATCATCATCATCATCATCATCACTACCACCACCCTCACCCCCACCGCCACCCCCACCACCACCATCCAGTTTCAAGATCCCCTGAAGCTCCATGAAGAGTTCTTAAAAAGTTCCAGAAAAAATGTAAAAGCCAAGATTTGAGCATAGCTAGACAAAGCAGAGAGAGAGAGAGAGAGAGAGAGAGAGAGAGAGAGAGAGAGAGAGAGAGAGAGAGGGCACTAATGTCCTAAGAACTTCTGGCTCTGATGGGGGCTTCTAAGTCATGCCTGAGAGCCTTTCTAGTATGTTTCCGCAGACTTGTGCCAGGTAAGAAGCAGACACTGATGGTAGAATGCCATTTCCATTTGGCAACGCTGAGAACCCAACCATGCTTTACACAAGGTGGGATGTTCTATCTGTAAGAGTAAGAGAGAAGACAGTAAGAAATCAGAAGAATAATCACAGAGCCCTCAGATCAGCTAGACTCAGTTATTCTACATGTATCCATTTGATTCAACAAATACTACATGGATTTCAGAGTGCTGAGTGATAGATCGGGTTACGGCCAGGCTGGACTCATGAGCTCACCCTCCTGTCATAAGGTTCCCTCATGTGGTGTGTCAGAGTTCCTGGAAGTAGCCAACCATAGTAATAGTTTTGGCCACAGATCTTCTTTCCAAGATCTGCTGCTCTTCTGTCCAAACATGTCTTTCTCTTGTTTTGGCTCCAGGTGAGGAGATGACTGATGAGTAGAGCCCCCATGGAACTGATGCTTCCTGTCTTCTGGAGCTGAGAGATTGAGGAGGATTGGATATCCGGTTTCCTTAGGGAATCCCATCATTCACAGGTGGGAAGGAAACACAAATGAGTCCATGCAGAGAGACCCCTTGGAAAGGCTGGTATAAAAAAGAATGGAGGCCCCCAGTCCCAAGCCAGCCTCAGATGCTAGACATGGGAGTGAATGAACTGTCAGGTGTCATGGACCTTGTAGAGACACTGGACACTGGGGATTGAACATGGGCCACTCTTCCTGTGCCTTGTCTGTGACCCATGGAGTCTGTGAGACTGATCAGTGAATTGTCCCTATGTCCCTAAGTTGTGGGATTATTTGTTTCTCAGCAATGGGAACTGCTACATCTTGGTTCTTGAACAGAATGTGATATTGTAGAGCTCAAAGACCATATTTTAAATCCTGGCCCTGCTGTTTCCCAGCTATGAGGTCCTAGCAAAGTTATTTCACTTGCATAAACCTCACTTTTCCTTTCTGTAGGAAATAACATAGTAAGTGTAACATTAACCTCACATGGCTGATTTAGGAAAAATCACCACCCTGTGCATTATGCAGCAAGGCTATGGAAACAGAAGTTGCTGTGGGTAACCTGGGAACATTCTGCTCATTCGTGGACACTGAGGTTGTCAGATAAGCATTTTTGAAGCAATGAGATAGATGAGCCTGTCTTCACCCGACCTGGACCAGAGAAAGGAAGTCCTGGAGGCCAATGGGCCTACAGGAATTCTTCCCTGTGAGCTCTTCATGCCAAGGACAGGTCTGCATGGGGCAGCCTTCTCTTTGCTTCACATACCAGCAGCACCGTCTGGGGGCTACTTAGAGTCATCTTGGAGTCTCTTCTTTGCTCCAGAAACCATCCTGTCCCAGTGACCTAATTTCTGCCCACTCCAATGTCCTAGAAGACAGCTCATCAAGACAGCTCTGAGAACCCAGGAAAATACCCAGTCATAGCCTAGGGACTCTACCCACACCTCTGGTCTCACAGCCCTCTAACCTCAACTTTTCCAGACAGCCATTCTCATATCTGTTCTTTGTATCTTCCAGGTTGCCTTAGCCTAAGTTGCAATGTTCTCTGATGCTTCCCTCTGGTTTGCCATCCAGTGGTTCCTTATATCTGACCTCAACTAAACTCTAGCACCAATAAGCAGCTACCACATATCAATCACCCATTCCAGACACATTCTACATTATCTCATGTAAACCCCACGAGCCTCTGAAGTTGGAATTATTGGTCCTGCTCAAGAGGAAGAATAGATGCTACTTGGAGGAAGAAGATCATTAGATGGAGGTCATCGACAAGCTAATGAGGAAAACACCAAAATCAGCACATTCTTTTTGTGTGTCTCTTTGTGGGTTTGTGGGGTATTTTTGTTTTGTTTTGAGACAGGGTCTTGTGTAGCTCATGATGTCCCTCAACTCTCTGTATAGCCAAAGTTGTCCTTGAATTCCTGATCTTCCCAGATGTTCTGATTACAGGCATGCAGTACACCCAGCTTGCTCAGGACATTCCTAATTCTGCTTTCTTACAAATATGTCCTAATGAGCATGCGCACCCTACCCATCCCCATCTCCACAGGCAGCTAAGTTATCATCAGGTTCAGTCTACTTCTCTATGACCTAAGGTCTTTCTCAAGAACTTTCAGATAGCTGTCTCTCTAGTGTTGCCTTTATGACTTTAGCTCCCTGTATAGACACCCCCAAAGCCAGGACATCCCCAATCCCAGGGGCCAGGCTCTCTAGGATGATGCAGATACTTGAAGCAGATCAGCTACAGGTAGTAGGTATAAGACGAGCTACAATGAGAGAATTTACAGCCTCCGAAAGGCACAGAGGCAAGCCCTGGATGGCTTCCGTAGCTCTGACCTTACTGTGGTGTGCCTGGTCATGAGTTAGATCCATAGATAAGGCCCTATCCCAGAAGCTCTCTAGTTTCTAAGGTAGATAGTGTGAGAAAGAATGCTATTTCCTGGACAATCTTTCCATTTACGGCTGCTAATTATCAAAGCAATTGCCAAGCCCTCCCCTTCAGTGCATCTGGGAAGAACTTATCTCCACCTGTCATGGATCTAACCTAATCAAACAAGGTAACACTGTAGGTGCTAAATAAGCACACGCCCATGAATGCATGTGTGCACACTCTAGCTCAATATGTGTTTTGTGAGGAAGGACCAGGTCTGAATTACCTGTCAGTATTCTCTTGAAGCGTGGCATTATTCCTTGCATACAACTCTGCTTTCTCTTCTTACTTGGACCCTCTCCATAGTCTCTGCATCCTCCTGTGTTGCTAATATCCCTAGTGCATCATGCCACATCTTTTACTTCCACAGCAAGGCCTTCTGTTGGCTGAAAGTAGTCACCACATGCCAGCTAAGCATCTTCATCTCCAGGCTAAACATGCCCAACTCACCAGCATCTGTGTCCACGCTGGGGATTTCCTCTCCTCTCTCCACTGGCTTCAATTATCACCTTTGTAGAAGGGTCCCCAGAGGACGGTTTCTTGTCTAGCTACCTCTAGACATTGTTTTGTAGCGATGCTGCCAGTCCCCTGGGATGGGGAATATTATGGTCTAGGGGTGATCTGATGAGAGTGTGGTTCTGGAACGTGACAGAAGGAAAGATACCCCGAGAAGAAAACCTCAGTGGACTAGACGACAGGTTTGCTCAGAAAGTAGAGAAAAGAGAATGGTTCCATATGGGCCTGTGTTTAGGCTCGAAGTCGACTCTGACCCATTGGATAAAGGACAGGAGACGATGATGTCTGGAAAAGGTTCAGACCTACTGTCAGGCATGAATGGGTGACTTTTAGGCAGGAGAAAAGACGAAGGCAGGAAAGTGGAAAGGTATGTTGTACGTAAGAGATACTTAACAGTATTGTCACAGGACAATGTCTAACAGTAGCTACAGGAGCCATTCTCTGGGGAACCCTCTACAAAGGCCACTGGAGAGAGGAGAGGAAATACCCAAAGATGGGTGGGATACTAGGGAGGTGGGCATGTTTAGCTTAGACATGAAGATGCTCAGAAGGCATCTGACAGTCACTTACAGTCAACAGAGGGACTTGCCGTGTGAGTGAAGATTCCATGAGTGAAGATACCAGCATGGTAAGGAGTTAGGTCAGACATCTGATTGGGATACAGATGCTCAACAGCCCAGAGGGAAGAACCGGGATCAACGATGTATAGCCATTGGGGTCAGTTGGCAGTCCAGCAGCGAACATTTTCTTCTAAATATGAAACCGAATAACAGAGATATGAATTGCTTATTGCCAAGAATCTTCCATCTGAGACAGAAATACTGATCTCAGCAACACTTCATCATCTGGTGTGCTCAACTCTTCACCAGCCACCCCAACTTCCAGTTAGTTATCTATCACCCTCCACTAACAAACAATCAGCAGCACCTTGTCATCAACTAACCCTTCTTTCTTTGTGTATTAACTCATCATCTCTCTCTCTTCCCCTATCCCTATATTATTATCTATTGTCACCAAAACAGACGTATGGACACTGCACTGCGTCCTCCCTAAACTCACATGTGGAAGTTCCGATTCCTATGTGATGCCTTGTGGCGATGGGGCCTGTCTGATCCCAGGTAGAGTCTCAGGGACAGGATTGGCATCCTGAGAAGAGAAAGAAGCTAGGACTCCTGTTTTCCCCTTATATGAGGAAGCCAGAAGGCAACGTCTGATCTGGCACAGTGACCTTGGACTTCTCAGCCTCTAGAACATGAGAAATGCGTGTCTCAGTGGTACCACCTGCAGTGTTCTGCTGCAGCACCCCAGACTGGCTATTGAGAACACTCCATGGCTTACAATGTCTGGAGCAAGAATCCAGGAGATGCTACCTGGGTCTCTCTCAGCCTTGAGTCTCACAGGCTGTGCTGGAGATTCTAACTGGGGCGACTGTCCCCCAAAGGGTAACTAGGGGACCCTTCTTCATGGTCTATCCTTGTGATCATTGTAGCAGTGATCGTCTGCTTCACCACAGCCTGCTAGTCGGAGGCCACCACCGCTGCTTATGCATCCATTTTCCAGCCCAGACTGTCCTCCACCACACCAGCTGCTTCATCAGAACAAGTGAGAGCCAAAGAAAGCGAGTAAGAAGAAAAGATGTATCCTGAGTCATCCCATCAGAGGGGCGTCCTCTGTGACTAGTGAGTTACCAGGTCTGGACCACAAAGGAAAGCAGAGAACTATATTAGGCTGTGGTCATGGCACACCCATCAGTCGTGCTATGAGCATCTGCACACTCTTTCTTTCATCGTCTCCCAATACAAGCTTTCTGATGGCACTTCAAGCAACAGGGGCCCCTGCCGTGCAAGCAAGGGCTGCAGCGAGCTCATGATGTCTCCTTCACTTTCCTACTCAAGTGCCTGACACAGTGTATGTCCGATATACATTTAAGGAAACAAAGTAAGCTATAAGATCCTCATACTATACCCTAAAAAACATATGTTTGACTTCTTTATTTTTACTTTTAACTGAGAAATAATCAAATGTACTTTTGGGTAAATGTCATGTTTTAATAAATGTATGAGCGTGGAATTACTAAATCAAGATAATAGATATATCCACATCCCCATATACTTAACATTTTTGGCAAAGAGAAAACATTTAAAAATCTTCCTTATATTAAAAATGTTTTTTAATAACGTGTGTGTGTGTGTGTGTGTGTGTGCGTGTGTGTGTGTGTGTGTGTGTACAGTACCCACATAGGCAAGAAGAGGGGGTTGGGATACCCAGAGCTGGAGTTACAGGCTGTAGTGAGTTACCCTATGCAAGTGCTGAGAACTAAGCTAGGATCCTCTGCAAGAGCAGCACATACTCTTAACAGCTGAGCCATGTATTCCTTCAGACTCTTTATCTTAGAGGTTTTGAGGTATATGCATTATCACGCACTTATCGGATGAATGGTTGTCCGTTGGTGAATGTTGAATTGATGCAATACCTAAGCCACTATAAAACAATTTACATGGCTGAGTGGCTTTGTGACTGCCACAAAAACAAACAAACAAACAAACAAACAAACAAAACCCCTCAAAACAAACAAAAAACCCACAAAACAACAATAACACCCAAGAAAATGCAAGCAACTTAACCCCAAGTCCTGTTTCCCAACCATGTGTACAGGGGTCACGTTGCAGAAGCTTAAATAACTTGAGAATCCCCCTAGAAGATCTACAATGAGAGACTGCTGTCTCTGGAAAAAGAGATAGAAAGCAGACCTTTATCCTCTTAAGGGGCTGTGGCAGGGGCTCCAGAGAATTTAAATTTTAAATTTGCATAATTATTTCCCCTTGACTGGCTCCCCCTACCCTGCTCAGGCCGATGTCCTAGAAATGCATTTCCCAGTGACAAGCATATTGTCAGCGTAGATCAGATCTGTGCACTGCAGCACGCTGATTGGCAGGCCTATTAAAAAAAACAAAGAGCACCCAAAATGAGCAACTTTGGGGATCAAAATGGGGAAGCTGTAAGAACACATCCTAGCCTTCTCCCACCCCAACCCAGGCTATTAATTGTGAGGCAGTGAGTCTGGATAAATTATATGGAACAGATAAACAACTTGAGCTGTGTTTATTAAAAGAATAGCAAGTGGCTCAGGCCTTCCTGGCTAAGCCTCACTGTGATCACTGTATTTATTTCACCCCCAAAAAGCCTGTCTGGGTTTCTTTTAAGCCTGATAAACTCATTATGTTAAGTTTCAGCTTCCATAAGAATGAAGGCTTTTCTATATGTTAATTTATTTTAGTAAATAATTATTCTGTTTGGGTGAGGGAATACATGTCTCTATAATTTAATAATTGGAAGGCTATTAACGTGTGATTAATAGGAGTCATAAATGAACACTGATAGTTTAAAATTACTTTTCTTCACTCTGAATCAACGTGATAAAAAGGGCTGGTGGGGTGAGAGGAAGAGTTTCGTCCCTCCGCCTCTCACTCCTGAGAACAGAATACATTATTTCTTCTTGGTGTGAGAGCTGACTCTGACACCTACTGTGCTTCTCTTCAGAGTGCATGTGTGTGCATGTGTGTTTGTGTATGCGTGTGTGTTTGTGTGTGCATATGTATGTGTGTGTGTGGTGTCTATGTGTGTGGGTGTGTTTGTGTGTGTGTTTGTGCGTGCATGTGTATGTGTGTGTGGGGTGTGTGTATGTGTGTGTTTGTGTGTGTGTGTGTGTGTGTCTGTGTACATACTAAGAAACAGAAGAGCTAAGGAAAAATGACAAGGTGGTAGCAGAGAGTGACCTGATCTTTCTAGGCTTGAGATCCCCCCACCTCTCACCCCCATGCCCATCAGAACTTGTTGTCCTGGCTCTGAGGAAAACTAACAAGAAAATGGCAAATACTGGTAAGGATATGGAGAGCCAGGAGCTCTCATGTGCCCTTGGTGGATGATGAGTCAGCACGGCCGTAATAGCGTGGTATGGACATCCCTCAGAAAACTAAACTCCGCTGCTCATAAGACTCGCTACTCAACCACTGTGAAGCCAAAGGAGATGAGAGCAGTGTATCAGAGAGACCCACACCCCAGCACCACAGCTCTAGGCACAGCAGCTACAGTGTGAAATCAGGCACCAGAGTGGCTCAGCGAGTAACCTGCTTGCTGTGCAAGCACGAGGACTTGAGTTTGGATCCCTGGTGTCCACTTAAAGGTGCTCATCTGAAGTCCCAGAGCTGGGACAGGTTGTGGGTGTGTCTAGACAAAGAGCGAGTTGGGGAAGAAGAGGTTTATCTGGCTTACACTTCTAAGGAAAAGCAAGGCAGGAGCTCAGCCGGAAGTGATGAAGTAGAAACCACAGAGCAGCCTGCTGACTGGCTTTCCTGTTTCATCTCGTGCTCAGCCGGCTTCCCTCAACACCCCAGGCCCACCTGTCCAGGGGTGGGATGGGTCCTTCCCCATCAATCAGCAATCAAGAAAATGCCTCAGAGACATGCCAGAGATCAATCTGATGGAGGCAATTTCTTAACAGAGATGACTCTAGCTTGTATTGGGTTGACAATAAAAAATAACAAACAAAAAAAAACCAGCATAGTATGTGATATCACAAAGCCTGTGGTCAGGTGAGAAACAAGCTTGCAGAGAGCTATACAACACCAAGGGTGACAGCCCTCCTATACCAGGAGCAGCACGCAGAGCAGCTGCAGCAGTGGTAGGGAGGGCTCCCTGCAGGAGGTACCTTCGTGGGGACTCTTACTGCATTCTCTGCCTTTGTTGTTTACTAGTCGATGTACTTATTTCTGCACTTAGATGTGGGTGTCGCACCCCTACACGGAGAGAGACACACAATCTATTATTAACCATGTCTGGTTTGCTGCTAAACTAAACAGAAAAACAGGGTATAAAGCTGGCATTAACCTCTCACGTAATCTTTCCTCTCCACAGGCCAAGGCACTAAACCAGACTCCAGTGACATTACAGACCCGGGGACACCATTTTTACTGGACGTTTAGTACGTTTTATGTAGTGACATGAGTAAATGAAGTTCATTTCAAACACTGAAAGGATAGAGCCAGGAGCCTCAACAGCCAAATATCCACGACTGAGAGGAAACAGAAACCTAACCCCTTAGCATCACACCTGTGACTGCACAGGAAAGGCAATGGAGTACTGAGTCTCTATATAGCAACTAGCCAGGAGCCATGCTGCAAGAAAGCTGTCACAGTGAGCTTGGGTGATCAGACAGGGAGGCCCAGAGGAGGGGGTTTAGACCTTTTTGTCCCACCAAGTCTGGGGGCGGGGTGAGAGGGTACAGCATATTCACCAGCCAGTGGCCCATATGGCTGTGAATGAAAAGATCAGGCTTGCACAACTGTGCAGAAAGCAGAACACACCCAAGGAAGACTCACTGTGGCTTCAGAAAAAGAGGCAGAAAGAGGAAAAGGCAGACAGACGTGGATTCTGTTTATATTCACAACCCAGAGAAGCCCCCTCAGGAAACAGGATGGTAGTGACTCAGTCATTTATTTATCCCATGAGAACTAAGAGAGAGGTGCTGTTCCAGGAGAGAACTCAGTCCCGTGAGAACTCATAAGAGGCAAAGCATAGCTGAGCCTGATAGTTCAGGTGGTACAGGTGGGCGCCCCTGTAGTCCCACCTACTTAAGAGGCTGAGGAGGGAAGATGACAAATTCAAGACCCACTTGGGCTATTGGGTACATTCAAGAATAGCCGGAGAAAGACCCTGTCAGCAAGACCCTGTCTCAAAAAACACAAAGTAAAAACAATGGGGATGGAAGCAGAGAAGATATGTTCAAAGGTGGGGCAACTGTACAAGGAGGAGATCCCAGCTTAAGGGATAGTACTGAGAGAGAGAGAGAGAGAGAGAGAGAGAGAGAGAGAGAGAGAGAGAGAGAGAGAGAGAGAGAGAGAGAGAGAATACAAAGTTGCAATGTACAAGCATTAATTGTAGCATTGTAGTAGCTATCAGCAATACATCCAGATGAATCACAGTTGCATCTACCAAGTAAACTGGATTCTCCAATCCACTCATTTCCCCTACAATAATCATAGACTTCAGGCAAACAGGAGGCAGAAAACCCAAACCAAACCCCTTCTATACCACAGAAAGGACCCTGATCTGACCAAAAGATCATCCTCTGAGTAGCCAGCCACAGGACCTTGGGAAACTGGCCTTGGCTTCCAAGTTGCTGTTTTCTGCTCTGTACTGCTGGGGCCATTCCAAAGAATTTTGACCTGGGTTTTGTCCTTTAAGCCGTTGCTGGATATGTAAGAAGAGCCTTAGTATTTCTTGGGTGCAAATCTTGCTGGTGCTTGGTAACAATAGCCCATAAGGATGCTGCAAGACACTGGGAAGGCTAATAAGCAATGTGAGAATGCAGAGGAGGATGTCCCAGTTGCTTCTGCTTTTACCAGGTGAAGAAGAGGCCCCAAGCACCCAAGTTATCAGCAAACAGGAGACAGGACGAGAACTCCTCACTCTTCATTCTGCTAAGCCATGCTACGACCCGCATGGCAAGTGTTGAGAGTTTCTTGGTTAAAGGTCTTAGTGGTACTCGGGAACAGCATCCAGAAGGGATGTACTATGGATGCTGGGAAAACATACAAAGCTAGGACACTTTGCCAAGCTTTGTTCTCAGTTCTCTTCATGTACTAACTTGTTTTGCTCATGTGGCAAGTCAATGGGACAAGGACATGAGGTTGCCATCCTGATCCCTACAAAGGAGGAAACTGAGGCAAGGGTTATGAAAGCTGCCCGAGTCCACACAGCCAGTGAACAGCTGCTATCTTCTCATGGACACCATCAGGTTGAGAACTGGGCTCGAACTGTTCTGAGACGATGGCAGCAGATGGACCTGGTTATGCTATCCCGAGGAAGAAGTCACCTTCAAGGGTGTAGAGGAAGCGTGACCTCTGCATACACACATCATGGTTTCCGCTGATTTGAAGCAAATCCTGTGATCTATTTTGTGGTCCAGGACCGCTTTGTTCCTATTTTGCTCTCCAAAAGACCAGCCCAAAATTTGCCCTGGAAACAAGAAGAAACATTTGTTACTTTTCGATTGCTGTGGCAAAACACCTTGACCAGGGCAACTTCCAGCAGGAAGGCATTATTTCTGCTTACTGTTCCAGAGGGATAAATCCATGGTGGTGGGCAGAGGCATGGCAACAAGCTGCAGACATGTCGGCAGGAGCAAGAAACCCGAGACACAAGCATGAAACAGAGAGGGCAAACTGGAAGTGGGGCAAGGCTTTTTTAAGCTCAAAGTCTAACCCCGTGATGTCCTAGCAAGGCCACATCTCCTACACATCCCCAGACAGCACCACCAACTGTAAGTGCGTGCCTAAATACCTGAGTGTAAGGGAGACGTGCTCATTCAAACTGCCACACACATCCACCCTCGCCTGGGGTCCAGAAACACTTGCCAGGGTTAGAGAGCCCTTTTGTCTACGAAAGACTCTTTCGAATCCTGAAATATGATGCTGATAAGTGTGGGGGAAAACTAACATCTCTACACAGTCATTCCCAGTGTACTTCTATGGCGGAGCATTTGGCCCTATGTAGTCAATTTTTATAATTCTGGTTACCTGTTTTCTGTAATGCCCCCAACTGTAATTCAGAACCCCTGCTGAAGTCAAAGGTTAGGATCTTGCCATGTTCTAAAGCCTCTGGTCATATTTTCACCTGCCAATCGATACATAACCCTGTTTGATGTGTTTCTGTTCGAGGCACCTTGTTCTATATACGTATTCATTAAAATCGATTCTCCTCTCAATTCTCACAGCATTGTATCGCAGAGCTGATCAGCAACTGTCAAACACCGAACTCCTCGGTAAAGCACGCCTCAGCTCGTTGCGCTTAGGAACGCAGGAGAGCATGCAGCCCGTTCAGGAATGTTTCAAACAGCAGACTGGAGAATGCACAAGTATGAAAAAAAAAAATCCAAAAAGCACTGCATTAAGTCGATCACACAAAAGGCACTTGTTTGCAACAACTGAAGCACAAAGGAAGCGGTCGCCCGGCTTCACTTCCCCCCTGGGAACTCTTCCCGAAGAGTGACTCAAGTTTTTTCTGCTGCTGTGTACGTGTCTAAAACTGATCGGAAAGCACAATTAACATTGATTTATGGGTGACAAATGCACTCTAGCAAGTGAGTAAACTCACAGATTCAGAAGCCATAGCACACGAGGGTCCGATGCACACATATAGATCCCTCGCCAGTCACTCATGTTGAAAGACAGGGGTTGGTTTCATGAGACTGAATGGGTTGTGTTTTCAAGAATGATACGTCTGATACCCACAGTGAGGCCTGACTCTCAGAGCCACTGTGCATCTCAAGCTAAGCACTGTGGGAAGGAGAGTTAAAGGCCCCATACTTAGACTTGGGTAGAAGCCATCCCCGGTCCTGAAGTTCCCTTGTTCTGCCAGCCACCTGGAAGGAAGTACCACTAAGTTCAAACCCTCCTGCAGTGTGTGCTGAGCCCCTGGCTCTGGAGTTGATTGAGTTACCAACGCTGCCTCCACTCTACCTCGACTCTGCCACTCTTCCTGCTCTGACTTGCTTCTGACCTGCTGGCCTCCTTGATGTTTCCTGGAACACCCCGAGCAAGGACAGTCCCTCCTTAGAGCCTTTGCACCTGCTGCCTGCTCTACCGAGAGCACCTACTAGATCATTGCCTTCTTTTCTCTCTGCCCCACCCCACCTCCCCATTCCCTATTTTGCCTCAGTCGCAACTATTACTACCTGTTATATTACCACTTTCTTCATTTACTATCTCCCCCAACAAAAGGAGGGTGAAGTTTGACTTTTTAAAAATGGTTCTTGTGTTGCGCATTTTTGCCTCAGTAAGTTCTCAGAGCCGTAACAGGTAGTACCATCACGCTCATTGCATCCAAGGAGAACAGGGTCCAAGAGTCCATCGTGCGATTTAGTTGGGCATCTAGATGGAGGCTGGACTTTCCTCACTCGAGAGCCACCACACCAATTCTTTATTGTGATGTCTTCTCTCTTCCTCCTCTTCCTCTTCGTCCCTCTTCACCTCCTCTTTCTTTTCCTCCTCCTCTGACAACTGAGATTGGTAAAAGAAAGATAACGTAGAAGAACATTCCAGAACAAGATCCATGCCCATGATGCTACGGCAGCATTAAGGTGCTCTCTCTGTCCATACTGACGTCCCCGAACAGGTGGGAGCCACTGAGGGCTCAGGCTTTCGTTGAGCAGCTCTGCCTAAACCTAAAGCATTGAATTGCCCTAGGTCGGCTGGATTGGAACTGATGGCCCAGAAGAAACGTTTGGGGGAACTTGAACTCCTTTCGCTCTTGGTACTGTAGAAGGTAAGTCTCCTCTCTTCCTTTTTAGGTAAGAAAATGTATTCTTCCTCTGTCTAGAATGTGACTTCGTGGCATCTCATGGAGTTACTCCTAGTGAGCTGTGGGGTCTCCTCCCTAGAGTGACCCTCCCCAATCATCCTGTCAAATGACACTGCCAGCCTGTCACCGCCATGTTACCCATCACTACCACAAATAATCCTCTCTCCCTCCCTCCCCTCTCTCTGTGTCCTGTGTGTGTGTGTGTGTGTATGTGTGTGTATGTGGTGTGTGTGTGTGTGTGTGTGTGTGTGGTGTGGTATGTGTATGTGTATGTCTGGTGGTGGTGGTGGTGGTTGTGTGTGTGTGTGTGTGTGTGTGTGTGGTGTGTGGGGGTGTGTGGTATGTGTATGTGTATGTCTGGTGGTGGTGGTGTGTGTGTGTGTGTGTGTGGTGTGTAGTGTGTGTGTGGGGGGGGATGGTATGTGTATGTGTATGTCTGGTGGTGGTGGTGGTATATCTGTGTGTGTGTGTGTGTGTGTGTGTGTGGTGTGGTATGTGTATGTGTATGTCTGGTGGTGGTGGTGGTGTATCTCTGTGTGTGTGTGTGTGTGTGTGTGGTGTGGTATGTGTATGTGTATGTCTGGTGGTGGTGGTGGGTGTGTGTGTGTGTGGTGTGTGGTGTGTGTGGGGGGGGATGGTATGTGTACGTGTTTGTCTGGTGGTGGTGGTGGTGTGTCTGTGTGTATGTGTGTGGTGTGTGGTGTGTGTGTGGGGGGGATGGTATGTATGTGTATGTCTGGTGGTGGTGGTGGTGGTGGTGTGTCTGTGTGTGTGTGTGTGTGTGTGTACACACGTAAGCGTTCCCTCTTACGTGCTAGGCAAGCTCTGTGCTGTTGAGCTGCATCCCAAGTAAAAATACTTCTGTGTGTTTCTACTTGCTTTCTTCCCCAACTCACTGTGTCTCCTCTGCCGACAACTAGAACCATGCTGAGTCTCTGCAGGACTGGACGGAAGAATGAGGCGAGGAAGCTGAAGAGGAAAGGGGGAAGGAAGCTTGCCTGAGATCGGAGCAGGAAAGGGTCCATGCTGGACACCAGATCCATGCAGTCCCTCAGCAGGTGTGGTGAGCATCTCTTCTCCACTCAGCTGCCAAGCAGGGTGCCTGGGTAGATGGGGAAAGCTCCTTCCACCGGTGGGTCCCAGCTGGGCTACAGACAGGCTTGGTCTTCCTTGTCTTCCAGTCCTTTCTTGTCACCTGCACATTTTCCTGCCCGCAAACACTCTTACATGGCTCTGCTGTCATGTGAGTGGATGACACCTGCTCCTGAGATTGCCAGGAAAATGCAGAGGAGCAGGGCACGGGTGGAAGGGACTAGCTGGACTTCTGAGTTGTGCGGAGAAATCAATCTGTGGCTTGTCTGAAATCCAAAGCGAACGGAGCCTTTTTCTTTTCCTTCTCTTCCTTGTTTTCCCCATTTCTAGCAACTCCGTTTTAAGATGAGAAAACTGGGTCACTGAGAACAAACCAAAGAAACAAACACCTTCCCCCCCCAAAAAAAACCACCTAAAACAGCAACAAATCTGCCGCAAAGCTCAGCTGAGGAGTAAGACCCCCAAAATGTAGCCAGAGAACATGGATAAACCCCATTCACCATTGAACAATGGACTAAAATTTGTGACTGGTATACTTGTCCTCTGCTGCTCTCTATTCCCATGTCAAAGGCTCTGGTGCTGCTAGGCCCAAGCCAACCCACCACGGTGACAAGACCCATGTCTGGAACACTGTTTGGTACTGGAGTGTCTCTGGCCTCCAGCAAGAAATGACTTCCCACATATTTCATCATTTTAGCGCTTCTGTTTATAAAGACACTCACTCGCAAGGCTGGAGCACTGGCTCAGAGCTCAGGAGCACGGGCTGCTCTTTCACAGGCCCCCAAACGCAATTCCTAGCTCCCACACAGAAGCTCGCAACAGTATAACTCCAGTTCCGGGGGATCTGATGCCCTTTTCTACCCTCTGTGGGCACCAAACGTGCATATGTGGGCAGAGACACACATGCAGGCAAACACACAGGCAAAGTGCCCTTTCCCTGCACTAAATCAGATAAGTATAAAAAAATAAATTAAAACCATCAGGAGTTCCACCCTGAGCCGATATCTAACATCCTTCCATGTCTTTCCGAGACATCATTAGCTCCTCACAGCATTTGGTAATACCATTCACTGGAGGGGCTAACGTATTTAGGAGGCTAATTTCCTTGGCCGTGACTTTCACTTACCAGGAAGCCATAACACAACCAGATTTAATTTGTCCATTTATTTGAAAAGCATGGAACAATTAACATCAATAAATAGAATTAAAATAAAATTTAATGCAGCCTTTCAATGTGTCTTAGAATTTGATTTTATGCACAGTAATGGATATGAAAATGAAAGCTTTGGACTGTATAAAAGGTTGGTCCTTCTGGAAACCTGAGCGCCACCTACTGGCCACAGTCTGCAGTGATATACTGCCTTCCCACTCTGAGGTCTGCCTTTCTAAAATCCGGAGCCTTGGTAGCCCCATTTCCTGTGTGGATTTGTATACTCTCCCAGGAGCTTTCCAAACCCTCCTTTCCCCTTTGCATTTCACAGTTCCTAGAACACAGGAGTGAATTAATAAATGTTAAGCTGAGTGAGAGCAAAATGGATGGATGGATGGATGGATGGATGGATGGATGAATGGATGGATGGAAGGACAGACTGACAGAGGGACAGATGGACACCTTTGTTCCTTACTGTTCCTTATGAAAAATAAGGGAATAATTCCTGTCCTCCCTGTTTTACAGGTTTACCTGGAAGGAATGAGTGCTTGCCGCTGATATCGACCTTCTATTGTGACATGGTATTATGACAAAACAATGTAAGGATGTACCAGAGTCAAATGGCCAGGGCAAGCATGAGGCTGCCCAAAGACGTTTTTATGTTAAACATAAGAAACAGGGACAAATGTACAACGTCTCCAGACATACTCTTAGCAGGTACCTGGAAATGGACATGTGGTTCCCCTGCCCTTCTCCCACTTCACAGATCCTTCCCAATATCTAAAGCATAGAGACGTGCCTCTCCTAGGCTCACTCAGAGGGAAGGTGATATGTAGTACTTGTTGTCAGTTCTGAAAGGGTCACTGTGCTCTGGGATGTGAGCTGGTCCATCATATGCTCTTCCCTCGAGTTAGGAAAAGTGATGTTTTGAACCATGACGGTCAGCCAAGTTGGCAGCGAGGTACCCAACTAAATGTACCCACCATCGATGACGTTGCTAGACAAGTGTGGCTCCAGCCTTGCTTTTAGATCTGCCAGCAGGAGCTGTAGTCTGAATGAAAGCAACATGAGGTGACAGAGGGGTCTGACATGGGGTCAGAGGGCTGAGCTCCGTCACTCACTGCCTGGGTGATCTTGAACAAGTCAACTTATCCTTGGCCAGACACAAACCATTTCAGTAGGATGATGGAACGAGAAAACGACCACGAAAATCCTTTGTAAAATAGAGCTCGGGGCTCGGGGTAAGATATAGCTACCAGTTCCCCAAGCAAACATCATGCTGGGGTGTGACTTGACCCCATGCAAAGGCTACAGAGAGATCCCTATATATTCATGTACTGATTTTTTGTGGGCTCTGACCCCATTCTGCAGCTGTGTGAAGAATTCAGCCATGGCCCACTATGTCCTCCCCTGCTGGCTTTTTAAATAGGCTTACGTTTTATTCATTCTTTGATATTTCTTTAACTTAAATGTAGACTTTAAGTTGCATTTTCACTAGATTTTGTGTATACATCACACACACACACACACACACACTTCCTTCTGGTTTTTATGAGGCAGTTTCATTATGTAACACTGTAGACCAGGCTAGCATTGAACACACTGTAGATAGGCTGTCCTTGAACTTTTGTCTACCTACCTGCCTCTATCTCCCAAGTGTTAGGATTAAAGGTGTGATCCCACATCCAGCTATTAAAGCATCGCAAAGCTTCTTTATCTGGTCCATATGTCATCTCAGCCTGCAGACATAGTGAGGACTGAACAACTCACCAGCATCCAACCCACTGAGGAGGTATTCCTATATCCAGAATTTTACCTCAAACTGGCCTGGACTAGAAGTCAGGAGGTACTGACGGTGTGTCTACCTGAAAGAGGGTGGTGAGCACCTTGATAGAGGCACACCAACTGCTAATGTGAGAGTGTGGTGCATACCCAGTGGCAAGCACATGGGTTTTCCAGTTCAGGGGGTGTGGCAGAGGCTAGCATCCAGTTTGTTTTGTATACTTGTATGTGTACGTGCACATGTTTGTGTGCATATGTGCATACAACTGCATGTGCACATGTACCTAGGGGCCAGAAGTTCCTTGAGTACCGTTGCCCATATGTGGTCTGCCTTATTGATTTGTTTGTTTGTTATTCACCAAGGTCTCTCATTGGTCTGGAACTTGACAAGTAAACTAAGCCTCCCAGACAGCGAGCCCTGTGGACCTATCAGTTTCTACCCAGTCAGCACTGAGCTTATACATGCTTGCTTCCAGGCAGGGTAGCAAGGAGTTCTGGGGATCAAACTAGGGTCCTCCTGCCCGGAAGGTAACCACCTTACTTACTGAGTTGTCTCCCCAGTCCCTGCACACCTCTGGACTACATTTTCTGGCCACAGTGGTTCTTAATGCTGCCCTTGCTGCCCTTGCTTTCTGAGCAAACAAACAAACCAACCAAAAAGAAGTCCATAGCAGAAGGTGTCACATATTCACATATTTTCCCTGGTACAGGAACTTCGGGCGCCGGCAGCCGGTTGCTAATGTCATTTAAAAAACATTATTTTAATTAAAATATAAGATCATTTGGACTTCTTGATGCCCTGGCTAATGCACATGTTCACCCACTAGGTGAACAATAGGCCAGGTACTATAGCAGGCTCCAGGGCTTTTCTTAAATCAGTAGTGCAGAATCTCCTTCCCAGGGCGTGGCGCCTTCTCTATCTCGGCGAATCCTTCTTCGATGACCCGTGTATCTCTCAGTCAAGATCAAGGCTTGAGCCTCTGCACCTCTCCACTCTGAACTGTCCTGGTTACTCCAAACACTGGCAAGGTCCTGAGGCACAGAGTCAGGGGAAACCTGGGCCACTGGACTGTCCATGAGGTCACTGTGGTGACCCAAGCCTGGGGTCAAGAGGCATGGACTCCAGTCCAGGGACCGTAGCCCAACAAATCTGCAAATTTGAATAAGCCCTTCTGAGCCTATTATTAAAAAGCCCAATAAAGAAGAAAGCTGAGGAAGCTGCATCTTAGATTCACGTCAGCACAATATTCTATGGAGTAGGGCTTCTATTCTCTTCTAACCTACCTTCCCGGAACAACAAGAAAAATTCACAAAGGGGTTGGGGGGGGGAAGGAAGAGGAAAGAACGCAGCCTGACTTACAATGACACATCTGCCGGCAATGAACAGCCTGGAGCCTTCAACAGTAACTGAAGGATACAATTTCAAGAGTATCCTGGGACCCTTCCTGGCCTGTCACCTGATTTCTTTTAGATCCAGACTAATTCTGTCCAGACTCAAGCTCTGAGTTAATTTTCAGGCCCCATTTGAATTATTCATGAGTCTCCATACTGGGCAGTGTGAGTGGTGTTCCCTGAAGATGTGTTCATTCTTCCACATCTTCTGTGACTGCTAATGGTGAACCGTTTGGAGAGGCTAAAACCCTTTGACATCCTTGTTTGAGTTTCTTCACTACACAGGAAGACAGTTCCTCCCTTACCTTTGACTCTAGAAGACCTTTTAGGTATGTGACTGCAGATGCCTCAAGCTGAGGTTCTACATGCAGCTCACGACCAACAGAAAAATCACACAGGCAGTCAGAAAGAAAATAATGAAGGCCGCCGTGTGATGATTACACTCAAAAGGAATTATGCAATTAGCAAAGGACGTTGATCATACAACATGTGAGTCTAATTGCAGTGCAGGAAAATCTTGCTAAATTAGATAAAGACAGGGTTTGCCGTCTCTCTGGTTCTTGCAGATTGAGTTGTAAAGTTGAGGGAAGTATAAAAGTTAATTATAAGACAGGAGGGATAGGCACAGGGTGTGTACATGCACTGGGAAGATTGGGATTATTAACCAAAGGCGCCAACTCATGCCAAAGGTGAAGGATGATAGAAATGCCAAGCCCGAAATCTGACTACTGCATAATGGAGACAGGACACTTTATAGGATGTGGAAAAACGTGCTTCCCCTTCGCACAGCACCTGCCACTCCGGGAACGCCAACACTTGCAAGCAGGCTATGCTGGCTTACCAGTCTGCACGCAGACAAAGCACATCTCAGGTTGGTCCGCACTCTTCCTTCCTGCCCTTCTTACCCAAATCCAATTTTGCAGACATCCCGTGGTTGTTATTCTAACTCTGTGCATTTCCTTGATCTTGTGCATTTCTTGCAGCGGTCCCAAGCTGACAGGTACCCGAGTCTATAAAGTACCCATTTTGAGAGCCGGCCTATCAATCTGCTGAACTTTTCTATGCAGAGGCAAAGAACCTCAGGAAAGGTAGTGAGATGTTTAATCTTCACAGTCAACTACACTACATTTGGAATCACCTCGGAGACACACCTCTGGGGGGAGGGGCATTGATCTGTGAAGGAAAAACTCACTCACAACGTGAGCAGCAAGTTTCTGGACTGAGGCCCTACTGAAGAAGAGAGAGGGAGAGCAAGTATTCATGCCCTGCTTCCTAACTGTGCACACAGTGTGACTAGCTGCTCCCACTCCCACTCCCACTCCCATGCCCTCACTCACACCAGGAGCCAGAACAATGTCTTCCTCCCTCAAGTTTTCTCTAGTCAGGTACTTGTTTGCAACAATAAGAAAAGTAACAGAGCTAGCTGCAGTGGGACCCGGGGTTTTGGAGGCAGAAGACCTGGACTTGAACCCAAAGCCCATCACTAGTCCTTTGACAAGGTTGTTTCCTCTTTAGACTATGGAGACACAGAACCACCTACCTATCAAGGCTGTCGCAAGGGAGTGATGCTTGCTACTTACCAGGACTTTCTTAGTCACTGTCGGCAACGGGAATCACTCACAGTATTGTGACTGTTCCTCACTACCACTACCGTGTTTCCTTCAGCTATTAGTTCAATCATTTCAAAAGGGCCCACCATGTTCTTTGCACCATGACAATGATCAGACTGGTTCACATGCACAAACACAGACACACACAGACACACACACACACACACAAACACACACCAGAGATACACAAAAACTGGGGAACACATCCACTGGGTCACACACACTGGGATACACACACACACATCTCATATTCACTTTGAGATAAACTCTGGTATACGAATAATTAGTGAAGAAGCATGTGAGGTGTACTGCTTAAATATTACAAAATGTTGCAGGAAGATCATTCCCCTAAAGCAGCTACAGGAAGCTTCTCTAGAGCAGTGGGTCTCAACCTTCCTAATGCTGTGACCCTTTAATACAGTTCTTCATGTTGTGGTGACTCCCCCCAACCATCAAATTATTTTTGTTGCTACTTCATAATTATAATTATGCTGCTGTTACAAATCGTAATGTAATTCTATGACATGGGACTTTTGTGAAATGGCTATTCCACCTTCCAAAGGGATCATGACCCACAGGTTGAAAACCATTGCTGTAAAGCTTGGCCAGAAGATTCTGAACAGAGAAGGCTTTGGGGCAGGAGGGTGTGTAACATTTTAAGAAAGGATATAAATTATAATACTGTATGTATTATACTATACTATTATACTATAAATTATCACAGATAGGGATTGGTAAACCTGGAAAAGAGCTCAGAGATCGTGAGGACATAGGAGAGTCCACATCAAGACTTCATGCTAGGTACAGTGCACATGCAGGGTTATAGGAAGATTGATCTGACCAGGCTGGGCGGACAGGAGGGAGAGCCTGGTGACAAAGAGAGCAGGCTGCCGCACTGGCCCAAAGTGTGCTAGTGAGGTTAAGAGTGAAGGCAGGATGTAGGGACACTGAGACCAACGGATGTGACTCAGGAACCAGATGTCTGCACAGGGAAAGACAGCCCCAGCCTGGTGCTACATACCTTCAAGTCCAGTATTCAGGAGTCTGAGGGAAGAGGATTGCTGTGAGTTCAAGGTCAGTGTGAGCCACACAGATTTAAACCACTGGACCTATAACAAACTCTGTAACCTCTCCCTGGAGCTTAGGGGTGGGGCTGCAACAAGACACTGCCTGGGGGTGGGAGAAAGACTATGTGATTTTGAACTTAGCCCTCTTTTCTTCCTAGGGGAGGAGGCCAGCTGCTCCCTCCCCAGGTTCTAACCTCCCAGAGCTACCACCTTCTCTGGGACAAATGAGAGCAATGGGTGAGCCAGCTGGAGCTGACGTGACATTCCTGTGGCAGGGTCTGCCACATAAAAGACTGCTCAGGAAAGCTTGAAGAGAATGTCTTAAAATGCAGAATACCCAAAGTATAATAACAGCTAAAGTTGCCTTGCTCCTGTCTGTTCATGTTTTGGTGACTCAGAAGATTTTCCAGGATCCTGACACCCATCAGCACTGTCACCCCTGCTTAAGTCTTAAAGAAATGCTTCTCTGGGCCATAATGAAATAAGCCAGATTACTGTGTAGACCTGCAGGCAGAGCTTGGGGTCGGGGCGGCTGGCAGCAACCCCTGTGGAATGGATCTGTAAATCTGGGTAGGTTTCTGCTGTGTTCTCATCTGTCTGTCATTCTTCTTTCCCAACTCCCCCAGCAACGCTTCCTCCCACATGCCTTCTATGAATTCTCGTAACTGAGTTTGCAGTGACGGTCCCAGGGGCTGGTGACCAGTCATCCGGTGTGCATGTGGACTTCAAAGGCCTGTTGACACAGCTGCACACCCGAGCCTGGGGTCAGAACAGCCTGAAAGGTGGCTGCTGCCACTCCCCGAGTGCAGCGGAGCCCACCCAAGGGGACCGATGCTCTACCCCAGCTTTCAGAGAACATTGTGGTTTAGTCACTGGAAATTCCATACAAGGGACCTACCACAGAATCTGGAAATTATAGGCAAGAATCCTGACCTGATACTTTCCAATTTTTCTTTGTCGCTGGAGACTTTTGTCCCCAAGCTGATCTCTCATTGCAGGCAATTTCCCACTTGAGTTGAACAGCTGCTAGTCACGACACCCATGGATGTGCCACACCACACAAGGAAAAGCCCATGAGCTCTCAATTCTATACAAAGAAGTACAGGCAACTGAGTAAAGCTAGAAGAGAGGTGACCCTCCTCGGGGAAATGCATACCCACTGGTTGTCTGCCAAATGGTGAGCCCTGAAACATACGTACAAGTAACATTAGATGGACCCAATGGGTTTATATATGTATAAATATATATACATATATATATATTTGGGAATATATATGTATAAATGCAAATACACACATAATAACAATTGATGAAAGAGAGCATGAATTTGCAGGAGAACAGAGAGGCGTATATGAGAGGGCTAAGAGGAAATCAAATTATAATCTCAAAAATAAACAAAGCCATCAAGAACAGTCTGAGGCAGTCCTCTACTGGCCTGAAGGATGTCCATCTGCAAGGCACGGATGGACCCTGCTTGTTAGGCTTCAAAGCCTAGTGTGTTCTGGCTCCCAAGGAGCCTGACACCAGAACCAAATTGAACAAGGTTCAGGGATTTAACTCATCAGTCTGGCTCATGTCAGAGGCAGACAACTGCAGCTCAGTGGGGTCTAAAATCACACAAACACTGGCTCCTTCTGTGGAACTGAGCTAGGAAGGGACTTGATCAGATCGCTAAGATTATTTCCTTATCATCAAATAACAACCAAGACTTCCAAACAGTGATTTCCCTCTCCCCGGCCCCACACTGCCGATGAAGCTGCCTTCACAGAGAAGATACTGAGACTCAGAGTGGTCAGGAGCTTTCCTGAGGTCCTAGACCTGGTAGGTGCTGAGGCGAAGTTGGGAGCAGGGGCCTTTGAATTCTGAGCCATTTAGTGAGTAGCCATGGACTCCAACTCCAGGCCCAGAGTTATGCATGCAGCGTTTTAGTGTCTGTGTTCTGGGAGCAAGGACAGAACAACACCCAGGAGAGGAGGATACTGACTGACACACAAATGAGCCAGGCAAGTTCAACCCACTCACTAATTCTGGTAAGAACATGTTATCTTAAAGCGTTCTTCAGCCTATCTTTCTGAGGCATTCCTAGATATTAAGTCCTTCAGACAGGTAAATAAAGCCCCTGGGTGCCAGGCTTCGAGACACTGGACATCCTCCCACAATGGGTACCTACAGCAGACAAGACAGGGGGAGGTAGGGAAGGGGTAGAGGGTGCAGAGGCAGCCAATCAGAAGAAACGGTTTCTGGGCCAAATCTCCATGGACATGATCTATCCGATTACAAGGAATCTCTCGGTAGTGATTAGAATATTAAAAAAAAAAAAGACAAGTCCAGATACACACATGTATGGATTGTTTTGGATTAGATTACACATGGCAATGTATAACAGCTTTCTTTGAGTTGTTAGCATATGCTAAACACTACTGTTTTTCATGCACTAACTCAGCTTTTCCTTGTAAGTCCCCCTCTGGTGTATATTTTAATCTCCCTCTTAGTATATGTATATGGGGGTTGTTGAGAAAGTGTTCAAGTCTACAAAGTTGCAATATTATGGGGCTTTAAATGCAAGGTCTGTTTTGCTCCAAATCCTACGCTTTGTTTTTTAGTCGTGTGTATGCGTGTGATGGGGGCTATATCCATGCTAATGACATCGGAAGACAGAAGCAGTTGATCCTCCAGAGCTGGAGTTGTTGGGAATTGAACCCAGGCAAACATCTTCCTCTATGAATAAAATTATTATTTTGGTGCTGAGGATGGAGCCCACATATAGTCTCATGCATGTTACACAAGCACTCTGCCCCTGATCTATCCTACCCAGTCATCTTGTATATAGTTTACCGAATAATAAAATGGTGCAGTTTGTTCCAAAGATTGAATTTGCAATAAAGTGCAGCCTATTCCAAAAGCACACGGGCAAACCCAGATGCAGCTCATCTCTAACTGTGGCTGTGAGACCATCCATTTACTCCCAAACTGTCTCCACATTGACAAACCCTTTGAGTCTTCACTGAACATCAGCTAGGATGCAGAGCATGACCGTGAGTGTCCTGTCTACAGAAGGAAGGGTAGAACCTGTTCTTTTAACCGTATGACAAAGTGGCACCGCGAAGAGTAAATCTCTGTAACATACCTGAGCATTTGGGAACTGTTAGTCAAATTAGATCTTCAAATTTATACCAAAAGGGCTATTCAGAAGGACTGGGGAGTGAGCAAGAGACCTGCTCAGGGCTCAGGAATAGGTTGTTAAAGCTCTTGGTGACTGCCTAGAACCTCATTTGAGAAGGGCCATCATCATCAGAGCCATCAGAGCCATCAAATCCACCGTCCGCCCCCCTGCCCCCCAACGCAGCATGCAGGTCCAAGGTCAGAGAGAACACCCTCAGGCTCAACAGCCTCATTTGTGCCAATGCCAGCAACCACTTCAGGGGGGACGTGGGGTAGGGGCACAGTGGCTTCCAGCGAAGCAGAAACCACAATTCTGAAGAACCCAAACAAGTCACTGATTTGTATAAAACAGATCCACCTCCTGAAGCGGATGCTGAACACAGGTCCCAGTTTCCAAGCAAGAGGCAGACATCCAGTTATGTTTCAGCAAGTGAATGAGAAGCATCTAGCTAAGGTGTTTGTGTGCACACATGGGTGCTCTCTCTAGCATTTTTAATCAGGTCATTATGAGAGTCACTTTTCTCACTGTACGGAGCACTTGGTGTGTGTTCACAATTGCACTTGACCCTTCAGGCAGTGAGATGAAGGGGGAAGAAAAGCATCCTCGCTACTTGATAGGATAACATTCTAAGGTAGAACCTTAACCAACCGATGTTCAGGGATCCCTTTTCTCAGGCCGGGCTAGATGCTGAAGACCAAGTGAGGACAAAGTCCTCTCTCCTGCTCTCTGGGAGCGCACAGTGGGGTCAGAGGAAGGAGTCCATAGTAAAAGGGCAACTACAGGGATAGGGATTCTCTACTCGACAGGATGTGAGGCATCTGCCTGGAGGGGATCCACACAGATGATCCTCCCACCACGCTTTAAGCAAAAGCAGCAATGGCTCATCGGGGAGGTTATGGGGAGAGGTTACAGGGATTCTGCTCTGATTAGGAATTTTTTGTGTGTGACCAATCCCCACCCCTACTCCTCCCCAGAACCTGTACACATACTTCTGCAGTGTCCTGGAACTGGGAAAACTGTCCTTCCACCCTACTGATAAGCACAAGAGGACGTGACCTCAGTTCTATAACCGTTTCAGATTCTACGCACACACACACAATGACAGAATTCAGACTCCAGTTCTGAAAAAAGGGCCTTTAGAGTTTTATGTTGTTTCCTCGAGGCATCTTAAAACTTCAGGGGCAGTAATGGCTCAATAAACAGCAGCAATGGCAGCTGCTGTAACTGAGTCCCTAGCTGCAGATATGTGCCCGGGGTCCAGGGAGGAGCTGCCCACAGTGAGTATAATGGGCAGGTTTTCAGCTCTAGCTAGGACAAACTTTGACCAAGCCCTGCTTCCACAGCCAGCAGGATCAGTGCCAGTTCTCCCATCTCCTAGGTCCCTTGTTCCCGTTCATTGTCTCGGAACACTTTCAGTCTGAGTTTGACACCATTTACTCACAGATTAACCATTTTTGTTCAAGGGACAAGGGATGGCTGAGGTCTGGTTGTGAATAGTTGTGATTTGTACAATTTAATGCTCCCAACAGTTGGCTTTGGGTGGATATGCCAATGCACGTGGCAAAGGCTAAATCCCAATGTCTACACAAAGCCAGAAATACCTATGGCTAGTCACTGAAGGACCTGGGAGGAAGGGATTGTGAAAAAAGAGAGGTCTTAGAACCCACCAATAGAAAAACATTTCCTTAGCCTTTCATCCTATCCTGGCCACGGGGGGGGGGGGGGAAGGGCTTGCCTGCCCCTCTCCCACCCGTGAGATGGGAAGGGACATGATTCAGGAACCCTAAGGTTACCTTTGAATCTAGGTACCTCAGATGACACCCATCATCCTCTTACCTTTGATATCTTTTTTTTTTCATAATACCTTATTTTTGTTGAATACATTTCACAACCTTCTGAGTTGAGCAACCCAGAAGAGTGACAACGGGTTGGAAAAACTGGCCCAACTCAGTGAGATATGAGCTATTGTGCAACTCAAGATGACCAGACACAAAGGCATGAAAATCTTCTTGGATCAATAGTGGAAAATAAGATTTGAAGGGAAAGCAAGAAAAATGACTTCAAGCTTGTCTCCCCTGCCCAACCCTTCATTTGCACAGTAAGCATGAAGGTTTTCTGTGGTCATCTTTTCTTTATAATCACACCAAACTTCAAATTGACACATTATACTTGTGGTGTTTGATGCTGGAGATGACCCCTGGAGGCCTTGAGCCTGTTAAGTAATCCCTCTGCCCTGAGCTAAATCCCAAGATTCTTGCTTCCTTTTCAAGGTCTCATGACTGACAATGCCAAGACTTCAAACTTCTCTTCAAAGCACCGTATTTCATCCTGATCCACAACTTTGATTACAACTGACAGGGTATTGAGTATTAAACAAAAATAATGTATCTCACCTTTCCTCCCATGTTGAGGGAGGGCTTGAAGGACTGTGACCTGGACTACAAGTCACTGACTTTGCTGTCCTGAGAATTTTCTGAGGCAAGGCACTAGGATATATGAAGTGACAAGGGATGGGGGTTGGTGGTAGGGTAGAGGTCCTGAATTTTGGCTCTAGATATAAGCTGGGCATCACTTAATACTTTGGGGCGCTAAGCCCTGATAAGTGAAAGATTTGACAAGTAGCCTGACTGACAGCGGCTTAGATAGAAGCCCACACACTACTTCTTGGTGATACATTAAAACTTAGTCCCTGCTCTGTACAGATTTATCTGTCCTTTGAACATCCTGTCCTACCTCATGATGGGGCTTTATTTTATATCCGATGCTACAGCTGGCCAGCCCCTCATGCCCAGCACTGAACATTCAGGTCCAATCCTGGTCTTGGGGAGCACTTGGGTGACCCTGAGCACCCAAGCTTCTGACAGCTACTAGAACTGAACAGAGACACGAAGATGTGGCAGCATCTTGGAAGCCACCCTCAGGAAGAAGACCCTGGCTCATCACCTAGACCTCTGCCCAGTGTGCATTCCCTTTGCATCTGGATCCCGCTGCGGTGTTGGTGTTATGGCATTTACGCCCTAACCACCGCCAGGAAAACACAGTAAAACACAGTATCTCGCTTGGAGTCAGCAATGGATAGCCAAGTTCAGTGATGGGACTTGGACAGCGGGCCCCGAGCCCTTCTGGAGGCTGAAGACACAAAGTTAAAAGCAGGAAGAACCCAAACCACAATCTTAGATGTAAGCGGGTTGGGCAACATGCGGTCCAGGCGACCCCAGGAGTGATCAGAAAAGGGGAAATGTTGTACAAGGCAAAGACCTGTGCAAAAGAACTCGAACACGGAAAGACAGAGCTGGGGTGCCGAGCTTCGTTTTCTACTTCTGCAAAATGAGGGTTTTGGACGAGATGATCTCCTCACTCTAAAGTTCTCTAGACCTGTTCGATATACCAGGCCGATGTCAGAGGCTCATAAAAGGAAAAGGAAGAAAAGCGGGAAAGAGCAAAGAGAAGGGATCAGAAGACGCGGGGCACTAGGGACAGGCTTGGCGGGTTTTCTGAATTTCTCTGCCTCCTCCCACACCTGCGTGTTCAGAGATCCGCCAACGCCCCGCATCTGTGGGCTTCGGACAACGAAGCTCTTCCTCCTCACTTTTTTTTTTTCTGGAAACCGTGGGGCAGAAGCTGTTGAGCAAAGGATGGCAGAGGGAAGGGTGTCGCTAGGGTCCAGAGGGCAGGTGAGCAGACCCGGTTGACCTGGCACCAAGCTGGGGATGGCGGGGAGCCCTCGAGTCCCAGCCAGGCAGCCCTGGACAAGCCAAATTTCATTTCCCTCAACTTCGATCTCGGATAAAGGGTGTTTGCAAAAGGCAAAAAGAAAAAAGGAAAAAAAAAAAAAAGGAAAAGTTTTGGAGGACTTTTCCCGAAGTCTGGCTGTAGGCGGGGTCGGAGGGTGGTGCCTACAGCCTGATTCGCCGCGGAGACAGTGCAGAGGCGCGGATTGGCGCGCGGGGACCCGGGCCGGGAGAGCGGGCGTGGGGGAGGGGAGGCTCCGCGCCCGCGGGAGAGGCTCGCGCCGGGAGCGGGTTAATTTCAAATCGGGGGCTCGACTGCTCCTGGACGGCCACGCTCCCGCGGCCTGCCAGTCGGCCCCCCCAGTCCCGGCCCCGGTGCCGCCCCCGGCACCCACCTCTGCGCGGCGGGGCGAAGCGAGTCTCCCTGAGACGCGCTGGCTCCCTGAGACGCGCAGCCAGGATTCGGGGCCACCCCGGATCGTCAGCCCTGGAAGAGGATTGACAGGTGAGCGGGGAGCAGACTGTCGCGGCGGGGTTGCGGGATCCCGGGAAGGCCTGGGTGAAGGCGGCCGTTTCCCGCCTCCCGCCCCGCCCGGGCCCGTGGGGAGGAGCCGAGCTCCTGCGCAGAAGGCGGGGGAGGGGCTCGCCCGCGCTCCTACCCCGCGTATTCCGGGGCGGTACTAGCTACGGTCCTGCTTTCCGCGCCAAATTTTTAAATCGAAGGCGGAAGGTCCGGCCCCGCCTCGGGAACCTCTAGCCAATCGCAGGCCTTCACCGGGCTTACTGATTGGCTGGGAGCCGTCGCCCTGGAAACCGTGAGATGCTGTCGGGCGGCCCCCAGGGGCGGTGCAGTTGGCGGGGAGGAGGAGGCAGTGCTTGCGCCCGGCGGGAAGCAGGCTACTGCTGGGGACTGTACCTGGGACCCCGAGCGCAGCTTACCGTGCGCTTTGGCGTTGCGGTGATTTCGGCACCTAGGGAACCCCTCCCTCGCTCCAGTACTTCGCGTATTGAAAGAAGCCTGAAAAAGGGGGTCAAAATCCCAAAGCTCTCTGTAAATGCCCGATCGTGCGCTTAGAGCGCAGTGGCTGAATTGGAGGGTTGTTCTCCCGCTGCTTCACAAATCCTTCCTTCTGATCCTGTGCACGTGTGTGTCAGGCGAGAAACTTCAGCATCACCCCCGATGCAGGCTCGGTGTGTGCTCCGTCGGAACCCGGGCTCGTGCGCTCCGTCCGCAGCCCGGATCAGTGTACAGGTGGGTGCTTGTTACAGCCATCTCTGAATGTGAGAGAGGACTGTCACTGCAGATTCTGCGTTTGCTTGAAAGTCTCGTGACAGAAGGGTTTGATGGAGGAATTTACTGCTGTCTGTTGGCGCGGTCTGCCTAGAGGCGCTGTCTGTCCTCGAGGGGCCAAAAATAAACCTGGTTTGTCATTTTTTTTTTGTTTCTTTGTTTCCGGGGGCTCTTGTGTACGTGAATCATTTTCATCAGCTCTTAATTCTCGCTTTTTTTTCCCTTTTAAGGGTAGTAAAAAGCTTTAATCGATTGGACTACTTATACCACTGGAATTTGGGGAGGAACTTCAGGGTTTTCGTTTTTAAAGGCACACTAAATGTATGAGGAATTGACAAAATGGAGAACCAAAAGGTATTTTTTTTAAAGTTCAGTCTATATTGTTGCAATGCCAAATGAAGTATCATCCTGAGTTTTTCGTTAATAAGTTTTCGTTAAGTTTTTCGTTTGACAGTTATGAATGCTGTATCCTTTAGTTAACTTTTACAGAAATCCAGAAGGACATGTTAATTTTTGAAGATGACTGCCCAAGGTTAAAGTAACCTTTTTGTTTTAAAAGTTTAGTATAAATTTCATATAGATGGGAAAAGTTTTTTTTTAGTACTTAATAAAAAAAAACAACATGTATATGTTATTTACATGAACCATTGGAATTCAGAAAGGTCATAATTTGGTATTGGATTTCTTTGTAAGATAACATTAAAAAAAAATTTCAGCCTTTTAACCTACTGGGCCTCAGAATGCTGTTTATGACAAATCTCCCGGAAGCATTTAGATGTTAAAATACTGTCCTTGGCAGTTTTCCCTGGAACCCCATCCTTGAGTCAGCACCTCCTGAGGGCACCACACTGAACTGAAAATTCAGGTGCCAGCCCCATGTGACCTCCCTCTGCCTGGGGTCCTCTTCAGCTAAGTAGCAGATTCAGCAGAAATACACACTGGAAAACACTTGACGAGCCCTTAGTTTCATGGTTGTAATAGAGGATTGTCAACCCTAAAGTTACTGAGGAAACAGTGACTATCTCTGTTCTCTGAGTTGTTGCCTTCCAAGTGAGTTTCTTTAAGAATAGTGTACTTCCTGGAGTCTAAAAGTGAAAGGGGCCCAGTCTCTACTAGCCTTATGAACTGCTATTAACTTAACCATTGTAGCTAACTTACCACAGCAGGAACTAGCTCTGAGGCCTTAAATGGCTAACTTTACTTCTCTGGGTTCCATTTTCTGCATTTGTACCTCAAGAGTTGGTGTTGAAAGCAGATTTTTTTTCTGGTCAGAAGTCCTGCTGGTAGGCAGGAGGCCCTAACCATAAGGGCACCCTCACCTTGGCTGCTTGAGCCTGGTCCTGGTCCTGGGTATGTCATTGAGCATCCATTGCATAGAGCCGCCCCACTGGGTGGAGCATGGTTTGGATCCTGAAAACCTTTACTTGATGTATCATTAGTAGAGGCTGCTTCTAGGAATTTAAAAGTGATCAGTTTACTTGGAGTGATTGGTTCTAGTAAGGAAAGGGAGTGAGCTCTAAGCTATCTTTACAACCCTCCTTTCTCAAAATAGAATTTAAAAATAAAACCTGTAGTTAACGTGATTTATTAATTTAAATTCTTAGATCAGAGGGTGAAGACATTTAGATCCACGGTTTCTGCCAAGTTAAAAAAGTGGGAAGTTTAACTATTAAATAGACAGTAGTAGCAAGGTATACTGGGACATGCATGTGATCACAGCACTCTAGAGGCTGAGGCAGGAGGATTGTAAATGTAAGGTCAGCTTGTTGCTATATAGTAAGTTCCAGACTGGTTGGAATGGATAATGAGACCTTGTCTCAAGCAAAAAAAAAAAAAAAAAAGAAGAAGAAAATACGGTCAAGAGATCACTGTGATATTCTTAACCTACTTGATCAATATTAAAGGCAGAAAGCTTTCTGATAGGGTCTGTTTTACAATGAACTCAGTTATTAATTCTTTCTAAACCAGGAAAACCTCTTTTCTGAGCCACATAAAAGGGGAATCACGAAAAGCCCCCTGCAAGAGTCCTCAAAGGCCAATGTGGTATTGGCTGAGATCCAACCCGATTTGGGCCCTTTAACCACACCAACCAAGCCCAAGGAAGTCTCCCAAGGAGAGCCATGGACACCTACAGCCAACCTGAAAATGCTTATCAGCGCCGTGAGCCCAGAGATCCGAAGTAGAGATCAGAAAAGGGGCCTGTCTGACAACCGAAGTGGATTACCTGAAGCCAGAGACTGTTTGCACGTAGGTTTACAGGGGGAGGGGGGAGGCTGGGTGGTAGCTGGGGGGCTTGTAGAGGAAGGGAAGGTCAATATAGAACCCAGAGCCGTTTGGAAAGCTGCTGTTGACCTGCTGAGGGCGGGAAGAGTTTGTATCTTTGGAGCACAACACTGGGAATTGTAGACTCTATGAATGGGTGATCCTTATCCCAGGCTTCCTTTAAGGCCGTTCTTATCCCCCTCCCACTCTGTTGCAGCTGTTCAAACCGTGTGCATGTGTGGGTAAGAGGAGTTAGTCATCTAGCACAGATGCCCCTCATAAATCTGTCAAACTTGGTTTCAGAACGAGACGTTATTTACCCCTTCCTCTGCAGGAACACTTATCTGGAGACGAATTTGAGAAGTCCCAGCCGAGTCGGAAGGAGAAGAGCTTGGGATTGCTGTGCCACAAATTCTTAGCGAGGTACCCCAAGTACCCCAGCCCTGCTGTGAATAATGACATCTGCCTGGACGAGGTGGCCGAGGAGCTCAGTACGTATGCCAGCTGCCAGGGCGGTTAATGATTAGAGTAAGTCTGTGGACTTAACTCCTTAGAATCCGACTGAGCTCATATAGTCAGTCACGTTATCACAGATTCAGGTAAGGCCGTGTGGAAATTAGAAACCTCACGAGCCCTGTTAATTGGAGAGTAACTCAGTCTTAGGAGCGAAGAAATGGCGGTGGAGCATTTCTGGGTTCAGGCTGTCCCTGAAGCTGTACAGGAAGGAAATGGTGTTTTATGACTTGTTTCACAAACAGCTGTGGCTCTGACATTCGCCTTGACCCTGTCCCTGAGGAACTAGTGCATCCATAGTTGAATAAAGGGATGGTTTCTGTGACTCTGCCTCTCTGCTATTCGAGACCGAGGATGGGTTAGGTGGTTATTCTGTTTTTGACATAAGTTATGGGTGTTCTCGCTTTACCACTCTGTGAAGATCTGATTCTAGAGCTAAAAAGGAGTCTAGCAGATAAAAGTAGCTTTGAAATCATTAAAATATATTTCTGTGTGCATGTGCAAGTATGGATGTCTATGTGTGTTCCTGTGTGCACAGGGCCAGAGGTCAACTTTGGGTATCTTTCCTCAGGAACCTTGGTTTCTGAGAACGGGAGTCTCCCTGGGACCTGGGGCTCACCAATTAGTCGAGGTTGGCTTTTCAATTGGGTGCTGGGGAATCAAACTCAGGCTAGCACTTTCCCAGGGGAACCATCTCCCCAGCCTGAAAGTATCTTAGTATTCAGAATAGTGATTTAATGTGTAGTTGTCACTCCATAAAGAAAAAGACCGCCTTTCTAAGCTGGAATGTTAATTCATGATTTAAGAGTATGCCACTTGGATCCACCTACTCTTCACATACACTCTCTGGCTAGGTGGCATGTGTCTGCTCTTTGACTACTCAGCAGGAGCTTGTATAGATCTGTAAACAGAAAATGCAAAAATCCCGCTTCAGTAGAACCTATCTTCAGTGGAACAATGGTTACCGAGGAAAGGACACGTGTGTCAGGCAATATATGTTACAGAAAAAGAGGGGGATTATCTAAAACATCATAAAAGGGCCAGGCATGTGGGAGCAGTACTTTCTGACCATAAACTAAAGGCTCAGATCAGGCCTGGCTATAATGCAGACATCCGGTCCAGGTCTTGTAAGAAGAGAAGCAGGGGCCTATGACGACTGGTGGGGGAAGGACCAGCCCAGGAAAGAACCCTTTATGCTGGTTCTCAACTGGCAGTCACCAGGAACAGCAAGAGGCCACTAGGGGGAGCTCTATTAAGCACATTTCCAGAAAGCTGGGATTCTGTCCAGTAGTGAAATTGAAATCAACTTTAAAGGTAAATTTCTGAAATAAGGAGACTCTCACCAGGCAGAACACTGAAACCCCCTCTGGATTTACAAGAGCCATAGAATTGCTAATCTTGGCATCACTGGTGGTAGGTAGAACGTGGGCCAAATTAGACCCCAAAGAAATGTACCTTTCTGCTCTTTCATTTAGGTTTTTAAGAAATGGCATCATGGATTTTATACTTTTTTAAAAAAGAACTCTCTCATGGATTTTATACTTTTTAAAAAAAGAACTCTCTCTCTCTCTCTCTCTCTCTCTCTCTCTCTCTCTCTCTCTCTCCCCCCGTGTGTGTGTGTGTGTGTGTGTTTGTGTGTGTGTTTGGTCTTGGAGACCAGAAAAAAAAAGTGTTGAATCCCTTGTAGCTGGAGTTACAGGTTGTGAGAGCCGCCCACTATGGTTCTAGGAACTGAACTCTGGTCTTCTAGTAGAGCAGCAAGTGCTCTTAACCACTGAACCATCTCTCCCGCCTCAAATCTCAGCACTTTGCACCTCTGATATGGTTATAGTAGGCAGATGTGGGTACTAGCAGGGGAATAAAGGAATGGGCTCAAAATTGTGGCAGTTAGACTATTAGAGACTTGGTCTTCCAACTTCCTAGCTATCTCTGAGGCAAGTCTGAACTTCTTTGTCTACCCCAGTAAAATACAGGTAACAGTGGTCACCACTTGTGTTAGAATGAAGTGGTCCTAGATGCTGCCATTTAGATCCCTATATAGACGGCGACCGCCTCATGAGCTCATTTCTGTGAGAGAGCCATGCCTTTCTCGCCTGCACAGTGCTTGTTGTGTGTGTTGTGTTATTCGGATGCACCCGCCGACTGGTAGGAAGGGTGATTCCGTTGTGAACACACAGTGAAAGTCTGTGCCTTCCTGGCAGATGTGGAGCGCCGGCGGATTTATGACATCGTGAATGTACTAGAGAGCCTGCACATGGTGAGCCGCCTCGCCAAAAACAGGTACACCTGGCACGGTCGACACAATCTCACCAAAACCCTCGGGACGCTGAAGAGTGTCGGGGAAGAGAACAAGTATGCTGAGCAGATCATGATGATCAAGAAGAAAGAATATGAGCAAGAGCTCGATTTCATTAAGAGTTGTGGCATAGAGGACCACGTGATCAAGTCAAACGCCAGCCAGAATGGGCATTCAGACGTGTGTTTCGTAGAACTCCCTGGCGTGGAATTCCGGGCAGGTGAGGCGATATCGCATGGTGCCCCTTGCAGATTGAGAAAAAAAAAAAAGATGCGTGGAGACTCCGGGCAGCTACCATAACTTGTTTTGGGGTTGGGTTGGGTTTGATGAGACTGTGTCTCTGTACTCCAATCTGGCCTTGAGTTCCTGATGGTCCTCTCGCTCCATTTCCCCAGTGCTAGGGATCTGGGCGTGGGCCGCCATGCCCAGCCACCCCTGCAGCTGTCGGCTTTGTGGTCCAGTGGGGCTCTTTTTAAGGCTTGTTACTTTTCCCTCCTTGAATGTTAATTCTCTAATCCCCGTCTTTCTCCAAAGCTTCTGTAAACAGCCGCAAAGACAAGTCCTTACGCGTGATGAGCCAGAAGTTTGTGATGCTGTTTTTGGTGTCGACGCCTCAGATAGTGAGCCTGGAAATTGCTGCCAAGATTTTAATTGGGGAGGACCACGTAGAAGATCTGGATAGAAGCAAGTTTAAAAGTAAGTGTCACAATTGCCCGGGAGGCTTGGGAACCGTTCATGAACAACAGAACTGCTTCACCTATCGTTTGATCGGGCACCGAGCAGATTTCTGGGTACATGTCTATGTTCTATCTCCGCTCACCTACCTCACCCCCACCCACCTCATCCCACCCCTCCAGTGGTGCTACTGCTGACGGGTGGAATTCAGCAAGACATATAACCTTCTTATGGTCTGACACTTTGGTGCCATCTGATACTGCAACTGTCCCCATTTTACGTGGCTAGAAGCTCCCAGGACTTAAATGAGCAATCGGTTGTAAAGTAAATCCAGCTCCTGGATCTCATCTCTCCACTAAATCTGATACGTGAGGGTGTAAGTAGTTTCCACTAAATCGTCCCCTGTTGGCCTTGCAACACAGATGGCTTGCCACTTCGAAAGAGTTCTAGCCAGATGGCTGCTGTGAACTTAGCTGGTCCCTAACCAGCTCTGTTCCCCTGGTAATGGCAGGCACTGAAGGCACCTCCACAGAAAAGGTGTGGAAAAGAGCTGAGCAGACAGGGCTGAGCTTCCACAGGAAGCTTGTATCCACAGGAAGCTTGTATCCACAGGAAGCTTGTATCCACAGGAAGCTTGTATCCACAGGAAGCTTGTATCCACAGGAAGCTTGTATCCACAGGAAGCTTGTATCCACAGGAAGCTTGTATCCACAGGAAGCTTGTATCCACAGGAAGCTTGTATCCACAGGAAGCTTGTATCCACAGGAAGCTTGTATCCACAGGAAGCTTGTATCCACAGGAAGCTTGTATCCACAGGAAGCTTGTATCCACAGGAAGCTTGTATCCACAGGAAGCTTGTATCCACAGGAAGCTAATGCAGAAAGAGCTACTGGGGGAATCAATGAGGCAGAGCTGTCCTGAGAGAGCTTGTAGATTGTCTGGGCCCTTGCCCTGAGATACCACGTCCTGTAAAGCTCTACTGGTGTGTAGAAGTAAGCCAAGACATCCCTGGGTTGATAGTTTATCCACAAGACGGAATTAAGTAGAGAGTAAGGCACTAATACTGGCGGGGCTCGGAAAAAGTATAATCTGAAGAGACACATCCTGATACTGCCAATGGATCCCCTGATTTTTCTGAGTCACCAGGAGCTTTTCAGCTCGACACTGCCACTGTCACAGTCACAGCCGTGGAAGCTGTTCCAAGAACTACAGATGTGCTATTTGCCCAATCCTTGGGGGAAATAAATACAGAACCCCCCTGGCAGGGCTGTGAGGCAGGAGACTCAGTTTGTAACCTTGTACTCTGAACGCTGGCATAAAGGCAGACTTGTTTAAAGGCAAAGGCAGAGTTTTTCAAGATCAGTGAGGTGTGTAGAGTCTTTGCATACTTTGCAGGGTTAGTGTATGTGTTTGTGATATAGAACTTTGCAAGCCTGTGATACTGTGTAAATCTCATTACAAACTGTCATGGTTAGAAAAGCCACACGTTTCCAACCACTCCGTTTCTGATTCTTCCCATTCTGACTCAATGAGAAGACACCTCGGAACATGACATTTCACAAACAGGATCATCTCATCAAGTCACTTCCAATGGAAACCTGGACCACCGCCCTTTCAAAACTCAAGACCAGCAGTCACTCCTGAAATATTTAAAACTCCTTTTCTTGTTTCAATTCAAGCAGTGTTGCTAGAAGTTATAGTTGTTGTATATATATAGTATATAATAGTTATTGTTAGACTAACTTGAAAGGAGTCAGGAGTTTCTGCCTGATGCTGGCAGGGTAGCTCTTGGATACACCTGACTTTCTTAGGAGACAAAATCCTGTGGTCTTTCATTATTCTACTTAACGCTATACATGCTTTTGTGTTTCCTCCAGCAAAAATTAGAAGGCTGTATGATATTGCTAATGTTCTGAGTAGTTTGGACCTTATCAAGAAAGTTCATGTTACAGAAGAAAGAGGTCGAAAGCCGGCTTTTAAATGGACGGGCCCAGAAATCAGCCCAAACAACAGTGGTATGTCTGCTTTTGTTGTTGCTGTTTTCATTAGTTGTTTGTCTTTTTAATCTGGAGGGATTCTCTCCCCTCCTCCCTACGTAGCCCCACATGTGAGAAGACCATACGTAGAAAATTGGAAAAGCAATTCAAGATAAATACTCCTATAGAAAGGTGGCTACTCTGACTTTGGACAGACTTTCAGGGAGAGGTCCTTCAGTGCAGGAATTTGGAATGAAGGCTCTGGAGTGATAGTGACGGCTGCGTAACCCAGGCCCATGATATTTTCATAAAAGTGTATCCTTGGCCAGTGTCTTCTCTGGCTGTGCCCACAGATCTATTGTGGAATGCATTTCTTAAGAGAGGCCTCCCAAGTGGAGCAGGCATGAGGGTCACCAGCTTCCACCAGCTCTCACATTCCCCTGAGGAGAAAATAAACAAGATTTTATATATCACAAGAGAGGAAAATCAATAGTGAATGCACACCGGCATTTTTCTGGTCTTGAGAGCCACCTGTTTAGTATTGAGGGGTTTGACCATGGAATGAATTTTTTTCTTTTTTCTTTTTTTTTTTTTTTTTTTTTTTGTCTGTACTGAACATGTGCAAATGTTTTCTGATCAGTGTTCCCTAAAGAATATGTAGTGATAACTCTTTGTAAACATGGGCATTATATTAGATATTTCAAGTCACCAAGAGAAGATTCAGCATAGACTGGAAGCTGTGTTTGGCTTCCGTGCCATTGTATGTGAGGGGCTTGCGCTTCTGCGACTCTTGGCACGCAGGAGGCATTCTGGAACACGTCCTTCCTCAGATATGGAGGACCAGCCATGCAGGGCAGGGTCAGAGATGGAGCATGGAGAACTGTCTCTAACTGAGAGGTCCTCGAGGCAGAGCGCTGAGAGCAGGTGCACACAGTGGGCACCCTACGCTGTTTCCCAACGCTGCGCTTCGATTTCCTCTGTTGCAGGGAAGCAGGGTCGACTGTGCTTTACACACACTGGCCTCTTCCATTTCAGGCTCCAGCCCAGTCATGCCTCTTACCGCCTCCTTAGAGGCCGAGAAGTCTGCAAAAGAGAACTGTGCCAAAAACCTCTTCTCTACACGGGGGAAGCCCAGCTTTACGCGACACCCGTCCCTTATCAAATTGGTAAAGAGCATAGAAAGTGATCGGAGGAAGATCAGTTCCGCACCCAGCAGCCCTGTCAAGAGCAGCAAAGGTACGTTTTCCTGGACAGTCAAGACTCCACTCAGGATGGCCTCTGATCTGCTTTCTTTTGACCTGCTCAACCCCTCATACATACGAATTAAGGGTAAAAAGCGCTTTGTGGGGTTTCACTGCTGGGCGGTGGCGGATACATGCTTTCTGTTCCCTTGACTCCCAAGTTTTCTTCCACGTGTCTGCTCAGTCTTTACCTTTGACCATCCTCTCCCTTCTTCTCTATTTTACCAGCTGAGAGTTCTCAAAATTCTCCACCCGTCCCAAACAAAATGGCTCAGCTCGCTGCAATTTGCAAGATGCAGTTGGAAGAGCAGTCATCAAGGTAGGCTGGCTACGCGGCTGGAGGCGAGATGCACTGCCATCTCAGTGTGGTCTTAGATGGGATTGCTTTCTGCCAGGGTAGGCATTACCCTTGGAAACTGGAGAGATGGCCTTTACAGTGTCTGGCCTCAGCCAAAACAGACCAAAACGCTGCTGCTTTTGGTGTGAAAGTGTGACTTTAACTGGGGCAAAAAGCGGTAGGCTGCAGGGATTGGGAAATGGTTTGATGGGTAAGGTGCCTGGTACTCAAACGTGAGGAGCTGAGTTGAGATCCCTGATGCCCCCATACAAGGCCTGGCATGGCAGCAGCCGTCTCTATGGCTGCTGGGGGCTCCATCGGGTTCATTATCCAGCCGCCTCAGCTAAACTGATTAACAACACCCATCTTTAATCCCACTGTGGAGTTACGGTCACTGAAGAATCCTAGCTCACTGGCTGGCCAGTGCAGCTAAACTGATGAACTCCAGGCTCACTGAAAAGATGAAAGTCACTAAGGAAGACATCTCATGTCAGCCTCTGGCCTCCACGTGCCTGCATGTTCACACACATCCAGACAGGAATGCTTAGGAGTAGTGTGGTTCCGTGACGGTCCATAAATCTTCTCTTTCAGTGAACCCAGGAAGAAAGTAAAAGTAAACCTAGCAAGATCTGGGTACTACAAAGCGCTGGCGCCCCTGGACCCTGCCGTGAACACTGATCTGGAACTGCCTACACCGTCCCTTGTCCAGCCCCTGGGGGTGGTCCCCCTGATCCCTAGCCCGTTGTCATCTGCAGTGCCTGTGATCCTACCTCAGGCCCCTTCGGGCCCATCCTATGCCATCTACTTGCAACCTGCCCAAGCCCAAATGTTGACTCCACCCCCTGGTCTGAGCCCGACAGTCTGCCCCACCCAGTCCTCTAATGCTACTGGATCCAAAGACCCTACAGATGCCCCCACTGAGAAGACCACCACAGATGCCACAAAGCCCAGTGCCTCCTGCAGATCTGGCAACGCACAGCCAGCACCAGAAAGACAAGGTGCTAAGAATCGAAGCAAGGAGACGACTGGAGATTGGGGCACCAAGAGGACGATCATTGCGGAGGACAGTGGTCCCAGTTCCCTAAAGAAACCTAAAGAGGACCTGAAAGCGCTTGAGAACATCCCCACCCCAACGGTGAGTATAGCCTCAGATGGGATGGTGCTTTTTAAGTTCTAGCAATCCCAAGGCTGACTCCGCAAGAATTTGGTGGCTTGTGAAGTTTTACCAAAGCAAAGAACGGGTCAGAAGACAAAGAATTGTCCCTTAACATTCCCTGTCCAAATGAAGTCTGAGGCAGCTAATCCTTACACGGATGACAGCAGGGACATTTTTAAACCTTGAGAGGAAAAGCTGACTTGCTCTCTTTTTAAAGCATCATGAGTGGCTGTCCCTAAGTCCATTTCTCCATTCCCATACTAGAACACAAACACCTGTCATGAGAGTCATAAATAGTTTATAAGCAGTTGTCACCACAACTGCGGGGATACACAGGCCTCCCTCCCGTAACTCACGCCTTCTGAGTCACTCCTCAATGTTTGCTTGGTGTCATGTACCTGTTGGCTAGAAGAGAATTTGCCTACCCCATTTATCATATATTTTGTGTAAGTTGAAAGGTCAAGGTGATCTTGTCAACCCAAAAGGTACGGCAGACACCTTGACTTCTAGAGATGTTTGCCCTCTAGGTGATTTTCTTAGGTAAGATTAGATCAGGAAAGAATTAATATTTATTGTACACACCCATACATTGTGTGTCGTAGACTTGAGAGTCTTACTTAGAAGTCCACCTTGAGTCACAGGACAATGGGCCATGAAACGAAGTATCATTAACAGATGCAACTAAACACAGAAGCAGAACTCAGTCTCTTCTTTTCCCCCTGTTGTTAAGTTATTTGGCTTCTCCACATCTTGTTTTTCTTTATCTGTCATGAGTTTATTCCTCTAACACCCCCCACCCCTCCCTCCCTGCCATTAGAAGAAATTGCCCCAGATCAAGTCTTACCCAGCACCCTCCTTTGATACCTGCTTCTGTGTACTCACCCCAGTTTTTGTGGGACTAGGTAAATTTATTACATGAAGAGATTTACAAAGGGCTTTGTGATCCCTTTAGGACACCGTATTGGCAGGATGGCATTGTCTACCACTGCTTGTTGAGGTAGCTTGAGCCTGGAATCTTTCCTAAGGATAGCCTCATGGGAATTCAAGTCATCAGCTATCTCATGAATTATTTTGTACTTAATGTACATGCTAGGAGGTGTGCATTGGCCCTGGCTTGACTCCGGATTGATACCTTGATTGGTATTCCGGAAGGGCCATAATCTCTTTAGGCCAGTGTGTGTGATTTTGCAATGCTTTCCTGGTATTCCCTGGGTACCAGATCAGAGGTTTTAGATTTCTCATGTCTCCCAGTTCCCATCTCCGTTGAACTCATTTTGACTCTTTAGTGTGGACTGAGCAGGAAAAGAAAATGATTCAGGTGCTAAATTCATTCAATAAACATGTTCTGAGAACCCAGACCTGTAGGGATGGAGTGGAGTCGGTATGCAAATAAATGCAACTATATCTGATAGTAGGTCATAAAGACAGAACAAAATAGGATAAATGATCAGGAGATAGGGGTGCAGAAGGCTGTAGGAGGTGACATTCAAGAGGAAAAACAAAATCCATTCTGCTAACTTCAAGAAATGGTATTCTTGAAATGGTATAGGCTAAAAGAATTATAAATGTTATTTGTTGAAATCGAGTAAGTCAGTAATCACAGTAACTTGTCCATCAGAGAGGATAACTATCAGTGACATTAGCAGCCCTATGTGAAATGCCCAAACCCAGCCATTAAGAGTTGTCAGTGCCTGCATCTTTCAAGGCACCATCTCCTGATGACTTTGAACAACACCTGAGAAACAGTTTACATCTTTCAGCACTGGATTCCCTGAGTTCCCTGGTTCCCAAGGAAAAGACTGATCAAGAGCTAGGGATCAAAGTGTTGTTTTGACAACAGTGAGAAGAAGGATCTGAAGGAGGGTGAAAGGAGGTCCCTGTGTCTAAGAGATGCTTTTAGAGTCTCCAGTCTCAGCACAGGAGGTGGGGGCAGACTTTGGGGGTACTCCAGCCACGCACACACCCTTTGTGTTTAGGACTGTGCAGCAGTCTAACAGGGTGGGACATCAACAACCACAGTGCAGGCTTGTGCCTATTGGCCTCTGGGCCTCTAATATGTACCAACTGGTGCTTCTTTTCTGCCTGTCAGCTTTGGCCTCTGGCGCAGTTTGCTTTCCACGTGAGGAGACTGCTGGGTCAGTCCTTGTAAATATTTTCCTTGTTAAAAAAAAATTACAAAGAAATAGACTGTTTGGGCAGTTCTTTAGTTCTCCAGCAGGAGTCTGAAAACCTGGAAGGCCAGCTAGTATATGTGCTTGATTCCCTAGGACGTAGGATTTCGTTTGCATCCACTCAACTCTGTCCCTGTTGGGGTACAAACAGCCCCTATACAAAGGGTGTGGCTGCATTCCAAAGAAGTCTGTGCAAAAAAAAAAGGTCAGACACAGTCTCGTTCTGTATTCAGTCACTCCTTTTACTAAAGGGAGTACCTGACCCCATGTTCTTCTAGTGTGCATGTGTGTGAGATAAATGCTTTCTCCTTATTTTGTAGACCCTGTTCCCATCAGGATACCTCATCCCTCTTACTCAGTGCTCATCCCTGGGGCCAGACTCTGTGTTGTCTAACACAGAAAACTCAGGTTCACCTTCCCCAAACCACAGGATCTACGGCTCCCCAATTGCAGGTAAGTAGATGACAGATCCCCATTAAGACGTGAGCCAGCCTGCAGTTCACTTACACAACGTCAGCTTCCTGAAAAAATGCCTGATTTAAGATGTCACCTCCAACCCCTGTCTTTTCCAGGTGTGATCCCAGTGGCATCGTCTGAACTCACTGCTGTGAATTTCCCCCCATTCCATGTGACACCTCTGAAACTTATGGTCTCCCCAACGTCTATGGCAGCCATACCTGTTGGGAACAGCCCGCCTCTCAACTCCAGCCACCCTGCTCCCGCTCAGAATCCAAGCTCAGCCATTGTAAACTTTACCCTGCAGCACTTGGGACTCATCTCCCCCAGCGTGCAGATGTCTGCCAGCCCGGGGCCTGGGGCTGGCACAGTCCCTGTGTCCCCACGTGTAGAAGCAGCTAGCGTCATACCAGATAACTTGAGCTCTCGGCAAGGGAGGGCCACCAACCTTGACTCGCCAGTCCTGGGCCAGACCCAACTAAACGGACAACCAGTTGCTGGGACAGGGGCACAGCAGGTAAGTGCGTATTAGGCCTAAACCTTGAAGATGACCTTGACCTTTTGATCCTCCGGCTTCTGCCTCCCAAGTTGCTAGGATTGCCATTTAATTTGATTATCTGTATCATGGGAGGGCTCATGTTTGCTTTCCTGCATTGGAGAGGGAATTACAACAGGATGAATGACTGAGGGCAAACCTTCCTTCCAGACCCAAGAATGCCCAAGGAATCCATATTACTAGGTTGTCATAAGATTTTTGTCTCTTAGCAATAGTAATTGAGAGTTTGAAGAAATGCATTGAGGCTCACCCTGCCCATATAGGATATATTAGTCACCCAGCAATTCAGATATCATCCAGCCCAGTCTTGTGTCTTCTGGAGAGCGTGGGTCACCATGGCTCTGATACCTTTTTTCCTTGTTCTCTCCAATCAGCCTGTTCCTGTGACACCCAAAGGCTCCCAGTTGGTGGCTGAAAGCTTCTTCCGTACTCCAGGTGGACCAACCAAGCCTACCAGCTCATCCTACATGGATTTCAATGGTGCTAACAAAACCTCCTTTGGAACCCTCTTTGTCCCACAGCGCAAACTGGAAGTCTCAACTGAGGATGTCCACTGATTGACAGATGGTGGTTTAATTTAATTTTCTAAAGAGCTATTTAATGAGACGATATACACATACAGATGGAGAGAACACCACCTTTAAAAATACTGTAAATATTTGGGGTTTTACTCAATATCACAGCAGATATTTGTCATGCTTACACACACACACACACACACACACACACACACACACACACACATATACATGCACACGCATTTGTACAAGGCCAAATTCAGCCTTCAGTACTATAAAATAAAATGTTGGACTAAGGTACATTAACTTCTGGGGGGGGGGTTCATCTTTCACCTGTGCCTCTATTATTATGCAAAGTAACTTTATTAAAGTTTACTTCCCTTTCAGCAAATGTTTGACTTACCTAACACAGCACCTGCTCAAACTTTTTGCACAAAGGAAATGCTGTGTGATATATAATGTATTTTTACATAGGGAGGCGATAGCTATATTTTTTTTTTTGTAATTTCTTTAATCCTTTGCTGTTGCAGTCTGTCTTTTTGTAGAGTTTACAACCCTCCTCAATCAAGTCTATGGAAAAAAATTATTTATAAAATGTATTTTTAATCATAAGTTGTTAAAATTAAAACTCTTCTAAAATGCAGTTAACATTTTCATTTGGCCACGCAGGGCACTCTCTGATGGGAGAAACTGACAACTTCTCCCAGAGGCAGGTTCTTGGGAAAGGCTTCCTTGGATACTCAGAGGTCCTAGGAAGGTTTCACATCCTCCCAGCCCCTTCCCCTGCCACAATCCGGAGCATCGTTAGCATAGTGAATGCAGTGGAGTAGAGAGGCTAAGAGAGCAGGTGAAAGGCAGGAGGAGCTAAGGTAGTCCTGGCTCTGCCCAGCACCCATCTCGGGCAGGCCTGCTCTGCAGAGAAGAGGGGCAGCCATTGTCCCTCGCCTTCTCCATGGTCCAGCTCTAGGGAAGGAAGAGCAGTAAGGATTCTTTCCTCTTGGCAGGGAACCAACACATACTACACCCCAGTGGGCAGTGGGAGGAAGACTAAGCTGCAGTGTGCTCAAGGTGCTTCGTCTTGATCCCTTAAGGGACAGGCTGCATGCTGAGGAGACAAGAGCGGCCTCTGGCCGGGGTCTTTCAGGGACCTACCTGTTCTCTAAGGGCTAATGTTGGGAACTACAGACATTTAGATTGGTGTGTTATGAGCCCAGATCACAAGGCCACTGATAATTTAAGGCAACAAGTCCATAGTCATTGCTAGGACTTCAATCTTCCCATCCATCTCGGTGAAACTGTACAGTTATGGGAGGCTCTGCACTGCTCTGGACATTCATAGGGTCACCTATCTTTAGATATGTACTCTGTATGGCCAAGCCCTGGGAAGTTTTTCCTGTTGGCCTAGAGAGCCTTCTTCCTCTGGGCTAGAGAACCAGGGTAAGGGATTTCCTTCAAGAAACTTAACCTTTGTTTTTCTATCTGCAGAACTTGCAAATGATCCTGTAAAAATGGCTCCTGCTTTTAAAGCACTTGAATGCATACTTGAGAAAGACATAAATCTATAAAGCGTTTCCATGCACTAGAGTTTCCACTGGAGATACAGAGAAAATAGTTACACAAAGGCAACTAGACTTAACTGCATACACAGCACAGACACCAACCTGGATAGACACTGGAGCTCTTGGGGGTGGGGCACCCTACATTCCTTTCCTTGGCAGCCCATGTAGACAGGGTGGAAACCAATGTTCTGCTCTGATTTTGTTATCCTCCGTGTGAAGAAACTCCCTGGAGAAATCAGATGCCCCGGTAGAAAAGAGGTATGTTAGATGATATCAAGACAGCTCTAGGAGCAGAATCTCTCAGTTGTATTACTCACAAAGTTTTGAGACTTCCCTCTCGGCTACCACCTCCTGGTCTCTGCTCCCTTCTTGAGTGTGGGCAGGTCCTATGCCTTGCTTCCAATCAAGAAGTCACTGAATGAATGGGGTATATGTAGTCTTGTGCGTGGTTATCTGCTCCTATCAGACTAGTTCACATCTTAACTTGAATCTTTCCCACTTGCTGGCTTTGAGGACTTAACCATAAGAGTCCAACACTGCAAGGAAGTAGGAGCGGCCTCATGGGCCTAAAGGTAACAGGGCTAACACAACCAGAAGGAAACAACTCTAGTTCTGCCAGTAGCCACAAAGAACTGAATTCGGCCATCACCCTGACAGGGTATGAAGCAGGGTATGAAGGGTCCCCCAGAGGCTCATGTGTTTTAAGCTTGGTCCCCAGTGCACCAGTGTGTGGAGGGAGGGAACTAGCAGATGAGCTGGAGCGTGAATGATTAAACCATTGACAAATTCATAATTTGATGAAATATGAGGAAGTGGTAGAAATCTTAGGAGGTGGGGCCTGTTTAAAGAAAGTAGTTCTTTGGGGAGGTCAATGCAATCCTTCAAAGGTACATCTGGTCCTGTTCCCTTCAGTAGTCCTTGACCCACAGCTGCCGTACAGAGAGCAGTTTTGCACCAGACAGCCTCCTCTACCCACCCATCCCCCAAAACAATAGCTGGGTAGTGGTGGCACACGCCTTTAATCCTAGCACTAGGGAGGCAGAGGCAGGCTGTGTTCAAGGCCAGCCTGGTCTACAGAGTGAGTTCCAGGACAGCCAGGGCTACACAGAGAAACCCTGTCTCAAAAAAACCAAAAGGGGGTGAGGGGCCCAAGAGTCAAATGACCATGTACAGGGACTGCTGAAGCTGTTAATATCTTTAGAATTTTTTTCCTCTGAGATATTTTGTCACCGCAATAGAAAGCTGATAAGAATCAGTTCGTGGGGGAGCCTCAAAAGGACCACGGCCCCAACTGCCACCTTGGCTGCAGCCTTGAACACCAAGCAGAGGTCCTTGGGCCCTGCCAGGCGACTGGCACACTGAACCAGATAGTACATGGGTGCTGTTTTAAGATACTAAGTTTGTGGTAACTCCGTTGAACAGCAACAGATATGTGCAGCCACATAGCCCGCCAGCGCCCATAAATACCCTCTTCCTGTCAGAGTATGGTCATTGTTTTATGGGCCTTTACAGAAGGAAACATGACTCTGTGGTCTTCTCTAGGAGCACACTCCATTTCCTCAGCTGGGAACAACTGTCAAGATACCAGGGGCTACACTAATAAAACTCATCTGAACAACATTTTTTCCCCCTAAACTATCCTCCTATCTCTCTCCCCATCCTCCCCTTTTGAGACAGGGTTTAATATAAGCCTAGGTTGGCCTCAAACTCACTATATAGATGAAGATGACCTTGAACTACTGATCCTCCTGCTTCTACCTCCTGAGTGCTGAGCTTACAGGCCTGTCTGCACGCCTCCTTTATGCAGTGCTAGGGATCGAACCCAGGTCCTAGTGTATGCTAACCTAGCACTCTACCAACTGAACTGTATCCTCAGCTCATTTCCCCTTAAGGAATTTTATTTCCATGGGGATGGAGCCCAGTGGCTACATCATGCCTAACCAAGCTGGAGGCTGCCTCATGCCTAACCAAGAGTGAGTTAGACATCTAGCCTACTCTGAACAAGAGTAGGCTGCAGAACTCCCAGTCGCCTTGCCAGTTTGACTCCCTAGTGCATCTTGGTTGCCTCTGCAAGTGCTCGTGTCTCACCCTCTCCAAAGGTTCCCACCTATGTGTAAATCTGAGCTGCAGCCATCTGCCAATCCCCTGAGCCTTTGTCATCTGTCTAGTAAGAATCTCTTGCTCAGAGCCAATTCATCATTTCTGTGACTGGAAAAAAAAACAAAAAAAAAACAAACCAAAGGACACAGATCACAGAGAGAAAACACAGCTGAGGACTTCAGAGTACCTAGCTCACCAGGACTTTGTCACAATGGTCAACTTGTAGAGAAGCAGGTACGAAACAACATCCTGCTCCAGCCACGACATCTGAGGTATGCTTAGGTACTGTCGACTGTCCCTGGTTGATGCTTTGCATTATGACTGTGGGACTTCACTATAGCATAAAAGTGGTAGGCACTTGTCGGAAACAGGGCTTTGGGTTTTTGAATTTTAATCACGTCCTGGGCTAGTGATAGGCATTACAGTGGTCTCTTGTTCTGGGCAGTGCTCGATGCTCTTTCCAACCTCCTGGGATTGTGAAGGATTCCAGATGTTTTTCCCCAGAGCATTGCTCTGCTGATCAATGATGCTGTTAAAAAGCGTTAACGCATTACTTATTTTAGTCTTAGGCTAGGATGGTCTACCAGGATGTAAGCAGAGGCATCTGTGTGTACAACTTTTTAAAGTCTGCATTCGACTTTACACATAGACCTTTTGGTCCTGGTGAAAAAAAAAACTCATTTATTCTGCCGTTTCATACAATATTCTCTATGTGAAAATTCTTCTCAAGTTTTATCCTGAATGGAAATATTTTTAGGGCTGGAGAAGTACCTTAGTAGTGTGCTTGGCTGGTATGCACAAAACTCTGGGTCTGATCCCAAGTCCTGCATAAAAAAGACATGGTGGTACATATTTGTGACCCCAAGGCTTATGAAGTTGAGTGGGGGGGGGATCAGAAGTTTAAATATTTCTGATAGTGAGCTGGAGGCCACCTTCAACTAACAAAAAGCAAGAGAAGAAGAAACACTTTTTAGATATAATAGATTAGGATCTTTCTAAAATGATAATGTAGTTCCTGAATTCCTAAAGAAGACTGCAACACAGTTTAAACTTCTTTTCACCGTTCCTAGACTCCTGGCTACTATTTAGGAACACAAAGGCAATAAATACAGAAGTTATTGATTGGGCAAATGAGCATCCTTCTGAGATTCATAGCCCAGGATTTTATGCTTTTCTAGGTCTATATTTTAATTTTTCATCATGCGTGTTTACTTATTAATTAACTGATTCATTTACTTATTGTGTCTGTGTGTCCTCACTATAGCATACTTGTGGTCAGAAGACAACTTGCAGAATCAGCTCTCTCCTTCCACCATATGGGAGCTGGGAATTGAACTCAAGTCATCAGGCTAGGTGGCAAGTGCCTTTACCTGCTGAGCCATCTACTGGCCTGTTGGTCCATGTTTTAGAGTTCTTGGTCTCCAGCTTTGAGGTCAGCTTCTACTTGCTTTGCCCTTCTTCCATTATGATGGATATCTTTCCTGACCCAGAAAAATCTGAAGGCCTCCCAGGGAACTCACGTTATCAAACTTGCTTTTATAAACCACTCCAAGATGGGGGTTGGAGAGATGACTCAGTGGTTGAGAGCACTGATTGCTCTTCCAGGGGTCCTGAGTTCAATTCCCAGCAACCACATCGTGGCTCACAACCATCTGTAATGGGATCCTATGCCCTCTCTGGTGTGTCTGAAGAGAGCAACAGTGTACTCATATGCATAAAATAAATAAACCACTCCAAGCTAGTAGATTCCTTTCTGACCACTTAGGGAGACTCTTTTCCTCTCAGTGGGGACAGAACCAGACCTTAAGTCAGACTTTCCCTGACAATCAGTGGTCTTTTTCATTATCCCAGAGGCCCAAATGTATTAACACTGGGGAGCTATAAACCTTGGTAGTACTGGAAGTATGCCAAATAATAATTTTGTATCTATAGTCACTATCAGTTCAACCCTTGGACAGGACAGTCATGTCAACATAGAGATATTCTGAAAAAAAAAAGTTTTAGAAGTGTTGGGCAGAAGTGAAGTTGGAAGTTATAAGAAATAAATGTTGTTGGGCTCCTGCTGTTAGCCAGCCTGAAAGCAGCATTGCAAGATAATTATTATCAAGCTCATTTTGGGAAACCTCATTTTGGAAAGGTAAAGGTGCAAGTCTCCCCACACAGGGCCAGTGTATAAGTGCAGATGTGCCTGGCGACAACATCTGCACTGAGCCCACCATATCACTTGCAGACTGTGGAGAAATAGTCTGACTCTAAGTTGCTCGTGACAAATGAGAACAGCGCTTAACTTGCATTACCCCGATGGGAGGCAGCCGTCGCTGCTACTCAGGCTCCGCATCAGAGGCCATTTACTCTGTATCGAGTCACTTGCTCCAGAACATTCCACCAAATTTTGCTATGCTATGGCTGAGGTTTGAGTTGGTCCAAATGAGAATTTGCACAAGATGTTGGAACTAGAAACAAAGTCACCATTGCTCTCTGAAGGTCACAGACATTTAATTCAGTGACAGACTTGAAGGTATCCAAGGGCTCCAACTTGCTGTCTTCAACTTCTTCAAGGTGCCAGGTTCTGCTCAGAGCAGTGGCTGCAGCCTATCACCAGAAATGTGTTGTTTCCCTATTACAGTCTCTCTTGCTGTTCTCTTCAGTGCCTAGACATCCTCAGCTTCTCAGACCAGCATGTATGTATGGTTTCACTGATCAAAGCAACCTGACATTGCAAACCTCCACTTCCCTCTCTCCTCCCCTGTGTCAAGGTCTACTTCCTTTAAGAAGTTATATCTAACTCACAGTAGTCCTTCTTTCCTTACTAAGTCCCAAATTAATCCTGTGGGACTTACAGAGGAAATGGGTTGGAGTCAGAGATTGCAGAGGCTGCCCGCTTCCCACAGCCCAGAGAATAGGATGTACCTACAAGTCACAACTTGGCAAGCTGTAGGCCATTTTACTGTCCAGTATTTTCAAAGCTGCAAATCCCAGAGCTGAAGTGTTCTTAGATCAAAGCGCCCTTTACGAATGCATCACATGGGTTTTAATCACCTCCCAGCGGCCTCTGACACAGCTGGTCAAAATGCCTGGAACTCCCTCACCCAAGAGTCCGGTTTCTTGTGCTGCTTGGTGCCCTGGATAAGGAACTTAACCTCTTAGAACGGTTGTTCTCCCTGGGAAGCAACCTCAGTGAAGCCCACTGCCCCTCCTCCCCCCAAGGCATGAACGTAGAGCATCAGTGGAATAATTGGAGTGTTTGATGGTGAAAACATGACACATGTGTCTGAAAATACATCAAAAGTAGTAACTGTGCACGATTACCATATGCATAATAGTTTGGTGATTAAAAAAAAAAGTTCCGGAAAACGAAAAGAAATTATCTTGACTTTTAAAAAGTATCTCGGGGCCCGGAGTGAATGGGGGTTGGGGGCCCAGAGCTAGTGGGGCCCGGAGTGAGCAGGGCCAGAGCAAGAGGGAGAAGAGGAAGGGGAAAATAGATAAATAAATAAAAATTAAAAAAGTATCTCAAGGAGTTGTTTTTGAGGTCCTTTATGGAAAGCAAATTTATTCAAACTCACTAGTGATTCGGGGTGCATAAGCAGAAAGAGCATTCAGTCAATGGTGCCAAGCAGATGAGAAAGGGTGGGTCCTAAGGAGAAAAGGGGGGCTCCAGGGAAACCACTAATCCTCAGACTTCAACACACAGGGCGTTCCTCTTGGCTAATACCACATAGAGCAGATTTAGAGCTGACAGCTGCTACTATTGCAGGAAATGGCTACTTCCACGAAAGAATTCTGACACACGGAGATCCCTTTCATGTTCCTGTTGGGATTATGCCTTAACTTTACTTCTTAGTCCTAGACCTGCCTGCCCTCTTTGTCATATCGTCTGTGCTGTGACCCTGTAATCTAGAGCTTTAGATGGGGATTGATGGAAGTCAGCAGCCTGGCACTTGGGGAACAAGAAGCTATGTGAGTCGTTCTGGGTCATAGGGTCTTTCAAGTCCTGGAGATCCTACTTTGAATTGCTCAAAAACTTCCTATTTCAACCTTAATTTTGGGTCCCCAAACCAGTGCTAGGTTGGCTGTATCAAAACCACCCAGAAGGCATCAGTAAGATGTGGTCTACATTTGGCTGGGGGGGCTGGGGGGGTGGGGGGTGGGGGGGAGGGTGGGTGTCTTTTTCCTGAGACTAGTATAGAGTTCTTGAACCTATGGGTTTTTTGTTTATTTGTTTGTTTGTTTGTTTTTGGGTTTGGGTTTTTTTGTTTTTATTTGTTTTTTTTTTAAGATTTCTAGGTAATTCTGTTATGTTGCTAGTTATGAAGATTAATACTCTAGGAAAACCTTCCAGTGTCCAAATTGTCACTGAAGACTTCTGATATTAGACAAGATGGAGTAAAACCCCATTACAGGCTATCTCCGCCGACCAATTGCAAATATAGCTACCTGAAAGTATGAGCAGTGTGGCAATGAACTGGGTGGTTCTTTATCTCTCACCTAGGACAATGGAACCTCCACCTTCAGAAGGTTCAGGTTGATTGGTGCCAAAACACACAACGAACAAAGCAATGTCCACTAGAAGATTTTTAATGGGGCTCATAGATTCCGTACATAATATTCAAAGTTGCTGGATATATTTGGAAATTAATTAGCCAACATAGAGGTAAAAGAGAAACAAAACAAACAGAAAGGAAAGGTTGGCCAGTTCTGACAGGAAGAGATAATCAACAGACACCAAACTGAATGGCAAAAAAATTTTGAAGTGAATGCTACGGTGCTGCCTTTGCCAATAAAGATGAATTCTCCTGAACCGATGGAAGCAGCCTCTCTTCAGAATAATAAAACTCTAAGAAAAGGAATAGTGGGAATTTAGACTCAACCTACTGAAAAACCTGAAAAAAAATGTCCTACTGGGGCTCAATAGGACAAATAGGCTAACGCATTATTTTCCAGAGATATTATTAGTCTGGCCTAGAACCAGTAGAATGGACTGGAGAGTCGAGAGATAGACTCACAGTAACTGTAGTCAGTTGGTCAGTCAGTGTAGCACTTCAGGGGAGGAGGGACAGTGCCTTTCCTCAAGTAGGGAGAGAACTCTTGGTAGACACACACTCGGAAGTACAACCCCTAATCTTCACCGTACAACCCCCA